>OX328123.1:120193847-120405741 GCA_946811695.1 Gonocerus acuteangulatus | reverse complement strand
CCTTTTTTCTCAAGAAAAGCTTACACCCATAGTGGGAGTCGAACCCACGACCCTTGGCACGGAGTACATACGCCTAAGCCCTCATGGCAACCCCCGGTCCTCCTACTGTATTCTAGATACCGATATATATATATATATATATATATATATATATATATACATATATATATATATATATATATATATAATAAATTTCTAATTTTTAAGCTTAAATTCATATAATATAATGCTTATATCGTCGATACAAATGCAAAGAATCGAATGTGAAAAAACGCATTTTTAACATTCAATCTATACCTACTGATTGCTGTTGGACCGATGTACCTTGTGGCAAACTCTCGAAAATTAACGAAAAATAATTATCAATTATAGAAAATCAAACAAACGAATGAGCATTAAGTTAATTAAAATACAGAATAAGATGTGTATAGAGTATAGATAGTAGTATAGATAGTATAGTGAATGTATATAGAGTCGTCAATAAAGCACCAAGCCACTTTTCACATTCGATATATCGCATTTTTGTCGACAATATCTAGTATAATTTGGAATATTTAGAATGGTATAAAATTAGTACTTCCGAAAACTCATGCATCGTTTTCCACGACCAAGGTTTCGTAAATATTAACAGACAATTTATCAGGTTTTCCAATAAAACATCATACACGTCTGTGATATTTACAATATATATATATATATATATATATATATATATATATATATATATATATATATATTATCACTAGCAAAACATCGTTGGTCATTATCGACGAGGCTAGACGTACAAATTAAGGTTGTTTTGTCAAGATTATATTCCCCACCATTATCGGCGTCTATAGCCTGACGTTCTTGATAAGGGACAGATTGTTGTTTAGGTTTTGTAGGCAAGTTCGTTTATCAGTCAGAGTCCAAATCGTAGCATTTACTGTTTTACTTTAATAGGCTTCTAAGTTCACTGGGGGGGGGGGATCTAACTGGTTAACGTTCTAAAGTTCCTTCCTCATTTAACGTTGACCTGATGAGGCGGTGAAATCTTCAAGAAACTGTCCCAGTTAGAAAATAAAGAGGACTGTTCAATTTTATTTCTCAAATGAATTCAATTCGTTTGCAAGCACGGTCGAGGGATACTAGAATAAACAATATAGATGAGATCTAGGAAATATCAATAAAATAATTTCTCTCTTAAAATAGATACAATTTCCTCTAGTCACAACCAATAATTCTTCCTGACGTGTGCGTGTCGTTAAACCAAACGATGTCCTCAGTCTATGCAGTATTAAAATATATTTTCCCATTTCTTATTGTATATCAGTTTTATTGTTAGACTTTGTTGCCTTCACACACACATATATATATATATATATATATATATATATATATATATATATATACATTTAGTATCTCATTTAAGACGGCTCATCAAACGCCGCGTTTTGTGACCAAGCAGATGAACAGTGAGACAGGTGCCAGAGGAAAACGTTATGGGGTTTAACCTCAGATATCCATTGTTTTACGTAGAAGATTGAAGTGTGCGCTAGCGCGTTCGAAGGTTACGGTTCGCAGTTAACCCCCATGTTATCCGCACCATATTGAATGATGTAGAAACCAAAGTCCGACTCAATTTTGCAATTGTTATTTTGTAAATACATACTAATGCACATCCTTGGACGGCATTAGTTTTGAGTTATCTCTATTAAGATCTCCTAGTGAAGGCTGCCTTCACGTTGTTTGTTGAACAAAGATGCTTTATTTTGTAAACCATATGGATTTGGGGTATGGACTAAGATAACCTCTATGAGGATACGGAGTCTGCAGTCTGGAAGGGTGGTGTACCAGTATTTTTAGCACTCGCTTTGAGGTGAAGCAAGGCTGCTTATTGAGTCCGTTTTTATATTCTGCCTGCATTAATGACTTTCCTGAGGAGCTCAGCGGAGTAGTGCGAATATTGGACGGTCGGCTGTCATGCCTTATGTATGCGGTTAGGCTGGATAGGATTGGCCATTCATGAGTCACATATCAGTACTCAATGAGAAACCAACGTTTGAAATTTGTAATGCTGAATTCACAATTAAACTTATTCTAACAGACTATAAAAGACTTGAATATCACACGCATGCGCGGAACTTCTCGCTGAAAGTATCCAGTACATATGATAACATTTCTACGATGTATATGATTACATGATCTCATATGAAGGTCTTGAAAACAGGGTAATGAATCTAAATGGTTATTCCACGTCTTCCATTATACGTTACTTTTTCAGTAATAAACTTTATTATTTTAAGAAGGTTTAGATGATCTGGGTTTGCAGAAATGCAGTCTCCACGATACCGAACTGATCTCTTACCGAAGAAGGCTTTTATTTCAAACCGAAATTTTGGCAGAAATATAACTCAAATTCGTTATAAAATGTAGTTTTATTCAACATATGACCAAACCCCGGTGATCTCTTCAGAATTTATTATTTTAATCCCGTTTCATACTCTTTCATGCTCAATGTATTTATCGTCCATGATAGGGAAAAAAGCCAAAAATCATATCGAGCTTGGTTGAAATAAAACAGAAATTACCACCGGGATAAGGAAATTATTAGTTTGGATACGGAGTAAACTCCCCTTTTAGATGGACCGATTTAGTTGATTATTGGCAAGACATTTTAAGGTGCCCACGATGTTTGCCGAGTTTTCTTACAATATAACAAATATTACGGTCAGTTTGGGCAAATTAGTAATTTGGGTCCGAAGTAAACCCCCCTCCAGTTGGGCCTATTTTGGTGGTTAATGTTATATAACAAAAAACATGTTTGGAGAGAAAAAAAAAACCTCTGTCGCGCATAGTTGTAACATATATATATATATATATATATATATATATATATATATATATATATATATATATATACAGGGTGTCCCGTAAATGTCTAGTCATATTGTGGGAGGTGACAGAGAACCTTTAGGGGAACAAAAAATGTTCTATGACGATTTTCCGAATTCTCGCCCATAAGGGAGAAAACGTCGTTTTATTGTTTTATCCAGACAAACGTGGTTTTTAGAAGAATAGTCGTTGTAGCTCCGTCCCAGGTGGTTCTACTAGAAAGGAAGTGAAACCAATCGAAAGCTGAGAAAATGTAGTATAAGACTAGTTGATAGTAAACGTAAAAATGAATGAATGTAAGTATGTCTTTCTTATCAAAAGAAAGCTATTCTAAATTTTCTGACATTTTCTTGATATTTCTTACCAGCGTTACTCCTCAATTGGCAGGATCTGAGATTTCCGGGTTTCACAAAAACATCCTCATTTAACCAGCTTTCCATTCATGTATCACAACCCTGTGTTATTGAAGTATGTGAACGATTTAAGAACAAAAGTTTAAAAAAAAACTTTGATCTGTGAAAAGAAAATTATATTTTTTTCTTCAGTTTATTCAAAAAGCTGAAGAGAAATATTTATTTTTATAAATGTTTACATAAATATTAAGTAAATATTTACTTAAAACAATAAAAAAAAATACTTCCAAGAATGTAAAAAAAATCCTAAAACAGTAAATAAATAAAATACACAATTATTTTGAATTTGTTAATTACAGTAACTAATACTAGGTCCAGGAGGTGGCCATTAATGAACCCCAACCATACATTAACCTCAAAAATTATTATTTTTACCTATATCACGCATTTGAACACATTTTTACATGACTATCTACATCTTATTTATTAGGAATGGGATATTTAATTACCACAACAAACACACATAGGCTCACGAGAATCCTAGGACGGTTCACAAGCGTAGGTAGCCATCAGTATCAATTCAAGGTAAAGCATTTGTTTTCTAATTATAAATACCCGTAAAAATGTGTTCAAATGCGTGATCGAGGTAATAACACAGGGTTGTGATACATAAATGGAAAGCTGGTTAAATGAGGAAGTTTTTCTGAAACCCGGAAATCTCAGATCCTGCCCATTGAGGAGTAACGCTGGTAAGAAATAACAATAAAATGTCAGGAAATTTAGAATAGCTTTCTTTTGATAAGAGAGACATACTTACATTCATTCATTTTTACGTTTACTGTCAACTATTCTTATAGTAAATTTACTAAGCTTTCGATTGGTTTCTCTTCCTTTCTAGTAGAACCACCTGGGACGGAGCTACAACGACTATTCTTCTAAAAACCACGTTTGTCTGGAAAAAAACAATAAAACGACGTTTTCTCCCTTATGGGCGAGAATTCGGAAAATCGTCATAGAACATTTTTTGTTCCCCTAAAGGGTATCTATCACCCCTCACAATATGACTAGACATTTACGGGACACCCTGTATATATATATACATATACGGGGGATATTTTCGGTATCTAGTACATTTAATAGGTAGGATCGATGAATCGTTTCAAAACTTCTTTCATGATTGCAGTCTTCGGAAAGTGCATGAAAGTGTTGATATATAATAATATTGTTTTTAGCTATGTTATAAAAGAATTTATAACACGGGCTTCCCCAAATTCTCTACATTAATTAACACCCATCCTTGATCAAACGCTGAGTTCATAAAAGATAAAACGTGCTTTTAACGTCATCGATCCTCGTGCTTTGTCAAGCACAATATGGCTTTAGCATTTTAAGGGAACAAATTGAAGAAAAACTTGGACGAAGCCCCTCTGAAGGCCTTTCAACGCAATCATCCTTCACTGACGTAAGTCGTTATAGAACTTTCCTTATTAAGTCGTCAATTTCAATTCTAAGAGAAGAGGAAAATGTATTTTTTAGCACTAATTAAAAAACAAATAAAATATTATACAAACTTACTGCGAGTTTTAGCAACAAATATAATTGAAAGTAATTACAAAAGGGCAGTAATTACAATTGGGGGGTTTAATTATCAGCATACATGATAATCAATTATGCCTATAAGCTGAAAATGTACAGCCGTTACAGCTGTGCAAGATCAGCCGACCAAGACCCAATGAGATAGCTAAGAACAACCACAACTGCCCCACAACTGATGATCGGTGCTCTCACTCAAACGGTTACACGGTGTGTTTCTTATCTATCATAGGCAATATTTATTTTCATGTTAGCTGATAATTATACCCCACAAAAAGTGTCTACCCTTTCAATTATGTTTATTGAAGACGCT
Organism: Gonocerus acuteangulatus; assembly: GCA_946811695.1. Taxonomy (NCBI): domain Eukaryota; kingdom Metazoa; phylum Arthropoda; class Insecta; order Hemiptera; family Coreidae; genus Gonocerus; species Gonocerus acuteangulatus. Next base: position 120,400,608 of record OX328123.1, on the reverse strand, counting down.
GTTTAAATCGCAGCGCGAATAATGCACTTCATTTAATAGTTAAAAAAAATACTTTGGGATTTTTATTTTTTTTACATTTTAACCCCCTTAGAAGTGATACAAATATTGACCAAAAAGTGGAGACCATATTTTATGATTCGCGTAAATTATTTATGAATTTACCAAATTGTGTAGGAAGCTATAACACATGATGGGATGGGGAATTAAAACCACGAAATATGTATGGAAATTGACGTATATATATATATATATATATATATATATATATATACACACACACACACATATATATATATATATATATATATATATATGTATATATGTATATATATATTTACATATATATGTATATATATATATTTACATATATACGTCAATTTCCCAAGCTGTATAATATATTCAGTAACTGCGTATCCCAATTAAAAAATACACAAAAAAAAAAAAATTCTTTGTTGAAGACGTTACCTATTCTGACAGTTTAATGAGAAAAGTTCTGTAACGAGTCAGGGAGAAAATGCGCTAAAAATGTAATTAAATTTCTCTAAAACTTTCTACGCACGGAATTCTGTTCAATTACCAGAAAACATAAATGATACATTTAGATCAATATTCAATTGAGAATATGAAAGGCCAGGTGTACTTGACCAGGTAAATGGACAGGGAATTGATTTGTTTATTTTTAAACTGTATGTATTTAGCTCTAAGAACTGTCCGTTTAAGTAGGACTCTAAATCAATACATAATTTTCATTTGGAACTGTAATGAATTCATACGGAAACCATCCGTCATTTTGACTAATAGTGTGTACTAAATACTTATAAAAGATTTTTCTCGACAGGAAAATTATTTTGATCATGAAAAGGACGTACCCATTCATTCATTTGACCTATTCTTTTGTATCAGTGATACTCAGCTCAATTTCCGTCAAAATAAGAATTTTCCGCAAAAATAAATTTCCCGGGCATGTGGCCAACATCCAATATACTTTTTCATTACCCTAAGCTTAATTTTGAGACCCTAGCTAGTATAAAAATTCCGAGAGTACCTCCTTCGCCTCGCCGTGTTTCTATGCAATATTACACCAGGTGTCTTCTGGAAATCATTGCATAAAAAAAAAGATAATATTTTGCCTTCATTTGGAATGAAACCAACAACCGAAATCTCAAGCAACTTTTAGTCAGACTGAAGAAGATTTTAGTGGGCAATTCATATTTGGAATCCACTGTTTATGCCTTGTTAGTTCCATAGCAGCTCTCATTGGACTCTTTGAATTTAAACAATCTTGATATAAATACATTAGTCAATTCAGACGCCCTATGAGTATAAGTACGCTTTTAAAACTCCTGTAAATACTCCGGAACAACACCGTATGTAACAAATGGTGTTTACGAAGAATACAATTTATATAGATATTCAATTCAGGTTTGTTGCAATCGCTTTTATAAAATACAATGTGTTGGTTGCTTTCCATTTGAACTTACAAAGATGCCATACCTGGCTGTTGAATAACTATAATAGTGGATAGAAAGAGGGTTGCGGCCACAGGAAATGTGCAACACAATCTCTGAGCTTGCCTCATGCTTCCAGGATGCAGCTAGGGGAGACGGGGTGCTTCAGATATATTGACATTCATTATCCTATTTTATGTTTCCTTTAAAATAGGTCATAAGCAATTATAAGCGGGAGGAAAAAAGTCTGTCCCATTTTAGCAGGAGCTGCTTAAGCTATGCCCATTCACGGTTAGTAAATGCCAGATACCTGAAGTATTTGCTAAGACTAGTAGTTGATACAATACAGTCTATATATATATATAAAAAGAGATATATAGTCGCTATATATATATATATATATATATATATATATATATATATATATATATATATATATAAATCACGTGTCTGGTTTGCGTGTTCCTTATACAAATCCAGACATTATGACCGATTTTCACCAAACTTGGCACACAGGTAGGTTCTGATCCAGGGAGTCTCGTAAATATAAAAAGTTCAACTCTTTTTTCTATGTCAGATAAACATGTAGTTTTATTACTTAAATCCTAAGTAGGCATTTTGGTGAACGAGAATGAAAATTAGGCCGAACATATCGTCCTTGCCATGTCAAACTATTGAATATGCAAAATCTCGTTTTTAGATTCGGGACTTTGCTCTTGGATTGTGGGCGATACAGCTTGTCGCAACTCTAACCCCTTTATAGAATAGCCTTTAATGCCTTAAATAAAGTATCGAATAAGACTATTTTTGAATATACTATTTCGTCAATGGATAAAATATGTTCGTTCCTATTTTGTTCTGATTTGCATATTCGTTAGTTTGATATGGTAGGGACGATATACACACACATATATATATATATATATATATATATATATATATATATATATATATATATAGCGCGAATATTCAGAGGAAAATACTGTTTCAAATGTTTCCGAAAACCCGAACATCACATAGCAATCAACAAGTTCTGGCATTGTATTCTGGAATTGGCTGTCAGGACTTTGGAAATGTACTAAATCTTGACAAAAGATCACTAAATGAAATAAGGCAATCAAAAATAATATGCACAGGAGAAACGTGGCTTGTGGAACCTCCAAAAGATTTTAATATTTGGCCAGGATATAACATAATATGTAGCAATGCGGTTAAAGATAAGACTCGAGACAGGGCAAGTGGAGTTCTGCTAATGTTTATAGATTCATCATATAATTATGAACTAAAAGATGATTCTAGGTTCTCACTTAATTGTAAAGTATCCAATAGGCGTCGATCGATGATTGTTGGATGTTTCTATCTTATAATAAGACCTAATCTACCGTTGGACTATGTTGCAGAATTATACTAATTGGTTTTTTTTTCTTTTCTTTTTTTTTTTTCTTTTTTTTTATGGCCCAGCGGCATCTAGGCCATTAGCGCATTGTTGCAGAATTATTAGAATATCTCTCTAAAATAATAGAAAAATACGCATATTTGGATATTTATCTAGGTGTGGACTTCAACGCATCAATTGATAATGTATATGACGAATTAGTACATTAAGGGAAAAATAATTATACAAATTTTGAGTTTAAAAATCTGTTTGTTTCATATGAGAAGAATCTCATTTATTATTAACTGATTATTGTTTAGTAATAATTTTATTAAGAATACATTTTTATTTAAAGACATTATAACCTGCACTATGTAATGTGAAACATTCAAATACAATTGTTTCTCCTTCTTATATATATATATATATATATATATATATATATATATATATATATATATATACATACATACGATCGGAGTTAAGGAAGTTTTAGAAAAAAAATTGTATTAAGAGAAACGAGCATTTTAGTTACCATAAACGGATGATCGACATGAGAAATACGAAATTTGAATTTACAATGTTTCTGTTGGGAATTGAACAATATATTATATGAACTTTTTTGTTGGCCCTTAGGCCTATCACCTCCTGAAAGGTTGATACTTAACACCCTGTGTGTGTTTATATATACATATATATATATATATATATATATATATATATATATATATATATATATATATATATAATGTTAATGGGCCCATTTTTGGTGTCCACTAGCTAAGATCGATAAAGATTTATTTCAAAACTTCCGTCATGATTGCAACCTCAATATCTACTTTCCTTCGGAGGAAATTTCTAAAACATACATTCCCAAACAATTTACAATGCACTCTCTGCAGTGTAAATGAACCTTCTACCCTAACGCCAATGTTTATCACAGCTATCTGCGCCCTGAGAAAAGTATGCAAAGTAAACTAGAGCTTTCCTAGTGACCGAGGCTCGTGAAGAGGGCGGGCCGGTGCCTGGCTGTGCCACAGTAGATGCTGATCGCTCGCACACCACCCAACACCAGCTATCCTCGGAGCTTCTCATTACAAACTACAAGATTTACACTAAGCTAGGATCTAAAGGTAATCAAAACACAACTTCATCCCTCTTCCCTCTCCCCCCACCCGTACAACACGAGGCTTTGATTGGTTTTAGGTCGGCCTAGGTCTCTTCTTAACCTGATTGATTGCTTGCCATTCAAGTCATAATGATTTATCGGATACATTCACACGAACCTATTCCTAGCTAGGTGTTAAAACTAACTTTCTCTCTAACAAAAATATATTGTTCCTTACTATCTATATAAAATCAATGTAACTATAATAACTTCGACTCCCAGAAACTTGTTTTTTGCATTCGGTAATATAGTCTTTGTCATTCTGGCATGTGAAGAATATGGAGGAAAGTGTGTGCGCACATGAACTAAATTTTTGCTTGGAAAAAAAAATCTTAATATCCGGTTGGAATTAATGCTATGACGACATAGCTCAAATTACAGATTGTAAATGAAGGACTGTGCAGCTTTTTAGGTTTGAATTTGGCTAAATGGTTGAAATGACTCAAGTAATTTGGTTCGAGGTGTAGATGAAAATTAAAAGGTGGCTTTAATAATTTCGACATTGTAGAATGTTTTCAGATATATAACAATTGTACGGTGATTGCGCAGGGTGGGGCCAAACCTCCAAATCTTAACCGATTTCAATGCATTTTATTTTAAATGAAACCTATTAAAATTTAGAACAACTTTGTCAAGCCAGATTTTTGTTTTTTGCTTCCCTTTTTTATTAAATTACGTGTAAATAATCCACGAACTTTTGAAATAAAACATAAAATAATATTTTATTTAGCTGATATCAGCACTGATATAGTTGACATAAAAATCCTGATTAAACTTAGAAAAAAATCAGACTGATATCTTCAAAACGTAAATTTCTCTTTATTCAACAAGAAATTAATTGAAATATTATGATTTTTGAATGGATTGAAGGTAGATTTTGATTTTTTCCAAGTCTATTGAAAATTTAAATGTTTAACGTCAACCATATCAGTGTTGCTATTAAGTTAGTTGAAAAATAAAATATTATTTTATGTTCAATTGTAAAAGTTCGTGAATTATTTACAGGTAATTAAATAAACTAGGGAAACAAAAAACAAAAATCTGGCTGGACAAAGTTGTTATAAATTTTAATAGCTTTCATTTAAAATAAAATGCATTGAAATCGGATAAGATTTAGAGGTTGTGGGCTTTTTTGAAACACGAAATGTTTGGCCCCGTATAATTGTTTTATAACTGAAAACATTCTACAATGTCGAAATTGTTAAAGCCACCTTTACATTTTCATTTACACCTCGAACCAAATTATTGTATACATTCACTCCTCTTTACTTGAGTCATTTCGGCCATTCAGCCATATTCAAACTTAAAAAGCAGCACAATCCTTTTTTCTATATTCCGTAATTTGAGATAAGTCGTCCTGGCATTAATTCCAACCAGATATTAATATTTTTATTTATTTTTTTTTTAATGAAAAAATCCAGTCCATGTGCACACACTTCCCTCCATTTTCTTTACATGCCAGGACGACAAAGCTTTTATTACCGAATGACAAAAAAAGGACTGCTGCTTTTTAGTTTAAAAATGCCTAAATGACCGAATCGTCTCATATTAAGAGGAGTGAGTGAATACATAAATTTGGATTTGAGTGTAGATGATAATAAAAATATGTTTAACTTATAATGTTTATTCCTTGTTTGTTTTGTAATCTTTAGAATATTTATTTATACACTATCGAGACCACGACAAGGGCGGTTCATCTGAGAAATCTATTAAATACTAGTTAACAGTTGTAAACAAATAAAACAACAAAAAAATAATTTACGAATACATTATTCTTTGACAAAAAAAAGGTAAGAATTCATGAGGCGGATAGGGCATAATCAGTATTATAATAATAAATATAAAATTAAAATATTTATCAATTTTAAATTAATTTTTAACATATATATTAATTTTAATGGGATTAAACAGAATATATATATATATATATATATATATATATATATATATATATATATATATGTATAATTACAGAAATAAATAAATAAAATAGTATATATATGCAGACATTTGATTACACATATCCTAGTACATACAGAAAGTTATAATTACAACTTATAGTTTCGAATAGGTCTGAATCTTATACTATGATTTTTAACAGTTTTCGATTTCGAACCTGGTTTATTATCAAATACATTATCCAACTATAAGCAGTTAAAAAATAACAAGGAATAAAAACAGACAAAAAGAAGAGTTCGAATAAGCGAAATCAATTACTTTAAAGTTTTAAGCACTTATTTCTCCGACTCGCAGGAACTGCAGCATCTTAGCGCGGTTCCGTTCATGTCCCTAGTGTCATTTGATAAGTTTAGAAAAGAAATAAACTTATTTTTTTTTATATATATCTCGTGAAAATTGTCAAAACCCTCTCGAACATATCGAATAAAAGTGATATTAAGGCGTCAGGGACACCGACAGTAGCTAACTTTTACACAGAAGCGGAAATTACAGAATCTGGCTCTCATTCTAAAGCAAAGCTCTATAAATCAATACAAAATATGCCTAATAAAGCCTTTCCAGAGGATACAGAAGCATGGGCATATATGAGGGGGAGGGGCTGAGGGGGCAGCAGCCCCTCCCGAAATTTTGAATTGATGATAAAAACTTCTCGTAAAACCCTTAAAAATAAATTAAATAAGATCACTTAGTTCATAAAACATATTTTATTTTACGTGTAATAGCGTTTTAGTTGCCTAAAACTATTCCAAGCTCTAAATATTTAGTATTCCATACCCTGGAAATGTTCTCAGCCCCCCCCCCCGAAATTGTTTTTATATACGCCCATGTACAGAAGCATCAAGAAGAAGTACACAAGATTGAGTAGAATACCCTGCCTAATATAGCCTATATAGAATAATATGCCGAATAAAACCTATCTAGTAAATACACAAGGACAAATAAAAGTCTTCACGAATAACAAGTCAAGAAAAAAAAACTTTATTTAACAAAATAAAACAAAGTTTAGTTGCCCAACTACAATAGAATAATATACCTAATTAAGTCTATGGAGTAGACACGAATGGACCAAAAACAAGTCTTGTGGAATATTTTTTTTTTCTAATTAAATACTTTTTATCAATATTTAGTATATAACCTTTGTTGAAAACTATTGATTGCTAATTGATGAATCGGTTTACAACTAAGTAGTCTTTATGAATATTTAGTATATAACCTTATGTTTGGATCTGAGTTTTTGGGGTGCTCTCCGCCTAGGCTTTGTATTTGTGTCGGCAGATACCTGGGGTTTATTTACAGCTCTTGAGGATTAACTCTGAGCAGGTAAATTTCCTGCGGCCCCCTTGTTTCTATGGGCATTGAACCGCCATATTCCCTCATAGTATCTAACCGTTGTGAAGTTTATTTTTTGGATTTAGGACTTAATATACATATGTAGACTAAATCATAGCAAGAAGTAATCCTCCGTCGTCGGTTCTTAACTATGTAGACTCGTTAATGTTATCCAATCTTAGATACATCGTATTTAAAATCCACAGCAAAAACACGACATTTCATCAGAATCCCCTGCTGAATAAAACTTATAGATAATAATATGCAAAATAAAGCCTATCTAGTGGATAAAAATAAAGGAAAAAAGCCGTTCGTGGTGGTAGAAAATCTTAAAAGTATTTCGCTCAGAAATCTCCGAAATATTGTTCGTATTGTTCGTTGAACAGTTCGAATAAGCGAAATCAATTACTTTAATGGTTTAAGCACTTATTTCTCCGATTGACATCGCCTAATCAAAACTTTCATTAGAACCTTTTTTGTAGAACATTTAGTAAGCTTTCTAATGGTATTCTTCCGTTTCCCAAATTCTCAACCTTTTTCGAGATATTAAGGAAAGTATACAAAGTTACCAAAACTTTTTTATCTCTGTTAATAAAATATTTTATTCTAACCCTTCCTTAACTCCAAACGCAACCACAATTTCAACATATTAGTTTTAATGAAAGTAGAACACGCAGTAAATGTATCAACTGAATCCCATGACTTTAAGTACCCAAACCAAAAACGGCTAAAACTTATATAAAATAATATGCAAAATAAAGCCTATCTAGTGGATAAAAATAGAGGAAAAAAGCCGTTCGTGGTGGTAGAAAATCTTAAAAGTATTTGGCTCAGAAATCTCCGAAATATTGTCACTAATTTTACGTATCCTGTTTTATAGCCAAATAGATTTATATTCTATAATCAATAAGAAAAACCTACTAGCAATAAAAAACCATGGGTAACAGATGAAAATAGGGAATACCAAGAATAATTCTAAAGAACGAAATCAACACCAGTACTGTAATCTAGATATTCATACGGCATCTTCGAATTCTAACAAACAAAATATTGATTCTAATTATACGTATCCTGTTTTATTGACAAATACATTTGACTACTATAAGCAATTAAAAACACTAGGGAATATGCCAAAGAACTCGGAGTAGGAGCCTCGACAGTTTCAAGACATTTGAAGGAAATCGACAAATCCAAAACTGACATTTCATACTGTACAGCCTGATATATTTTTAACAATGAATTGTTTTTCTTATTTTAATTAATCTGTTTTATTGTCAAATACATTATCCAACTTTAAGCAATTAAAAAATAACAAGGAATAAAAAAAAAAAAAAAAAAACGTTCGAATAAACGAAATCAATTACTTCAATGTTTAAGCACTTATTTCTCCGATTGACATAGCCTAATCAAAAATTGTTTCAAAATCTTTTTTGTAGAACATTTAGTAAGCTTTCGCATGGTAACCCTCCGTTTACCAATATTCCTAACCGTCTTCGAGATATTAGGGAATGTATACGAAGTTCCCAAAACATTTCATGTCTGTTAATAAAATATTTTATTCTAATCCTTCCTTAGCTCCAAACGTAACCAAAATTTTAACATATTAGTGATGATGAAATGCAAACATGCAGAAAATGTTTCAACTGAATCCCATAATTTTAAGTATCAAAATCAAAGACAAAAAGAACAGTTCGAATAAGTGAAATCAATTACTTTAAAGTTTTAAGCACTTATTTCTCCGATTGACATCGCCTAATCAAAACTTTCGTTAGAACCTTTTTTGTAGAGCATTTAGTAAGCTTTCTAATGGTATTCTTCCGTTTCCTAAATTCTCAACCTTTTTCGAGATATTAAGGAAAGTATACAAAGTTACCAAAACTTTTTTATGTCTGTTAATAAAATATTTTATTCTAACCCTTCCTTAACTCCAAATGCAACCAAAATTTCAACATATTAGTTTTAATGAAAGTAGAACATGCAGTAAATGTTTCAACTGAATCCCATGATTCTAAGTACCCAAACCATTATTATTATAAGGCATTCAAAAATTATTTTTTCAGTTTTCTCGAAAATGGTTAAAGCTATCGCCTTGAAAATGGTTCAATTCGTTTTCCTAGCCCAAGAAGCCTATAAAAAGAGTACTTGCAAGCTTATGAACTCAAAAAAGTAAGCGTTACGATTTATTTTGCGCGAATTTCGCCCCAAACGCCATCTTCCATTGGGCGGATTTTGCTAGTTAACGAACTTGACCTTTCAAATCGGACGACAGATTTGTTTACCAAATTTCATCAAATTCGAACCATCAGGGAAGCCAGAAATGAGCGAACAGACAAATATATATATATATATATATATATACAAATTTGAACCACCGTTATTTTCGGTCTCTAGGGGTTCTGAAACGCGAAATTTTCTTGTCGGCACTTCCGGATTGTTTCATTGTATCAACCTTATAAGCGGGGTTCCTCCCTATGGGGGAGGGAGGGGATACCTACCGATAGCTGCTATATTCCTTCACTAATCGCACTCGAGATAAGAACGGAGCCGCGCTAAGATGACGCAGTTCCTGCGGGTTGGACTTTTTTTCAGACAAATTAATGTATTATGTTTATATTATAATATAAATATTATATTTGTAAGAAGAGCAAGTCACTTTAATTGCGGTGTAAAATATTGTCGCTAGCTAAGTCTTAAGTATTATATAAGCTCATAAGGAAAAAATGGTGCTAATGGCTCATTTTCGATGCACCATAAAAGAAATAAAATAAAAAAAATAAGGACAATATACGAAGATTCCGAACTATTTCATGTCTGTTAATAAAATATTTTATTCTAATCCCAATAACGCTACACTTATACACAAATAATTTTTTTTTTTAGGTATCTATTTAATACGAATAAAATAAGGTTATAATGAGCGATCCGCTGTGGCATACACCAAGTACTACCACCGTGTGGTGTGCAACTAGTATAGACCGGTACGTCAGTACCACTGTGGTATGTAAAGAGCGGCTGTTCTGATACTCGCAAAAATTAGAAATCCTACATTCCTAAAGTTGTTTGGAGGCTTATCTTTATGACTCTAGAAAGGGACTTACAGATGACGAGGGTACACTGAGAGGTACCTGGGGACAGGGAAAATGCCCCCCACCCTAAGCCTCCTAGCTCCTCACCTTCGAATTCCTATGATTTTGTTCAATGAATTTAAACAAAAAAATTAATAAATAGATAAAAACTGCTAAAAATAGGGAATACCAAAAACAATTCTAAAGATCCTCCCTATGGGGGAGGGAGGAACCGCGCTAAAATCAAATAAATTTGTATCCTTAGTTGGGTCTTCGCCCATATCTTTACTCAAATTACCGTTGTATCAAATAGAGATGTTCCCTTCTCGTTGACATGGCAACCAGTAGAGATTTATTTAAATGAAATAATGACACCACAAGCTGGGCACTCTGGTGATATTTTACCACTAATTAAAGTGGTATAACATTCTATTAGTTTATGTATTAATTTGCTCTAGAATTATGTAGCGGAATGTACATAGAATTTAATCTGGAAATAGCTCCGATTTCGTAAATATCTAACATAGACCTTTATTCGGACGATCCTTCATTTAGACAATCAATGGGACATTATCCATAAAACTACTGACTTTGACAGAATATACGAGGTGTGTACTTATTACTGTTCTAGGTGAAGTAGGAAATCTGGTATGGAATTGTCCCTAAAATATAGAAGATAGAAATCAATAATAGTTGGATTAATGTTTGACAAACCACGAGAAATGGCAACAACACGAAATGACCTTCAATGTTTTTTTTACGATCCATAGGCGGAAGTGAATTGTAATTTAGGCCAATTTTAAATAATTAATGATTGTTTCATTATTTACAAATATTATGCGTGATCTGCTTGGCAGGGCTTTTGAATGGCCTCCTCTCAACAGTATGGCAATTTGTTTCTGCGGGTAAGTAACGAATGTATCTAGGAAAATAGTGCATTTTGTGGACGCTATTTTCTTTCTTGAACCCAAAAATAACAAAGACTTTGAAAATAATTTCCATATCCATGACACCAGTGTATTAGTAAGAAGCTAGTCAAACTCCGAATATATAATATAAATACACATAATAATAGTGATTGAAATTATTTAAATTTGTAATATCAAATTCTGTACTTTTTGTACACTTATTTACGTCTTAATTATAAAATCATGTTCATTGTCATCGCTCCTACTTATAAATAATGTTATAAAGCGGTTACTTGCATACACTGCAGCCCTATTTAAATATTCCTATAGCCATTTTTCCAAAGACCGAAGAGCACTTTTACAAGAAACATTTTATGATACTTTTTTTCTTAATGTCATAAGTAACTAAATGTGGACAAATTTAATAAATTTTATCCTGTTTTATCATAATAAGTGCCTTCTTACCACCATTCTTCAAGAAAATAAATTGAACCAATATTCTTTCGTAGAAAGCAGTTTTTGTCCTTTCAGATATTCTTATAAAAAAATAAATGAGATGTCACAAATTATGATGTAAAATAAAGGAAAAATTCAAACTAAAACATCAGCAAGGCTTAACGTCAATAATTAACAATACACGATTAAATATGCTCCACAATGTCTATTGTAACTCTAACCGTGTCATAAACTATTTTCTATCTCTTCATGAGGACGTTGCAAGTCTCGCTTAGTGGTTTGCTTGCTTTTGTGAATAGATATGAGTGATTGACCCATGTATGTCATATCCTTTGTCTTCTTATAATAACTTCTTTACGTCTTCTTTTTGTCGAGTTGAAGAATATTGCACTTTAGGTTATTATATTGTGTATTTTTAAGCCACCAATTTAGCATAGTTCGTGTTATTTTTATTTGTAGGTCAAACAAATATCTTAAATTAATCAACAGTTCCAATGAATTATTATGCTTTATTGACCGGTAAGAAATCATACAGTCAAATAGATGTTTTATTTTGTTTTGTTTTTTTAACGGCTTATCAACTACTAGTACATTATAGCCGGGCTGTCAATAGGTTGCTAACTTTTTATAATTGCCAACAGCACGTGGTCGGTCACCCATTCAGGTACTGACCACGCCCGACATTGCTTAAGTTAGGTGACCTATGGGAACCGGTGCATTTAACGTGGCTATGGCCGTTGGCTCCAATAGCTGTCAGATGTACTGATCTAAAATAAGATGTATAATAAATTATTGTCCGATGAAGTTGTATTGATTTAGAATGGAAAGTAAAATACTTCTACTGTTGACATATTTTTACACTATACTGTTTTTCTGAAGTTTTAGGACGAGATAATTCCTCAAAACAAATAAGTCTGTATTATTTATTTATGTTTTTTTACGGCGCACCGACGTCTGGGCCATTAGCGCCGAAATCCATGGTGCAGCGAGAGAATTTTCTCAACTGGCAATGAGAAAATCCCTGATGCAAGTGGGACTCGAACTCCCATCTCCCGCATGGGAATCCAAGGCGCTAGCCACTAGACCACGGGAGACCCCATTAATGTTGTTGTATGTTCGTTTAAGAGACTCTACATTGAAGACCACGTGCAACCAGTCTACTGCATACAAATATAATTCGAAGATTTTCTCAAAAACTATTGTTGTCCAAAAAGACCCTAACAATTCTTTTATTTCTTTTTTTTAGGTATACTGGTCACTGTCCGACACTAAAATTTAGAATAGGAAAACGTTACGGAGCTAACACTCAGGAAATAATAAAGGTAAGTCGAAAATTATTGCATACCTAATTTCTTTGTCTGCCAAGAAAAGTTCTTCCATTTCCGGAAATCACTGCTAGAACAAAAACCGTGCTTCATTTTTAATTTTACTTTTATTTTTTAATAATGCAGATTTTTTTGGACGGATTATCAACAGATAATCACCCTTTTGTAGCCAGGATTGAGGTGATGCCATTCTTCTTGTCAGAAGAAAAGTCACCGCCCATCCGTGGGAATCACACCCACTACCCTAGGCTGAGAAACTGTAAATGACTATTGTTTGTCCGGGTTTTAAATGTTTTACTAATCCATTTCCAGTGTACTTAGGCTCCAGTTATTAAAGGCTATTTCATATTTGGCAGGAAATGGGTGAAAAAGGAATATGGGCGAAGAGAATGATAGCATCTCACTACCGGCAGACTGACCCACTGAAAAGCATGCTGGAAGGTGGAGATCTTCGACCGATCGAAAAGACAAGGGGACAGACGAATCCTGCTCCTGTCAAAAGCAAACGATACATTCTAGGATATACAGGTAATATTACACTATTTACCATAGATTACTTCTTAATTAACGTTTCGTAAATGTATAACATAAGGTGTGCATAAAGGTGTGTATATAGATTGCTCATTATTGTATACACAATACTCTGGCGTGTAAAATGTTATTCGCTCAAATCCATTCTACGGTAGGTAACTCTTTCATGTTGTGTGGATAAGTTAATGAATTATCCACACAATTTGTTATTGATCTGGAAGGGAGCCCATAACTAATATTTAATATTACGGTGTAACTAACTCCACTGATTTAATCTCCAATGATTTTAGTTCGTAACCTATGAAAATTTGAACATTTCGATAGTACGGTAACCATGTGGGTTAGACGCCATAGCGACGGAACCCTCGTGAACCATCGTCCGGACTTAGACGAAGCGTTACAGTTTTAGCGTCACACTAGGCCAAATATTTGTTATAGCTAGCCCTGACACTGCTACCTATTTAAAATAAATAAATAAGTCTCAGATAAATAACTAGTTTCCGCCTTAGAAGCTTGGAGATATTTTAATACATTTATGAATGGTGACACCACAGTGTTGCCAAAGTTTTTTTTGTGTGTGTGTTTTCATCCGTAAGGCAGACATTTCACTATTTTAACATAGACACCGTTTTCGATGCCACCGATAGTCAGAGTTTCATAATAATAATAATTTCTTAATTTATTTCACATTTCACCATTTTTAATTCCTTTAGGCGAAAAAACAAAATGAGTATAAATAAAAATAATCAAAAGAAGTAATAATTCTTTATGTTTATACCCAAAACTTCTTTTTTATTTGCTCATTCATACTTCTTTTAGGATTAGCAACCATCATATTTACGGTTAATAACAATGAAGAATCATAAGAAAATAGCACAACCACGCGTACAAAGTGATCATTATTACAACCCCCGATTCCCCAGAAGTAACCGACTCTTTGGATTATACCACCTAGTCGTAAAGATTAAACCTGGATACTAGTGTTAAAAATAAACCAAAATAATTCATAAAAACATTTATCCGAAGACTGATTGATGAGCTGTGTGGTTTAGAAACCCCATTAATTTTGGCAGCCTCACTTTAATTTTTAATAACGTGTTCTTTCTTCTTACTCTTTCATTCTTTCAAATAAATGTATGTATTTCGAAATGTTCCGTAATGTTTATTTTGTAATTAATAAATGAAAAAGGAGATTCACCAGTGAGGAAACCATTTTTGGCATAGACTTTTGGCCCATCTAAACATTCGGATTATTTAAAACTGACATTTCTCTGAAAATAAAATCAAATAAATTGCTAGTTGAACGTCATTTGAAAATGGTAAGTTTTATATAACTTTGTTATTTCAAATTATAATGGGAGTAAAAAAATTACGCCGGGCCCCCCTGAGACCAAGGCCCCCTGACCAATTGTCTTCTGTGCCCCCCTCGCGGAGGTTCTGTGCCCAACCAATGAGGAGCATGTTTCGTAAAAAAAAACTCCAAAACAACTTTTGGGTTTCCTCCAAAACAAAATTAATTAAAAATGAATAGTTGAATCAGCTGTAATTACAAATATAAAATACCCAAACTATTCGCGTTTATTTAGAATTTGTTTAATTTATTTCAAGCAAATTATTCAGGAATGCAGAATGGACTTAAAACTTTCTGAAGATTTTTTAATTTTAATTTTAACGTCCATTTATTATTAACAACGAATTTTAGGACGGGTTATCTATAGGTTACCACCCTTTTCTAGCCAGGATATTTCTGAAGAAAGTACTTAAGTAATGCAAGTTCCTGCATGATGGACCTTATTATTTTGAAATGAGATAAAGGCGTTATGAAATACTAAATCCGCGTTACTTGTTGCTTTAAGTATAGGAACAATACTAAACCCGCACGACCTAACACTAGACATTTCCCTAAAACTAAAACTACCAGTGGGGGGGGGGTCGTTGAACTTCCCATTTTACAATGTTATTTTTTCCCCATTAAGAACCAAAAGAAAATGTTCTCAAAAAATCAAGAATAAAAAGTTTAGAAATATTATAAAAAATAAATTTAATTTAAGGAATCCTAAATGCTCGAAGTAGCCGGGCTGAAGGATAGATTACAATGTTATAAATTGTCACTGAATGACATATAGTCTCTCTTTAGATGACTATGAAATGTAGTTTTTATCTATTTATTACATCACTTAACACACTACTGGCCTTATGGAGCAGCAGTTTGTTTCTCCTGTACACTTACCTACTGTTCATGTCAGAAGCCTTTGTTCAGGTAGCTGATAAGCTTGTTCATAATACATCTAGCATGACCTGATTATTTCTTAAGTTGCCAATACAGTTTATTTTTATTTAGACAAAAGTGAAAATACGTTATGTGTTAGTTTATTATGAAATTATTGAAGGAGTATCTGGGCTTTCTTCTATAAAAAGTATTCCTGCAAAAACCTTTCCTGCTCAAGGAAGGGAAAAACATGAATAATTAGTCGAAAATAAATTGTGTGTTGTGAATGGACTGCAAACAAGAAACATTCTACTATGAAAATTTGATTGATCAAAAAAGTGACCAAACCCAGAACCAGTTTACAAATCTTACATTGAATTTTGTTTTCTTTGCATAATTAATTTACTGTAAATTTAAATTGATTGCACAAATCATAAGTCCATTGATTATATAAAACTAAGCAAAATTAATCATCTTTTTCAATTATAATTAATTTCAGTGTTTGTCAATTCTCATTGCTCCAAAAACAAAATAAATTATTTAGCCATTTATTCACTTAATCTAAAATTCAATGGTAGTTCATCTATGTCTCAAATTATTTCTTTTCCATAAAATCTTTCAACATTATTTCATATTTCTCCTATTATTAATTTTTTTTCAGGCTTTATACCAGGCATGAACTTCTCATATGGCAAGTCTTATGGAAATCTGGCAGAAGAAAACTTTGATAAATTTAATGCTCAGGTGAGAATGAAATGGTCATCCTAAATACAGTGATTGTAGAGCTCTTCTAATTCATTTTTTAATTTTAACATTTTGTTACATTAAAAATCTACTTTTTTATACGTATCTACAGAGCTTTAAGGAATTATTAAACAGGCAAGACTTACCTGCATTTGGATGTGAATGAAATTGCGAGATGCCGTTGAAGTCTGTTAAGATTTGCTGTTTGCCTAAACAGTACAGCTGACCTAAAAAAAAAAAAAAACAGTGGGGATGAAACCAGCGCTGTGGTGGCAGGGTGTTATATGCAATTCTATTCAACAAGCAATGTTGATACTGTATGATGTTGAATTAAAAAAAAAAAAAAAAGTCTTACTTGCAGCAGGTATATAATATAATAGCTGGCTACCTGTGCTTCGCCACAGTCGATAAGTAGTTTTTATATTACGTTAAATAAGGTATGATCAAAATTAACGCTACTACATAATTTTGTACAGCTTATTATTGCACGGACTTTAAAGTTACCCAGGAAACACCATGTGCAGGTAACCGTGCTTGTTTCTGTTGGGGAGTACAAAAAGAAAAATACAACAACCACTTATAAAGTAAGGTAAAAAGAGACAAATACACGTTGAAAAGAATAAAACACAACTTTGAAGTTTTAAGCACTTATCTCTTCGATTGACACCCCCCAATGAACATTACAAAACTCTTTTTTGTAGAGAATTTAGTAACCTTTCGAATAGCTATCTTCCACTTTACACACTACGATTTCCCAACCATTTTCGAGATATTTTAGAAAATATACTGAGATCCGAAAACTTTGTATCACCATTAATACAAATTTTTCCATATATTTCTTACCTCCAAATGATACCAAAGTTTAAATATCTTAGTTTTGATGAATGTCAAATACCTGGTAAAGGTTTCAAGTGAACCAATCATGTTTCTGAAAACCCAAACAGAAAATTAGTTTGGAAAAGTATTTCTATCAATTTTTCTTGTAAACGGTTACAGAAATCGCTTTAAAAATGGTCTCATTCATTTTCCTACTTCAAGGAACCTATATAACGAGTACCTGCAAGCATATAGACTCGAAAATGTAAGCGTTCTGATTTTTTCGCGCAAATTTTGCTCCAAAAACCATGTTCCTGTAAATGTAGTCAGCTGGTTAATGAACTTGACCTTTCAAATGAGAAGAAAGATTTTTGTACCAAATGTCATCAAAATTGGACCATTCTTGAGCAGATGAGGAACTTCTTAATAATTCAAACCCCCTAAAAGTACTTAAACATTTGGATATAAAAAAAAACCTTCTTAGCGAGTGTTTATGTTCTAAATGGATAGTCCGTGCAAAATTTCAAATATTTGTGTCAAGTGGTTTGGGATATTATTACCTTTGATGGACCATCACCAGGGCGTAAACCCTATGAGGGACACAGTTTATTTCTAGAAATTCAAGGTCTGCCATCTTAGTTGAAATTAACATCAATTAAAAATAATACTATGAAATAGATACAGTACGGTAACAGCTGTTCTGTTATCGTCCTAGCAATGCATGCTGCCTAGGCTTGCCTGCTCTAACCAACTAAAACTTCAAACCCCTCTAAAAATACTTAAACATTTTAATATCAAAAAATCCTTTCTTAGCGAGTGTTTACTTACTATAGAGAGTGTCAATACAAAATTTCAAATTTTTCTGTCAAGTGGTTTGGGCTGGGCGATGATAGGTCAGTGATTGAGTGAGTGGTATTTGACAAATATATAGTAGATAAATATTTTAGAAACGGAATATAGATAATAAATATTTTAAGACTGGGTGCAGGGTCTCCCCAAGGTCTAGTGGCCAATGCTTTAGATTCTTATGAAGGAGATGGTGGGTTCAAATCCCACCTGCGGCAGGAATTTTCTCATCTCACGGCTCATTGAGAAAATTCCTCGCTGCACCATGTCGAAGCGCCATCAGAAAAAAAAAATCAGAAACACTTTATGAAAAAAAATATGAAAAAGGAGGCTATAAGCAGCAGTTGGAATAATCTCCTTTCTCATCGCAATCCAGCTGACCTACAGTACCGTAAGGAGCAATTTATTATGTAGTGACTCAGAAAAGGACACTGCAGGCATAGGGTACACCTAAGCAAAATGTTTATCATTGTTACAGCTTCCATATGCGATTGTAACATCTCATCCTGTCCACTCTTGAATGGGATGAGACCATGAATTTGGCATGGACACTCAGAATGGCTGTTCAGCTCTATGGAATCGTAGAATAAACTACTGCGACTACCAAATTTGAACAATTTTTGACCTGAACCTCTTAGGGAAGAACACAAAAGAAGAAGAAGAGACGAATATCTATTCAGGATATTGACAGGTTTAGGTCTAAGAAACATTTACATCATTTTTAAAAGGACTAGCCTCTTTGTTAATTAAACATAAATGATTGTAATACATTTCACAATTTAACATTTTTTATCAATTTATAAACCAAAGAAACATATTCGCAGCAAATATCGTGTTTGAACATGTCTACATAAGTTTCAAATGTAACAATCTTTGCAGAACAGTATATTTAGCGAATGCCTAAGCTTCAATACAAATTACGTATAACTTATTTTTCTGCCAAGCAGATGATTTATCAGATGTTTAAGTTTTATTGTTTCTTCTCAAACGTTTTGTTGTTATTTTTCTCAGAGAAGAGCAGCACTTGACAGAAAGAAAGTCACAGAGCAACCATGGCGCATAAAGGCCCGTGGTTTGAAGAAACTACCAGAAACATATCCTCACGACAAATTAAATCAAGCCCTGCAGGACTACGAAGACAGAAACAGGTATAGAGGTAATGCCTACATACTTTTGAAAGGGAAGTGTAGCAAGACAATTGATTTTTGTATTTGCCTTCAAAAACTATATTATGTAGAACTAGCTATTTAATATTTTCATCATTCTTTTATTTATTATGTATAAAGTGTTTGTGACTAGGTGATAAATGTTTTAACAATAATTATTAAATTCATTAGTTCATATAGATGTCTTAATGTATTGTATTCACAGCAGGAGAAACTTGAAACAAAAAGTCGGTTAATATTTACTTGTATATTATGATGTTTGTGTTAGAATATGTCAAGTATGTCTTTTTTATTCGGGCAGTTCAATATTGGTGCTATCTATTTGCTCCCATCACCAAGTAGTTGTCCTATTGTGTGAGTTTGGAATCTGTTAACATTCTGTCAGTTTGTGCTTTATAGTAAGTTGTCATAATGTTCAATTGTTGATCTACCCTGTCTTGTACTGAGATGTAAATGTGTTAGCTAGGAATGACCAATTATTTAACAACATAAAACCACTTTTTCTTTTCTATTAATTTTTTTTATATAGCCTAGTTATGTATTTTGAAAGGTATCATTTTTAATATAAGTATAATATGTAGACACGACCTCATAAATTAGCATAAAGATAATAACCAGATAAAAATTAAAATAAACTAAAAAACTAATAAGAATAATTAATTGCATATAAGTTCTATTACTTCTTATTGTCGTAGCTATTTTTAGATACAAAGAAAAGAGAAAAATGTAAACGTATAAAAGAAGGTTGAATACACAAAAATCTCAATTTGAAGAAAACAACGCAGGACTTTACAAAGACTGCTGCTTAAAAATGTTCTCCAGGAGTTTCAAGAAATGTCACCAAAACATGTATTTTTAGTTTACATCCTTATAAGAAGTTTTGGCTCTGTTTAATTCTCATTATGTTTTATTCCTTCAAAAATTCATCACATGCAAAGTTATCTTAGCCGTTCTTCCGTTTGAAATGTTTGTTTGTAGAGTGTTTATGGAACTTCATTACTTTAATATTCTTTGGCCTTCATCATAAAAAAATTCTTTATTTTATACTAACCCAACTTTTCATATGTAGTTCTTTTTTTAATTTCCCCTCTTAGCATTTTACGAAGGAAAGTAGCTATTGAGGTTACATTCATTTTTGGAAAATTCTGAGGAAAGTTCTAAGTTATGCAGCTCCTGCATGATGGACTTTTTATTATGAGATTATCTTAGTAATTTAATCTTACAAATAAAAAATTATACATTACCATTAAAACATGTTAAATTTCTAAAAACCAACGAATAAAATGAATAATAATAAATAAAACTATTTTTTTTTTTTTTTTTTTTTTTTTGGCGCACCGACATCTAGGCCATTAGTGCCTGCTGTTTTAGTAACAATATTTTTGTTTAGTAAACAAATCAAAAAAACATGGTCTTAATGATAAAAAGAATCTTGTCTCTGTTATGTCTAACAGAACCACTATTCATCATCAAATATTTAAGAAGATAAACCATTTCAATCTCTACCTATTCTATCCCATGCAATTCATTTTTTATTGTTAATTTATATCCTATATTTACTTTCAACTAGTTTTTATTGTAAAAGAAATAGAGAGTAAAATATTGAAAATTAATACAAAAATAATATTAAAAAAAAATAATATAATAAAAAGTAAATCACTAACTTATAATTCTGATGTTGATGAAAATAAAATATATAACCAGTACTTATCAATTATAGATATTATAACTTCACAATTTGATGCTTTGTGATTATCAATTTCAGATGAGCACATATCACCAGAGCAGCCTCCAATAGCAGGCTATACAGGCCACATACCAAGGATAAGATCATCCGAGGCATCACTTAGCCAACGCTACCATGAGGCTGCCAAGCGGGGTCTCTACCTCCTCCAGCAGGTAAATGGAAATCTAAGGAGGGATGCAATGGAAGGATCACATAAAAATTTAGGTTCTCAAATTTGTGTATATATATATATATACTCTTTTATATATATATATATATATATATATATATATATATATACATATATATATTTAAAAGAGTGCAAGCATATATTATGTTGTTGTCGAACGACTGAGTTCAAATTTTCTTCATACATTATTTATTTATTGAGTGTTCCGCTTCCTTGGCGAATTTGATCTTACTGGGAAACCAGATTGGTTGTATGTGTAAGTGTAAGTATTAACACTTTCAGGACTGATGGCTTCAAAAAAATTTCCATTAGGGCCCAACTCTTCTTTTTTTTTAGCTATTTCGGCAAACATAAAAAAAAAAAAAAATAATATTCTCTTTTAAACTTTGTCGCTGGGTAATTTTATCTCCTCCTACATGTCGGCATGTAGGAGGGGAAAATAAATAAGTGAAGAAACTCTCCTCCTGGTGAAGAAACCTAACCCGGAATAACGTAATGACATCCCAAATCAAATACGAAGGGTATAGGACAATGCCCGGAGTAGTGGGGATAGAATAAAAGGCAAGCTATCTGCTGGTACACACACCATGATACTGGGCCTGCAGAACACATCTCTCTTAAGGAAGTGGGTAAATGAAAATATCACTTTGCGAAAATGTAATGTTTTTATGGAAACTGTGCTTAAGGTCATCACATAAGTTCGTACAGTCCTGTGTTCCTAAAGTAGGTCAGTACAGTGTTTATATATTGGCTCTCATTGCCTAAGAGTTCTTGTATATCATACAGCAGATTAATACTGTTTATTCTCTGGTAGTCTGTCAAATGTTTGACTGTAAGTTCACAGTGACATATGTCACAAATTGGTATGTTACATCTTGTCATTAAGTATTTGTGTTAAACGAGTATGTACATAAGTAGTCGATTTATTCAATTCTGTTCTATTGGTGATTGGATGGCAATTCCTCAACTTTATTTTTAATTATTCGGTTTATTGTCAATAATCTGCGTCCATGAGTAGTTCTGCTGTTGTAATATCTCGTCAATTTTTTTCTGTTATTAGTTCAACGTCACTTGTCTTCTGCCTTACTGTATTTTTACCATAATAATCTGTTAAAGGGCTTTTCCAAACTGAGATATATCACCTTTGATTACTTTGGAGCAAAGGAATTCGACATAAAAAAAAAGTTTAGCCACATACATAAGCAGTTTGGACATATACATTTGATGATATTGTGTTTTTTTTTTTTTTTTTTTTTTTTTTTTTTTTTTTTTTTTTTTTTTTTTTTTTTTTTTTTATGGCACATCGACATAAATCTTGGCCATTAGCGCCATGATATTGTTATAATTGTAATTCTCTTATGTCCACAGGACCGTGAAAGATTGAGGGCAATGGAAGGTATTGCTAACGTACCTTACCAAACTCCTGTTTACTGACGCTCACCACCAAGAACAACAAGGCGATCTCCAGCATTCATAAGCCAGTATAGGCCAATATAACCGGAACAAAAACTAGCACAAAACACCATTCAAACATTTATTTTTTTATTACTAACATTAGAGGGTGAAATGAAAGTAGAATTTTCAAATCTATTTTTATTTTATTATCTCAAAAAAAAATCTTAAAAGGAATATGAATAGAAAAAAAATATTAAAGCAATAAATTTAAGAACTTCTTCATTTTAAAATTGACTTTATATTAGAATTTTTTTTTTTTTCCCTTTCAGTGCATCTACTGCAACGGTCATTAGCACCTATATTAGAAAATACACCAAAAATTGATATTTATGACCAAATAATTGTAAATGTTGTTTATTACCGCATGAATTAGACTTAAGAAGAATTTATGTTGTTTTGGTTCTATCCAAAAACATGCTGAATCAAAATACAAGGAAAAACAAATATTTTAACAATCAGATTATATACATTTTATCAAAATTAAACATTTATTTTTATTAGTTTTGAAAACAAAGGAAAAAAGAAAAGAAAAGGTAACGAGGACATAATAATAATTTAAATTTAGTTTTACCGAGCAAGAAAATCCAACTTCTAATATGAAATATTATTTTTAAATGTTTCTGGATATATGAACTGTTGTGCACTAACACCTCTTCACAATTATCACAAATAATAAACATTCTTGTTCATTTTTAGTTAACTTTAGCTTTAGTTTATATTAAGTTCATAAAGTATACTATCGGGGTCTCCCGTGGTCTAATGGCTAGCGCCTTGGATTCATAAGCGGGAGATGGTGGGTTCGATTCCCAACCTCCGGCAGGAATTTTATCATCACACGGCTCGCTGGTAAAATTCCTCGCTGCACCCTGGATGTCGGCGCTAATGACCTAGATGTAGATGCGCCGTATAAAAAAAAAAAAAAAAAAAAAAAAAAAAAAAAAAAAAAAAAAAAAGTATACTATCATATTTTTGTATGTTTTGATGAAATTTCATTTAATTAAATCTATCAAGATTTGAAACTAAAAGACAAACTATAAAGGACTACTTCTTTTTTTTCTATATACTATATATATATATATATATATATATATATATATATATATATATATATATATATATATATTCCCACATTAGCGGGCTCTAAAAAAGAAATAATAATATATACTAATAATATAAATAATAGTTTTATTGAAAAGTGAACATGTCGTCCCTACCATGTCAAACTATCGAATATGAAAATCGAAGCTAACTAGCAAACGACCTTATTCAGTATATTGATGAAGTAATATATGGAAAAAGGGTCTTATTCGATACTTTATTTAAGGAATTAAAGGCTATTCTAAAGGGGTTAGAGTTGAAGTCTGCAATCTGAAAAACAAGATTTTTCATATTCGATAGTTTGACATGGAAGGACGATATGTATATATTGTTGTTTTCTTCTGCCAGTCCTTCTAGAATGATCTGTAGTTCACACCACTCAAGATAATGCATTAATATTTGAAATTTTGCAATTATTATTTATAAATTCACTTCTCTTGAAAAATAAAGAATTCAGTAAGAAAAAAATGTTCGACAAAATAAATCAAAATTAAAAAAAAAAAAAAGTTCTGATACATACCAGATAGAGTTGAAGGATATAAATCATTAAAAAAAAGTGAGTAATAAAGGTGTTTTGTGCTAGAACAAATATTCAGAAAAGAAGAAATATGCTTAGATGTACATGTTGTAAATAAATAAAACTTTTAAAATTTGGTTTAGCCCTGTTTAAACATTGTAGTTATATTAATTATGTAAAAATTTGTATAGACAAAACTTACACAAAAATATTGCGATACTTCCGTCCATAACACTATGCATGACTATCAGAAAGGTTAAGAATACATTTAAATACAATATAGTATTAACTTGAAATTGAGAGTAAGTTTAAAGCTAGAAATAGTTTAGGTTTACAGATTTAGTAATTTATAAGCAACGAATGTACAAATTATAATGATTTAAAAAAAGATCAGTAAAACAATCAAAATTTGTTTAAATGTAGCAAATAATTGAAACAAAAGAGAAAATTAGTATTTACTTATATTATCTGCACATATATTTTGTTCAAGTAAAAATACTTTTTTTTTAATTTCAATGTATTTTTAAGGATTCCTTAAGTAGCTATAATAGCAGGATGTGCTTCCCAAATTGCTTAAAACATTAAGTAATATTTGCGACGTTTCGAACCTGTTTAGGTTCATCTTCAGGCATATTAAATTAAGTCATGTTAAGGTCTACTATGATTTTGATAATTTCCTATTAAGGTCCATGAATTATGAATTTTGTGCAAAAAACGTTAATGAGATTCACACTGAGTTGTCCACACAACAAATTATGGGCAGCCAGTGTGAATATGACTTTATTTATGAACCTTAATATGAAACTATCAATATTAGAGTAGACCTAAACATAACTTAATTTAAGATGTCTGTAGATGAACTTGAACAGGTTCGAAACATCGCAATTATAACTTAATGTTTTAAACAATTTTGGGGAGCAACTCCTGCTAACTACAAGAATCCATTGATCCTTCCCCACCCTCACCTTTAACTTTCGTATTTTTAAGGTTTGATAATAAAAATAAACAATATAATACAGAACTCATAACCTTTCTGATATGTTTATCTCATTTTAGAATTAGAAAAGATTTCTATAGATTTTTATATAAACATTGCGATGGGGCAGTATTAAAAAATATTGTAAGCCATGCATCGTCAAAAATATTAGGTATGTAAGTCTTTCTTACCAGTATTTCTTATTGAAATATTGGAAGAAGAAACAATACTGATAAAATTATTGTTTTTATTATATTTGTAAATCAGAGTACAATAAAAATAAAGTATTTAACTTTAATGTCTGTGCATAATAAAATCACTTACAAAACCAAATCCATAATGTAAAATAAATTAAGAACACAGATATGCAATTTTATTATGAAATGTTCTGATATTGAAGTTTTTTAAAAGCCCTCAAAATAAAATGGAAAGGGCAGTGTAAATAAAAAAAAAAAAAATAAAAAAAACGTCAACGTAGAGGAAGAGGAGGAAAGCAAAGCTGAAAGAGATTGAAGTTTTCGCTAGAAAATTTAAGGACATAGTTGAGAAGATGAGGATGGAATTGTGGGGATCCATAAAATAAATGAAGAATTTCAGCTACTATGACATAAGTTTCAAAAGCTCCAGAAATGAGCAGGACAGCAGAGAGGATTTTTTTTTTTTTTTTTACATGAAGAGAAATATGTTGGGGGATACATTCATGGAGATTGTGTCTGTGAGGCAAGAGCAAGGGGGATGCTGGATGTGAACAGAGGCTCTTGAGAAAATTAATTAAGTCATTAGTGCATTAGACACCTTGACAGGAGGAAGAAAAGAATACTTAGTAGTATTACGCCTGACTCAAGCTAGTCAACATGACGAGAGGACTTCCCGATAAGGAATGCCCATGAAGAGGTGTGAAAAGGCACGAAACATGCCAGGCGAAACATACCAAATAAAGTAGTAAATATAAACATAGAGTGTACTGCTTTATCGACCCCCTACCAGAAAAAGAAACAAGAAAAAGTGGAAAATATATATCGGGTCATCTTTCACAAGAATTAATATATATATATATATATATATATGTTTGATTATGTCCCCGAGCATGAATTTTGCGACCTACTTTTTCAACGCTCTTGCTTGACATTGTCCCAGGGAAAATCTCTAGGTGTAATTTTTTTCAGTATCCTTACATAAATATTAAGCTATTTACAAATTTTGAGACGGATGCTCAGTCATTCCCCAGTAATTATAAATAATCGAGGCTCCTCTGGCTGTGATTTCCCAATGTCCTGGTTTAGGTCAGCAAGAGAAGCAGACCTGTTATTGACTCGAAAAGTTTCCTAAAATATTTTGAAGCCAGCTAGGTGTTCGGTCATGACCACTTTTTGTTGCTCTTGGACTAAATGTGATTAAATGTTCAGATTTTTTTTTTATATTGAATTAAAAAAAAAAATAATACCCATCTGTTTCTTAGGGATCCAAATCCACTTCTTCAGATATATTAGGATTTGTCAGAAAAAAAAAGTTGAAGAAAACATTTTAATGGAGCATTACATGTAAAAGTAAAGCTTAATCTAGGACTACTTTGCACTGTACATAAAATAAACATTTAACATTTTCAAAAAAATATTTTATACTATACACACCAGGCCTTTAACTACTTTTTTACAATACATTTTTTATTATATATTCAAAGGTTTTTTCTAATACTTTGGCACTAAGTAATTATCACAAGAAGCTTCTATACATTTATTCATTCACCCCCCCCCCCACTCACAAAGTGTGTTAAAAAATGTTTGGAAATTTTATTACACTTACAAATATTTCAACTAATGGAAGAAGCACTGACAAAAGTGTCGGGATAAATGGGGATTTATTTGAAGAGAATAATTTTAAACAACTAAATAAAATCATTAATAAAGAAAGAAATGGTGATTTTGTTATACTTTTGAACACACCTTGTGATTATATTTATACAAGTGGAGAATAGAAAATCTAAAATTTAACTCTTAGGAAATGTAAAAGCCATAGTCTCTTATATAATAACTTTTATTAACATGATTATTTTATAAATAAAATTATGAAAAATTTATTAAGGATGTATTTACCAATTGTTCTGAAAACGGAAAACAGTACTGCCTACTTGAATATATGATACAAAACAACACCTCATGCTTTGATCTTTCAAAACAAAAAAGGTAAGTCATAGTTCCAAAAAATGTCCTGTTTAGTGAGCATTTATTTTTGTCGATTTGTCTCATGATGCCCTTATAATACAGAAATACATTTGATTCTCATATAAAATGATTGCAGGGATTGTTTTTTTTTTAATGAAACTAGGGACACACCATGCCCAACTATAGAGAAAGATCTATAGTTAAAGTAAACAAAATTGGCCCATTAGAACTTAGGGATTACTCCAGATTTTTATTATTATTTTTTTTTTTTTTAAATTGTTAAAGCTGTTTATATTAAATGTATTATGTATTTCATAACACAGATTTTTGGAATGATTACCACTTTATTCTAGCCAGGATAGGGCTGATGCCTTTCCTTATATCAGAAGAAAACCAGTAACTTGTAGTATACCTACAAGCCCTAGTTTGCCTTTTTCAAAAAGTAGCAAATATAAAATAGTAAAATTTGTTATATTATTTTACAAAATGTAATATTTACTTCCTTATGACAAAAATGTATATCACGCTCAAGTCATGAGAAAGAGCTGTATATAAGAAAGATGTGTTGTAAAAAATAAGCAAAATCGGAACATTATGAGTGGAATTTTATCTCAACTGCACTTTCCGGTAAACAGAAAGTGACTCTTGGGGCAACATTTTTTTTTTAAATTAATCACACATCAAAATTTAAGATACATAATAAACTATGGCAAATACAATTATTCAGTCTTCAATAACTAAACATTATTCAAAGTATAATTAATAATACTAATCTATAAACATTGTGCTAAGGGACTGTGTAATATTCAAAAGTAATTTTTAATTCTCCAATTTTAGAAATAGGGAGGAGGTTAGGAATCCAATTAATGCTTAGAATAGAAGGTGATTCTTGTGCTGAATCTTGTGTGCCTGTAAAAGATAAATTGCATTTTTAAAAAAGTTTGAGCCAGAAGCATCATATATATATATATATATATATATATATATATATATATATATATATTAGTAAAGAAAAACATTTCTGTGTTATACCTATTTTGAGGAAAGTTTTTATTTCCACAGGCCTGATTGATCTTTCACCTTCCCTTCTTGATAAACCTTCTTCAAGAGTTGAGAGATCGATGTCTTCATAGCTTCCATCTGCTTTTTGAATGAAGCTACGAGAAACTTTGAGTGACAACTAAATAATAAAAAAATAAAATAGATTTCATGAAATTAACTGTGGTAAAATATATATTGATATAATGTTATTTATTTTGTATGCAGTAAGATGATGCATAGAAATTTAGTCCAATTTTTGAAGAGAGATAAATCTGTTCAAACATTAATCACCCCCTAAGATAAGTGTTCTACATTCATTAAATTTATGAATACCTTAACCATTTCCGAGCCGAGGATTGGGAGGAAGAATTTACGCTTACCAGCCAGACCTACGTTTATCTCATAATTTGGCAATGCCCCCTCCCCTTTTTTAGGCTGAAATAAAGGCAAACAATTGTTTTTCACATGTGTGTCTAATTGCCTTTAAATTCCAACTTTATTATTTGAAACATTACATTATGGCAAAGTTAAGGTAATAAATTAAGAGAAAATTCAATAAATAGAATGAGAGTGAAGACGGCTTAAGGAGGGTGTTAAATGTATTCAGGAAAGTCTGTAGGGTGTGGCACTCAGAGAGTTAACATTTCATCAGAGGATTTTCAACATTTTTACCGTCATGTTTTTCATTAGATAAATGGCTATGTTTAAACTGATAGGCCAGAATGAAAAGGGAAAAGCATAGTCTCATTAAAGATTAATTTTGGTGACTTGAAGCTGGGATGCCTGTCTTTAGCATTAAGAAATGGCGTATGTCTGTCCTCTAAATCCGGGAGAGTTCCAAGCGTTCTCAAACCCTTGGAAGGTCAAAATACTTTTCCTAATAGCTTACAGAATAAGCAGATTTCCTTTTACTGACAGTTTTTATTTTAACCCTTTCCGTACCGTGGACTTGTACAGCAGTCGAGACCCACATACCGTGGACTTGTGTAGAAGTCGAAGGAAGACGGGACCCACGTACCGTGGACATGTACAGCAGTCGAGAGCTCGGCGTATCTCTCGCATTATTTCTCTTCTCATTTCTCGACTTTAGAGCTATCTAGCGTTACCGTATTGTACTTCTAGTATTCCTGGCTATTACTAGATGGAATTTGAATGAAGTTTTTGGTCGTTTTTAGTCGAATTAGAACTCGTTGCCTTCTCCACCCATTTACCCGGTCAACCTTCTTCAAATTATCGTTTGTTTTATACCTCTGTACATTCCCAACAACTTGTTCTTGCAAAATTAGTTCACTTTTAGTCTCGAAGTGTTAAGATCTTATATTTAGTTTTGTTAAATTTAGAAAAAAAATCCTTTTTTTTTATTGCGTGTCCTCCATTTAAAAATAAATGTAATATTCAATTGATAAGATTAATATATTACGTATTTAATTGAATAATTCATTAAATTAACTGTAAATATTTATAATAATCCTTTTGTTTTTGTAAATACGTTTTATACAAAAAATAAGAATAAAAATAAAATAAGTTTTCAGCTCCGCCAGTGTACAAAGTCACGGATCAAAAAGGAAGATGGGAAACTTTTTGCCGTAGTTATGGAGTATATTATTCCCTTGCTTATTATTCATAAAATAAAGGGCAAATGATAAACAGAAAAACCTTCTTTTTTTTTTTGTGTCTATATAATATAACTTATTTTGAACCAAGTTATTCAAATTAAAAATAATTATTGAAACGCCAAACTAATTCAACACAAATAACAATTAATAATCATTGTAACCAAAATAAATAAATCAAAATTATAAAAGACGAGTTTTACTACGGCGAAGAGATAGCTGAAAGTCGAGGCGCTGTGACCGAGAGTGGGAAAATTATCCCGTACAGGGGGACCAATGCCGGGTGCGAGTATCCCGTACAGGAGAACACACTCCTTGCGGCTCTTTGCGTATGGAAAGGGTTAAAGGACAAGTTTTTGACTGAATATAGAGCTTTCAATATTTTTAAGCAGTTAAAAAAAAAATACATTTGCAGATACATGTTAAAAATAATATTCTTTTATTAATCAAGTTTTGCCATTACTTTCTGAACACCCTTTATATTCAAAATTATTAACTTAAATATTAATAAGTTTACTTACAATAGGAGTATCAAAAATTGCCTTAGCATGAGCTAAGCTTGATATATGCCATGTGTAACTAAAAAATGTTCCTAAAGGAGGAGACGTCCTTCTGGTGAGGGTCGATACAGAATTAGGCAACCTTTTTCTTTTGTTTCCTTCAACTCCAGATGAACCCATAAGGCGTTCTCCCAAGCAATCAAAAAATGCCTGATATTGAAGAACAATGAGTTATTGCTGGTCAGAAAAAAAAAAATAAAAACAAAAAAAATAGTATTTAATTATATATTTTATTAAAATATCATTTTACTAAAATATTTAATAATTTTCTGAGCAAGGGATCTATTTCAAGGCACTGGAGTGAACCAAAATCTCCCGTCTTGAAAATGATATTTATTCCTTTGAGGACTTGAATAAGTTTTCTGAGAGATGGTGTCCTTAGCCTCTTGGCATCAGACAATAATTTAGGTTTTAAGAGTTTACTGTTTTAAATTAGATTTATTTGTTTGAAATATAAAATATTTTAATACTATAATATAATGATGAACTTGTCACGATCTTAAAAAATAAATAAATGATACCTTCACTTTTGTCTGGTCAAGTTCCACAAATACTAATTATTTTGAGCAACAGTAGTGACAAGTTTCTGGTTTATCATTACTGTAATCAGGCCTCATTTTTATGAAATTTGGTACACTAATCTAACATATAATTTCAAAAGTCAAGTTCATTAATCAGCAGAATCCGTTCACCAGAACATGGTTAGTGGAACCAAATTCGTGTGAAAAAATCATGCTGATGTTTTTGAGTTCAAAAGCTTGCAGGTACTTGTTTTATAGGCTCCTCGACATAGATTTTTAAAGCGTTATCTGCAACCGTTTACAAGATTATTTTGTCCAAACTAATTTTCAGTTTGGGTATTCGAGACAATTGATTCAGTTGAAACTTGTTCCAGACATTTGACATTCATCTAATGTAACATATTTACATTTTGGTTGTATTTGGAGTTAAGGTAGTATTAGAAAAAAAAAAAAAAAAAAAAATGTATTAATAGACATGAAAAGTTTTTGGATCTTTGTATAGTTTATATAATATCTCGAAAACAATTGTAAAATTATGGTAAATGGAAGGTGAGTATTTGAAAGCTTACAAAATTCTATACAAAAAAGGTTCTGATGTAATTTTTGATGGGTTGATCAATTGGAGAGATAAGTGCTTAAAACTTCAAAATTGTTAGTCCTGTTCTTTTCGATGGGTTTTTGTCTCTGTTTACCTAACTTTGAAGTGGTAGTGGTTGTTTTTTATTGCAATTAACAGTAAAATGAATACTTTATTCAACCAAGATAAGAAAATGAGAAACATTGTTATAATGTTTCCAAGAGTGAACGCTGAGACAGAGGATGGAATTATTCATGCAATAATCAATAAATACACAAATAAAGTTCAGTTATGCGTAAGTCTTTCACAGAAATAACAATTTTTAACATTACAAAATGGCACTTCTAGGAACACTTAGCAAGCGACTCTCTCGTAACCGTCTGAATAACCTAAGTTGAATTCCGAGATGGGTTAGTAACTAGCGAATGACTCGCTCACTTACGAGTCAACTAAGTGTCTACTTCTGCTGGCACAATGCAACAGTACCCGAGGGAGTCACCGCTTCAGAGTCATTTCTACTTAGGTACTGTCAGTTTCCTGTTGTCGCACCTTAAATCTTCCTTCTCTTTGATATTTTTTTTTACCCTTTTCACTGAAGATCAAAATATACCAATAACTGCTTCTATTCTTTTACTAATGGCACTAGCGATATGAATGGAACCATGCTAAGATGGCGCAGTACCTGCGAGTAGGATGTTGTACTAAATGAAAGGGATTTTTTTGTGCCTTCAAATAATACTTAATAATTCAAAATGGCTTTCTTTCAGTTCAATATAAAATCAGGCCAACGATTTAAGTTTCAATTTCTATAATAATGTTCAATCGGATATTGTTTTGTTTTTGGCTGACATGAAAATGGAAAACCGTTTCAAATAACAATAAATACATTTATTCATGCTTTTTAATATTAAATAATCAGTAGAATTAAAAAGTAATTATTAGGCTCACTTGAGGTATATGGAAAATGAGAGGCTCAGGTTTGCCGTCGAGCTGTATATGCATTGTCTGGTTTATTCTCTCCGTAACAGAAGCTAGCCAACTAATAAATGAGAAACTTACTGCGTTTGGGTCCTGAGAATCTAAAAAAGTAAATTAAATACATTTAAATAGAAGTAATGTATTATATTTATAAAGAGTACAAGCATCTATAAAAAATTGTAAACTTTATGGAAGAAATTTAAAAAATGGTTTCAGAAAATTACGTCACATTTTACTCTAAATACTAAAATTCTTTTATTTTTGACAAATAGCTAGCATATAACTCCTCTGTTCTCCAAGTGAAATTTTTTTAAACAGATAAGAAGTTTTGAATTTAGCCAAAAATATTTTAAGGATTTTTTACATTATACAGTTTACATTATATTTCTGACATGAAATTATCTTATGGCTGGTGATCAAAAAGTTGGAGACGCAAAAGTGTAACATGAGGTGAGATCACAGACATGAAAGCACCGACATTATCACCTTGATCACATAGCAACAAAATACTATATACCATAGTTTTCACATCAAAAACCTTTGCTTAGTATCATTGAATGTAAATTATTGGGTATCTGTAATAAAAAACCACTTTTATCAAATAACATTTTTATTTCCCACCACATAAGTGAAATCATATATTCCCCTAAGTAAAATCATTATTTTTTACGATATCCAGAATTTTACTGTCTATTTTATTTATTTATTTTAAGAGTCAGCAACTGCTATAGGGTGTAAAGAAAATAAAAGATCTATAAAATAAAATAAAATTATAACATTTAAATAGACTATAAACAACTATAATTAATAAATTTATTCTATACAAGGAAAAAAATCAAACAGAAAAGGTCAACTATAAAATTAAATACAAGATAGTGATAGATTTAATAAATTATTTTCAATAAACTAAAAATGTGATTCTTGTCGCTCTATTTTGTACAAATAACATTTAAGAAATGGTTAAACATATTAAAATATTGCATTTTCCCTACATTTGTACATATATGTTTATCTTTTTTAAAAAGTATAAAATAATGGATGTGTAGGTTACCATCTGTCAAGAGTTGGCAGTGAAGTTGTTAAATCTTTGCTAACCCATAACCCTCTCATTTGACCGTTATTCAGTTTCACTATTTGTTTAGTGTAAAATTTTAGTTTTATTTATTATTTAACAAAGATAATGCAATTTTTGATTTTTTTAATCAGTTGATTTCACAATATAGAAAGCTATAAGGCGTGGTTCACACTGGAGCAATAGGGTAAACAATACGATAGGTGATATGATTCTGATTCGACACCAACCAATCAAAATGATGCAAAGGCTATGGAACCAAATAATCTAGTGCACACTGGTGCGATAGTGATACTACACCGATAAATATCAATGTCGCATCGGTAGGGGCAACAAAGCAGCCAGGTTGCTCTATTGTATGATATTAATGATATCAGGTTGAGCAGAACTCGTGCTTATGGAAATATACATTGAAGTTATTCCAGGACAGATTTGACAGGCATTGTGTGGAAAAAATAGCTGAAGAACACAGTGAAGAAAAAGCTACAGTCATTTTTATTTATGTATTTTCTACCTTTTTATCTGATGTTATGCATAGCTCTTTTTAAATTTGTATTTATATTTTATTCAATTTTTGAATTTTAAATATGAAGAACATTTAATAAACGTATTAGTTTTTCTCTTTCAGATTAGCTAATTACTCCTGGTCTGGCCACAATGAACTAGAAAATTCTTTCAGGACACATCTCACCTCCTAAATAACAATTCTCACATACTGTGGTGAAGTAATATTGATAACTATTACCTCAAAACTCTTATCCTTCCTCAAATATATATTTTAAGTTCAAAGAGAGGAATATGACCAGAATATAAACATTTCTTGATTAAGAACAATTATACCGAAGAAATGTAAATCTATTGAAATATACCTCCAGAGAAAGGATAACACTGCTCAATTATGTCTCTTTTAATGATTTTTTCTCTTTTCTTTATAATTCCACCTTTTAAAACTTTTTTCTTTTTTGGTTTAACCTAAAAGTATGTGACAATTATATTAATATTAACAAATCCATATTAGGAAACATAATAACTGCTGAAGAAAAATAAACAATAGGCAATACTACCTGAGATTTAGTCTTCAAAGTTGAATCCTGGAATTTTGCTATAACTGGGGATAATGAATGGTTATCAAGGCCTGCTGCTTCTAGGTCATTGGCCACATCAACAATAGATGTAAGTCCATCTAATTCCTAATAACAATAAAAAAAAAAAAATAATAATAATAATATATAACAAAGCATAACTTTAATATTTCTATTATAAATAGCGAACAAATAGACACTAGAAGATTAAAGGTTAGAAGATAAAATCTTTAATAAATAATGTACCGTAGTTAGTGCTGGAAGAATGAAATCGGTGTCATCTTCCTTTTGTAAAACCTCTATTTCAGCTTCACTGTGATTGATTGTATTATTAAAGATCTCAACAAGGCGACTATCGTCATCTGGAAAAAATAAAAATTAAATCATTATGTTTTAAATAATATAGAAAGATTTTCCTTTGAACAAAATCTTAAAGATATAACTAAATCTGTATCTCTAGTTTATAAATAAATAAAATAAATAAATGTTTATTTTTCTTCTTTCTCTTTTTTTTTTTTTTTTTTTTTTTTTTTTTTGTTTCACCTAGTATTTAGCAATGAAATATCAATCAAAATCATACATATTTTCAATGCTGCAACTAGACAATTACTAACTAAAAACAAGGCTTTTTTTTTAAATGTTTTTATCAACACAAACAATTTATTTTATTCAAAATCATAAATAGTTCCCAAGTGATCGGAGCGCTCAGCAACAACATTCCAACAACTATCTTCCAGATATTTCGCCAACAAAGAATTTTTAATAAAAATATCCATGTTATTTGAGGAATTAAGTTTACATTTATCTTCTATTAGTCGAAAACAAAGAAAAAAAAAATTATTACTGTCATGTTTCATTATTTCACTAAGAATAGAATATGAAGAAATTTAAATTATATGGTCTTTTGTGTCCTATACAGGTATTGTAAGATTGACATAGACATCATAAGTTCCTTTGTAATTTCTTACAAGTAATTTTAAAATGCCAATACATTTCTTAAATGTTTTACAAAAGATGATCAAAAACGCTTTATTGTTTACAATAAATTACTATTATCTTTGCCCAATTGTAGACGTTGCCCTTTATTTCAGGGCTTACTCGTAACCATGTTATTATATATTTCAAATTGTGAAATAAAATTCATGTAAAAATATTAAGTTCCTTATTTGGTTAACAACTCTTATTGATTCGTTTAGCATGTTTATTTATTTAAATGTTAATGCCCATTTATAATTGACACAGAATTTTATAGGGTTGATGCCTTTTCTTTTTTTCTAAAAAAAAACCACCATCCCTAGGATTGGTGCCCCGACCTTAGGCAGAGCGCTCATGGCCCCCAGGCTTTTAGCATGTGTTTAGAATTAAATAAATAAGTTTAATTACCATTGGGATCAATTTCAAGAGTGTAAGTTTCAGGAATTTTCTCTCGTAAGACAAATACTGAAAATTCATTACTCAATTTTGCATCTGAAGCAAATGCAGCAACACAGGCATAATAATGAATACATTTTGGCAATTTTAGTGTATCAGCAGTCTTAATATGATTCTAAAAAAATGGTAGAACAAATACATTAGTAGAACTATTTATATCTGAATGAATAAAAAAAAAAAAAAAAAAAAAACTTCACTCTTAAGTTAATTGTCATTTAAGAATAACACAACATATAATGATATAAGTATATGTAATAATTGGCCAAATGCTCATTTCTTTAAAGTAAGTAATGAGGCAAAACTAAATAAAATGAAAAAAAAAAAAAAAAAAAAAACAAGTGAACAAAGAAGAATGGTGGTAGCAATGAGGATAAGAGGGGGAGGAAAAATATAGCTATTATACACTGAAAGCAAATAGTTAAACATTTACGGCATCATAATAAAACGAAACAGAGAAATTTATGTACATATAAAATATAACATAATAAAAAAGTCAGACTTGCTCAACTTCTTCATCTTCAATGAAAGGAAAATTTTTTTATTCTTATTCCAAGATACATGTCCCATAAGAATAAATTTGAATTTATAGACTAGTGAAAACAATTGAATATATAAAATTATAAATACTACAGCTTGTTTATAAATTAGGGATTGGGTAAAACTTGCAGAGATAAAAAGTGCTGGAAGAGTCAGGATTTAAAGCTTTCTAGGTTGGTAGAATGGCGGACAGACCAACCATCCATGGAATCCATTCCATGCTATGGAATTCATGGAGGAATTCCATAGCAAGGTGGCACAGGTGACAAATGATTTTTCGAATAATGCAGTATGGTGGGAAGGGCGAGATTGGGTGCTACGGGAGTGAACAGAGGATTTAAAATTAAGGAGTTGAAAAATAAAAGAGGGTATTTGGGATTGAATTACTTGGTAAAGGACTGAGCCGAGCAGGTACAGTCGACAATAGCAAATTTAGCTCGTGGTAGAAATGTGATATGTGGGAGTCTCTGGGGATCCAGGTCATGAGGCGTTAAGTTAAATAATGGAGTTCATAGAGCTAATATTTTGTGAAAAATATTTACTGTAACGCAATTTTGAATAAAAGAGAGATTCTAGGCGCAATAAAGCACAGAAGTCTGGCGCCAGCCAACTTGCCAAGTGCAAGTACACTCCAGCAACTCGACTTCCCCTTGTTCTTAAGAAATATTCTGTTTCTAAAAAAACTAATACAAAATGGTTTCTAAGTTTACGTATCTTGTTTTACTGACAAGTTAATTATAGCGCTAAAAGCAATTATAAAAACAACAAGTAATAATAAACTAAGGAAAACAGACATAAATCAGTTCAATGGACTGAAACCTACCTGAGATTAGGAAGAAGAGAGAAAAATTTAGTAAGCATTTGAATGGATACCTTCCACATACCATGATTTCCCAAACGTTTTTGAGAAATTTAAGAAAATATACGAAAATCATAAAAACTGATCATGTCTGTAAATGAAATATTTTTTAGCTGATACTTGTTTAACTGCAAACACAACCAAAATGTCCTTGTTTGGGTGAATGCCTAGCATCTGGAAACATTTTCAACTGAATCTGTTGTTTCTAAGTAACCTAACAGAAAATTAGTTAGGATAATTATTTTTATTATCATTTTTCGAAAAACATTTACAGATATTGTCTTAAAAATTGCTTCACTCATTTACTCATGTTAAGAAAGCCTATAAAAATTGTACCTGCATGTCTATTTACACAAAACATAAGCACTATGACTTTGTTTTTAGCACAAATTTTACCCCAAAAACGATGTTATGGTGGGTGGATTATGCTGATTTACAAACTTGATCGTTCAAATCAGACAAAGTAATTATGCACCAATTTGTATCAAAATTGGACCATTTTTGGGACTGCTATAGAGCAAACAGATTTATGAGGAATTACTTTCAAAATGGGTTAAATCCATTTTGTCATCAAATTCATTTTAGACAAAATGATGGGGGGGGGAATTCATTAAATCTCATCAAAAATAAGGAAATGAATGTTAGTGTGACCTCGAAAATATTAATTTCCTGAAGGAATTACACTAGCTTAGACGTTTTTTGTGTTCTCTGAAAAGTTGTACGATTTGGACATATCCTGTTTTGAAAGTCAACGCCTCATATTCATTTATATATATATATATATATATATATATATATATATATATATATATATATATAATGTCGAATCACTATTATTTTTGAGATCTATAAGCTCTGAAACGTTAAATTTTCTAGTCACTTCCGGATTGTGTTGACGTCGGGAGGGCAGGAAAAAACATGCTAAAAATGTGTGCATATGTAAACTTATGTATGAAAATATATATATTGTAATGATTAATTTTTACAATAAGAAATAAAGAAATTTTAATTAGTTTTATTATATTAATTTAAATTAATCTCAGGGATCAAAGTTCCGAGTGAATGGACGATATAATACTTATCTCCAGACAATTCTGAGATACAAACAATATTAAACCACACACAAACAATAATAAAATAATTTACAACTACAAAAAAAACAATTTTTACCTCTAAATCAATCCGTTTCCAGCAAAATCTCAATACATTCGTTATTCCTTGGAGGAGAGCTCTGACTTCGACCAACGCTGAGAACCAACAGACTTCGTCTTCTCCCTCCGAATGCTGAGACTAGACTAGCCTGACGCCATTCGAGCAAGCGGGAAAGTTTAGCGTCCTTGCTTCTTAACTTCCGCAGTTTACCGGATTATATATAAAGATAACAATTATGTTTTTTGCAATACCAATAATTAATTTATTGTTATCTGGATGTAAATTTAATATGGATATATTGTATACCAGTATTGTCCAAAAATATTATTAATTTTGATCGTATATATAATATGATGTTACTTGTATATATGGTTTGTGATTTGCGCGGGCTTTTCAAAATATCGATGGTTATTTGAATTTAAAAATATTTTCGTGAATGTAATATATCATTACATTTGCACTCCTGCCTAAAAAAAAAAAAATAATAAAAAAAATGATTTTAGTCCGGTATAAAAAATAAATTTAAAATTGAATTTTTTAATTTGAAGTTTCGGAATACAGAGTTCAGAATAATAGCAAGTGTATTATATTATTTTTAAATTTTGATAGCTTACTTCGTCTCATAATTTTTAATTATTTTGATTATATGAATATAGTATTTTATTAATATACTTATTTTAAATTATTTTTATAATTATCAAATTTATTTTAGGCTAAACTAATGATCTTTATTGAAATAAGTTTATTTTAATATATAAAAAACATTATTATTAAATTTATTAATTTTACATAATATCAAAATTTTCTTATCCTAAACTAATGTGATTTCAACATTCATATTAATTTTTAATTATTATTATTATCAATTAAATCTTATACTAAACTAATTTTTGTAACAGATAAAAATTCTAAACTAGTACTACATTTAAAAATTGTCCTGGATCCACTATTTATCATTAAAATATTTATTAATATTCTCTTTCGTGGTGGCCGATTTAATTTTGCAATTTTTTCAATCCCATTTTGATATTGATACTCAAAAAGTATTTTTACTTTATTACCAAATTTGGTGTCCATATTTTTCAGATGATTATTTTTGTTAACATTTTTATTCATTATATTATTTTGATTATTACCATTATTATTATTATTATAACTCATTATTTTTAAACTAATTATATGATCATCAACTAATTTTTTAATATTATTTTGTTCCAAATTCTCATCCATAACGTCTGTACTTATTTTATGTTTTAAATTATCATTAGTTATATTATTTTTAATTATTTGATTTATTTTTTCATTATTATTATTCAAATTACTCAATAATATCTCTTTAATTTTATCATCTTCATTCACTAAACAAACATACTCACTTTCATCTTTAGTTTCAACAAATATTTTATTTTCTTCACATTTTTGATCAATAATACTACAATCATAATTTAAATTATCTTTTCTTAATTCACTTAAATCGTCATTATTGATTTGTGTATCGTCATTTTCGGTATTTTTAATTAAATTTTCATTATTATTTTCATTAATCTCAATAATTTCTTTACAACTTCTATTATTTTTATTAAAAAGGTTATTATTCGATTTTTCCAACTCTATCGTCTCTTTATTTTGACTTTCACCCATATTATTTAAATACGCACATAAATCGTCCAATTTTTTATTTTGTTCTATTCTATTTGCATCTATTTTATTTTCCAATATTTTATTATTTTTATCAATTTTATTTTCCAATTTTTTATTGTTTTTACTTAGCTCAACCATATTTTGATTTAGTTCTTTATTTTGTTCTAATAATAGCTTCATCAAATGTTCTAGGCCTTGAGGATGCATCTCATTATCCCTTTCGGAAGTACGGTCATTGGATAGAATTTCCGTTCCTAAGGAACCCGCCGACAATTCTCTGAATGCTATTGCATCATCCTCCTGCAATTCGTTTTCACGTGTTTCGACTATAATATTTATTTCTCCCGGTGTTGTAAAAAATACGTATTCCGGTGATTCTACACTATTTTCCTCACCGTTATTTTGAATTTGTTCAATATTCACGTCAGACATTTTTATTTAAAAAAAAAATTATTTTAAAGTTTTATTTTTAATATTTATTTACTGTTTTTAATTTCAATTCACTCGGCCGTCTACGTTGGGCGCCATTAAATGTAATGATTATTTATTATAAAAATGATTGCCCCACGTTGGGCGCCATTAAATGTAATGATTAATTTTTACAATAAGAAATAAAGAAATTTTAATTAGTTTTATTATATTAATTTAAATTAATCTCAGGGATCAAAGTTCCGAGTGAATGGACGATATAATACTTATCTCCAGACAATTCTGAGATACAAACAATATTAAACCACACACAAACAATAATAAAATAATTTACAACTACAAAAAAAACAATTTTTACCTCTAAATCAATCCGCTTCCAGCAAAATCTCAATACATTCGGTATTCCTTGGAGGAGAGCTCTGACTTCGACCAACGCTGAGAACCAACAGACTTCGTCTTCTCCCTCCGAATGCTGAGACTAGACTAGCCTGACGCCATTCGAGCAAGCGGGAAAGTTTAGCGTCCTTGCTTCTTAACTTCCGCAGTTTACCGGATTATATATAAAGATAACAATTATGTTTTTTGCAATACCAATAATTAATTTATTATAAGATAGTGACCCTATTTTTCAATATATTCGTCTGTGGCAGAAGGTCAATTTTATAAAAACACACTTTCTTTTTTCTGTACTCTTTTATTTGGCTCTACATGTTTCACGTCGCTGTGACGCCTCTTCAGGAGCACTTAATCTAAATAAAATAAAACATGGTTACAGCCTATCCATTAGAGAACCTTCCGCAGGTAGGGCCACGTCTGGACTGATAAGATCAATCATGTCTACTAGGTATCAGCTGTTTAAAATCGATAGTTTTAGGGTAAATGTCGATTTTCCAAAAGAAGTTTTTTGTCATTTTATAAAATGTTTTTAAGTCGTCTTGTTTATTAAATTAAAAAATATTTTATCCAGGTATTTAATATCTGTTTTTTTGTTGACGGCCTTTTTCCTATTTTTAATTATGTGTATATTTTCCTTAATTTTTCTTTTTATGGGGTTTTTCTCTTTATCTAATATCTTTACCGTGTCAAAATTAAATGTGTGGCTATATTGTATCGCATGATCCACCAATGCAGTCTTGTTGTCTTTCTCGTCAAGGTTTTTGGCATGTTGTTTGATTCTCTTTTTTAAAAGTTGCCCCGATTCTCCTACATACACCTTATCACACATTGCACAATCAATTTGATATATGTTATATTTGGTTTCTCTTTCTTTTAAATCATCCTTAATTCGGCTGTAGCTTTTTATGATTTTGTCGTGATATATCCAGGAGATTCTTCCTAGGTCTTTACATTTATGTTTTATCTCATTGGCAAATATTGGATTATAACGAAAGGTAATATAATTAACCAGCTCTAAAGTTTTCATATCTTTACTGTCATTATCCAATTTCTGTTTATAAATATGTTCATTGTGTATGAGTTTATCTGGTACAACTCCGTTTGTATTTAAAATGTTTGTTTTCCTATCGTCAAAAAAATCATAAATTTTACTTTGTATTAATTTCCTTCTTTATTCTTGGTTGCCTTTTATGTCGTCTATTGTTTGTGTATCCTGAAGTTTACGTTTCAGAGTATGGTTGGTGTTGTCTGTTGCAACAGTCAGTTTTGGTTCTGTTAATTTAACTCTTTTGCTCCTATTAGAATTGTCATTACCTATATGTTCAGTGTCATCCCTTTTCCGTTTACTATCAGAGTCATCATAAAAATAGTCGTCCGTAAAATTAAAAACATTCAAGTCAAAATTGATTAAATTTAAATTTTTCCCCACATCTAATTTCTTTTTGTAAAAAACATTTCTTTCGGCTCTTTTAATTTCTTTATTTATAATTTCCTCAGGGTAATTATTATCTCTAAATATAGTTTTGAGTTTATTTGTTATTTCATTTAAATATTTTGGTGATGTTCGCAGAAGCGCCGTCAGTGTCCTATTATAAAGCAAATTCTTTTTAAAATTTAAAGGGTGACTAGAATAAAAATTAATCATACGACCAGAAAATGTATTTTTAGTCTGCCATTTAAACTCAAGTCTATTGTCATTAGTTCGAATTATTTCCATATCTAAAAACATAATTTTGTTTTCATTTTCAATTTCTAAAGTGAACCCTAAATTCGTCTTATTATTAAAAAACTGGAAGAGTCTATCTATATCGTTTTCATGTACACAAATTAATAAATCATCCACATATTTATAAAGAAATTGGATATGAATGTTACAGTCATTTATGATTTCTTCTAATATGTGGTTCATTACAATTCCACTAATAGAAACAGATAAGTGGTTGCCCATTTGTACTCCAAATTTTTGTTTATAAATTCTATTGTTAAACTTGAAATAGCCATCCTTTGTACATAATTTAATACCATCTATAAACAGGTTTTTGTCTTTTATTTTAGTTAGTTCTACAATTTTATCCCAATTTTTGCCAATAAGTTTGATAGCCAAGTCCACCGGAATACTCGGGAACATATTAACAACATCGAAGGAAACCAACTTATAACCAGAGATTACTGTCATCTTTTCTAATTTATGTTTTAAATCTATAGCATTTTTTACGTCAAATGGATAATGACAATTCTAATAGGAGCAAAAGAGTTAAATTAACAGAACCAAAACTGACTGTTGCAACAGACAACACCAACCATACTCTGAAACGTAAACTTCAGGATACACAAACAATAGACGACATAAAAGGCAACCAAGAAAAAAGAAGGAAATTAATACAAAGTAAAATTTATGATTTTTTTGACGATAGGAAAACAAACATTTTAAATACAAACGGAGTTGTACCAGATAAACTCATACACAATGAACATATTTATAAACAGAAATTGGATAATGACAGTAAAGATATGAAAACTTTAGAGCTGGTTAATTATATTACCTTTCGTTATAATCCAATATTTGCCAATGAGATAAAACATAAATGTAAAGACCTAGGAAGAATCTCCTGGATATATCACGACAAAATCATAAAAAGCTACAGCCGAATTAAGGATGATTTAAAAGAAAGAGAAACCAAATATAACATATATCAAATTGATTGTGCAATGTGTGATAAGGTGTATGTAGGAGAATCGGGGCAACTTTTAAAAAAGAGAATCAAACAACATGCCAAAAACCTTGACGAGAAAGACAACAAGACTGCATTGGTGGATCATGCGATACAATATAGCCACACATTTAATTTTGACACGGTAAAGATATTAGATAAAGAGAAAAACCCCATAAAAAGAAAAATTAAGGAAAATATACACATAATTAAAAATAGGAAAAAGGCCGTCAACAAAAAAACAGATATTAAATACCTGGATAAAATATTTTTTAATTTAATAAACAAGACGACTTAAAAACATTTTATAAAATGACAAAAAACTTCTTTTGGAAAATCGACATTTACCCTAAAACTATCGATTTTAAACAGCTGATACCTAGTAGACATGATTGATCTTATCAGTCCAGACGTGGCCCTACCTGCGGAAGGTTCTCTAATGGATAGGCTGTAACCATGTTTTATTTTATTTAGATTAAGTGCTCCTGAAGAGGCGTCACAGCGACGTGAAACATGTAGAGCCAAATAAAAGAGTACAGAAAAAAGAAAGTGTGTTTTTATAAAATTGACCTTCTGCCACAGACGAAAATAATTAATTTATTGTTATCTGGATGTAAATTT
Source organism: Gonocerus acuteangulatus (assembly GCA_946811695.1). NCBI lineage: Eukaryota > Metazoa > Arthropoda > Insecta > Hemiptera > Coreidae > Gonocerus > Gonocerus acuteangulatus. The sequence continues at coordinate 120,355,918 of OX328123.1, read as the reverse complement.
AATATGGATATATTGTATACCAGTATTGTCCAAAAATATTATTAATTTTGATCGTATATATAATATGATGTTACTTGTATATATGGTTTGTGATTTGCGCGGGCTTTTCAAAATATCGATGGTTATTTGAATTTAAAAATATTTTCGTGAATGTAATATATCATTACAATATATATATATATATATATATATATATATATATATATATATATATATATATATATATATATATATATATGTTTGTTTTACTGTGAATGCCCGTTTGCACTCAAGATAGTGCTGATGCCTTTTCTTCTTTTAATTGGTTAATTGTAAATATAATTTAGAAAATCAATTCAATGTTACCAGTAATATAGAAATTTAAAATACTCTAGCAATTTAAGATTTGAAAGTAAGATTATACTCTTAATAATGTTATTATACACTTTAATATTATTATATAAAGACATCTTATTTACTTATTCCCCATTTTTTACGTCCTATAAAAACTGAAATTTATTTTAATTTTTTTGCAAAAAAAAAACAAAAGTGACAAAGGTGAAACAAAAGGTTTTCTCAAGCTTTTAAGTTAGAGTTACGAACCTTAGATGAAGAGCAGGTACAAAAGTGGTATGAATCTCTCTCTTTCCATTTAGAAGACGATGTATAAAATGTTATATGAAGAAATCCGAGGGGATGTTTAGTACTGACTTTGTACTTTACAGCCATTATTGTTTTTGAAACTCTTTGTACAATTAATCCTGGTGCTTCCTGGTTCAATTGCCAAATTGTCTGCAAAAAGAAAAGAAAAAAGTCTGTTATGCAGGAGCTGCATAACCAGGCATATTTTTTACAAGTTCCCAGGAGATTCTTCAAAATGGAAGGTTCTGGGTTTAAATCCCAGCCAATAAACTAACATTCATAAACCACACTTATTAAATTTGTGTTAGCAACAATTTATTTATATATCATCCACTAAAGCAGAAAAAGAAACATTTCATGTTAATTACCCAAGAATTCCAAAAATAGATTACAATTAACTTAAAATTAAAATATCATTAGGCATAGAATCAAAAATATTATATAAACATCACTAACTGTGGACAAAGAATAATGTAAAGCTCACATCTTTTATAAACTGAGTAGTGTTCAATGTTTGCAAGACCTTGAAGTCAATTTGTAATGTAGCTGCATCACTACAACATCTCATAGCAGACTGAATATGCTGACATGTGGTAGCTGGTTGTCCAATGTCCCGTTCCTATTAAAAAAAAAAACAACATATAATTAGCAATAAATGTTTTTATAAGGCAGGCAAAGGAGAATATTGAAAGATTACATCGAAAGAGTGTTTTTTTTTTTTGTTTTTTTTAATCAATTTAGTATATAAGAAAATGTGATTAGTGCCTTGAAAATTAGCAACCTTCCCCACAACATTTAAAAATCTGAAAAATTATAAGCACAAAACAAATACAATTTTTATTAATTAACAGAAATTTATTCATGGAATGATTTAACAGAAATTTATTCATGGAATGAAATAAACACTTTCAAAACTTAAAGCAATTTTTTCTCTGATGATCCCATGAACAATGGGCTTTCAGATGGCACCTTCTAAAAAAAAAAGTTCACTTGCCGATTGTGAGTGATGAGTTCATGGTTCCTCCCTCCAACCGCTTATGAGGTTGGCCTCATGATGCAATCCGGAAGAGACGACACGATAATTTCATGTTTCAGATCCCAAATTTGTGTGTGTTTATATATATATATATATATATAAATATATATATATATATATATATATATATAAATAAACATATATATATATATATATATATATATATATATATATATATATAAATAAACATATATATATATATATATATATATATATATATATATATATATATTTGTCTGCTCGCTCACTAGCTGGCTCAAAAATGGTCCGATTTTGATGAAAATTGGTACAAAAATCTTTTGTATAATTTGAAAGGTCAAGTTTGTTAACCAGCAGAATCCGTCCACAGGAAGATGCTTTTTGGAGCGAAATTTGTGTTAAAAAAATCGTAACGCTTACGTTTTCAAGTTCATATGCTTGCAGGTACTCGTTTTATAGGGTTCTTAACGTAGAAAAACGAATGAAACCATTTTTAAAGCAATATCTGTAACCATTGGAACACCTACTTTTCCAAACTAATTTTAAGTTTGGGTCTTCAGAAACAATTAATTCAGTTGGAACTTGTTCCAGACGTTTGATGTTCATCTAATCTATGATAGATACATTTTGGTTCCGTTTGGAGTTAAGGAAGTACTAGAAATAAAATATTTATTAATTAACAGGCATGAAAAGTTTTGGGATAATTTAGTATATTTTCTAAAATATCTGGAAAACGATTGGAAAATCATGGTAAGTGGATTGAGACTATTCAAAAGCTTATCATATTCTCTGCAAAAAAGGTTCTAAAACATTTTTGATTAGGCGATGTCAATCGGAGAAATAAGGACTTCAAAATTTGCAATTGTTATTTTTGCTTTTTTGAACGGGTATTTGTTTACCTAAAGTTTTAACTGGTTGTTTCCCATTTTAATTGCATTTAACAGTAAAACGAGTATTTGACTAAAACAAGGTAAGAAAATGTGAAACATTATGTTTTCAAGAGCGAATGTTCAGTAGGTAGGGGAAGTCGCCATGATACTGTCAGTTGTCTGTTGTGGCGCCTTAAATCTATTTTCTGTTCGAGATTTTATTGGATATTTTTCACGAACCAAATGCCAGCAATAACTGCTACCATCCCTTTACTCATATCACTAGAGATATGAACGGAACCGTACTAAGATGACGCAGTTCCTGCGATTCGGACTTTGTTTACTAATATTCTGGCTAGTGGAGAGTACGAGCGAACTAAGTTCACTGAAATAATCTCTTAAGGATCAACAGGGCCGAGGAGATAAAGCAAATAAGGAGATAGCCACTTGCCTTGAAGATGTATTATCCTGCACAACTCTTCACAATTGTAAGTAGGTTCTTTTGTATTTTACATCTTTAATGTTTTAGCCGTGTGATCTCTGCCAATGGTTCTTTCGACTGAATACATAGCCTTGACAGAGATGAAGGCCTGAGTGTCTGCTGCATTGCACAAACACTTGCGGAAAAGAGATCCACAATTCTGGAAGCGATCCAGAGTTTCTAGGAGTCAGGCAGTTATGAATGGAAGGCCCGAAGTGGCTGGATGAGGGTCGCAACACAATATGATGAGCACTATATCAGGTTCTCGGTATTACTAGTCTGGATGTGGCCTTACCTGTGGAAGGTCTTCCTTAGTTAAGGCTAAAATTATGTCAAGTTGTTTCTGAAGATACGTCTATGGGCGTGAAACATGAAGAGCATAAAATAAAGTTTATGTGAAGATGAAGTGTTTAAATATACATATGACCTTCCGCAACATTTTTTTTGTGTGTGAATTATGCCTAAAAAACCTAAGGAAAGTATTTCATCAAAATTAGACAATTTTTATAGTTAGTAGAATGTGAATATACAAATCATAAGGAAAAGACAAATTTGAACTACTAGGTTTTTCATGACCAATGAGTTGTGAAAACTCGTTATTTTTCATCAGCACTCCCGGAGTGGGTCATCGGATAGACTAAATAAGCATGTTTTTACCCCTATAGGGAGAGCGGATACACAATAAAATATTATTTCATTATTTTGCATAGAATCCAAAAATAAATGTTCATTTTATAATGAAAAATTAAATCTCAAGCACTAAAAAAAAAATAATATGAAAGAAAAATTAAATAGCTGATGCTTTCATGAATGTATAAAATAAACTAACGTGACATTTTAGGATATTGGTATTGAAGAGCCTCTGACATGAATCTACAAAGCACAGGGCTGTTACTGGTGAAAGAAACGATGTATCACTTTCATCAAGCTTTGTCTGAACTGCTGGAAGTTGTACAAAACCTCTGAAATCTGGTCCTTTCTCCCTTACTCTCACAGAGAAAACCTGAATCAAATACAAAAATTCATTTTGAAGATTAGATAGTTAGCCGTCGAGGTGATAAGCAATCAGGGATTAGTTGGGATTCGGCTAAGAAAACATCAATACGATTTTTGTAAAAAATCTATATTAAGGACGTTTCGGCTACTCTTTGGTAGCCTTCGTCAGCTAAAATTACAAAAAACAAAGAAAAAACAGAATTAATACACAGGAAATTGGTTTACCAGTAAGATAAATGTCTATAAATACAAATCAACTTTTTTTATAACAACAGTTTGTTGTTAAAATATTAGAACAATTATGTTATTACTAAACAGCTAAAGTGAACATTAGTTGTATATCTAAAAAATCAATAGAAACATAAAACACATTTTAAATAAGGTATACACAAGTCAATAGACACTAATAATAATATTAAATTTATTTTTAACAGAAAATAAGGTACTACATACCAATGAAGGTGCCGGGAGGCAGAGAAAAGACCAAAGTTAACACTTAAGTAATCATCGTGAAAATATACAAGAAAACTGGGATCTTCCAGGGTATATGTAACTGAACAAAACAAGTGGTGGGAGGAGGTCGGTAGGGATCAAAAGAGTTTTATGACATTTTATTTGGGATTTTACTTTTTTCACAGGAGATTTTATAAGGTTGGGAGGAAATTGGTTGTGTGCCAATATATCTGAGGCTATATTTATATTTTTATCATGGAAGGATGCATGAGCTAAGGAGAGGACTCTGCGAAGGAGATTTCTAGCTACGTTAATTTTGAGATGGTAAGGATGGGATGAGGGAAAACGCTAAAATAAGATAGGACTTAGGATGCCGCCTTGTGGAACACCAGCAAGCTGAGGAAAGGAAGATGACAGAGATGATCTGAACGAGGCGTTGAAGGATCTGTCAGAAAGATAGGAATTTATTATAAGGTAATAGGATGAGGGAAGGATTTTTTGAGTTTAAAAAGCAAGCCCTGGTGCCATACCCGATCAAAAGCATGAGCGATATCAAGAAATACAACAGAGCAATACCTCTTCTGCTCAAAGGAAGAGTAGATGGAGTCAACTATTCTGTGGCATAGGTGGATAGTGGAATGGGATATTCGAAAACCAAATTGGTGGGAAGGGAGGCAGGGTTCAACAATGGGGATTAGATTTGAGGGGAAGCTTTTTGAGGATTTTACCCATATTGGGAAGGAGGGAGGTAGGGCGATAAGACGAAGGATAATGTACAGGATTTTTGGGTTTGTGGATCTCCAAAGAGCTAAGTGCACAAGAGTTGATATAGCTTTAATTTGTAGAGTTGAAAGAGAAATGTTGTGATTTGACTAAGCAATGTCTCATATTCAGTTAGTATTAGTTCCACTAATAACACAAAGTTGAAGATAGAAAATACTAAAAAAAACTGAAAGGGCATAACTTTTATGAATGAGTACAAAGTAACTGACAACAAAGAGTACTGAATGCTTTAAAACGAGTCTTTAATAAGATGCTCAGTTAGAAAATCGCATTTAAGTTTAAAAAGAAGTGGAACTAGAATGTTCCAAGATATACTGTCCTCATAGCAGTATATGTAGCCCAATTAATAAAAAGTTATAACATAAAACAAGTTTGATTATAAAACCAATACACAATTGCAATTTAAAAATGTACTAATCAACTGATAACTTTCTAATGGTAAGAAAGTCATTCTTCCATAATTTAAGTTTTATCCACAAGACAATAAACAAAAAATCTAACAAAGCACCTGAGAGCAATTTCTAAAGCCTCAGTACTGTTCTTAATCAGAATTGATATGAAGAGGGGCATAAACAAAAGTGTTTCTACTGTGAAATTCATAAATGGAATTTGATTAATGTAAACTTTACCTGGGGGGATGTTCCTGTATGAAGCTTACACACTTCCATGCTCTGCTTCTTTTTTCGTCCAGCTTCTGCAAATACTACATCACAGGCCTTGTTCTTGCAGCTTAATCCTCGAGTTCCATTCAGAGTTCCACATTTATAGCATCTGCCAATTCCACGGAGAGTAGATCTTCCTAAATCTTTTAACATTTCTTTAAGCCTGTCCTGATTTTGAAGAGCGTTGTTCATTCTTGTCAAATTATTTTTAAGTTTAGTCACAATTTCTACAAATCATTGCTAATATTTTCTCAACTAAAACTTGTTGAATTTTACAAGGCTGTCTTTAGCTCAAAGCTAAACCCATAACTGAATATGACCAATCAAATTTGACAAGAAAACAAAAAATAAACCTGAGATAACGTTTAAATGACAACTCCTTCATAATAGGGTAACCACAAAAGTACCTTACATCCGATGGTAACATTATAATGCCCAGTATTATCTAAAATATCGAAACTAAAATTCATTTAAACAATAAATTAAAAAAAAATCGTGATATGAAACCAAAGTGTTCCTTTTACAGGACCCTCAATCATAAAACTCATGGAGCTTTCTTTCATAAATGAAGTAGGTTATAAGACTGTTATGTCGTGTTTAAATGTCTGATAGGAAATAATATTTTTAATAAATCATTTAAATAATGGTTGTTTCCACTTGTATACTGTGTTGTAGTGACATGCTGAAGGTACTAAATAATTGTTATGAGATATTTTTTCTAGTTGAAGTGGTAACTAACTTAAACTTACAAAATTACAAATGTTAACTTTTTATCCACGAGATTTAATTAACAAATTCGTAAAAAAATGAATTAATTCGATTTCTATAATTATTAATCTCTTCTTGCTAATGGGTTGGAAGTTCTTGTCACTTTTATTGTTATTACTGTACTTGATTTCATTGCTTCCATTATTAAGAGGCATCTGAGGCTCTGAATTTAATTTAATACTATTTTTTCAAAAGCCATTTTGTGCCACCTGAGATTATAATCATGTTATTCTTTTGACTTATTATTGCCTTACCTTTTATTTAATGGCTGTTAAGCATTTCACCCTCAACATTTATTTTCATCTTAACCCCTGCAGAAGCATAATATTTTGTTGGTGTTTTTGCCATAAATGTTATTTTTGGGGGGAATTTATCACAGATATATAATATATACTCATTTGAATTAAGGTTTTGATACCTTACAAAATACGTATTTCCCCCAAGAAATTGTGGCCTGAATGGTTTTCTGTTATTTTCCTCTTATCTTGTGAAGGTAGCCAAACCAGTCTTTCTTTCAGATATGTATTAAATATGTATCATTACAACAATTATTTTTTGCTTTGAGTCCAATCAGCTAAGATAAAATTAATTGAACTTCTCCTCCTATTGGTTATATATTTTCACAATATTGAAAATATTATTTTTTTTCTTCTTGAGGCCCTAATTATCAAACGACTCTTGCAGTAAGTTCACAACCAAGTTCCATATCAAAGGATGCTCTGAATGGGATACCATGTTTTATGAACATGTGACTTTAGCTTATATTGCTCTCTCTGGTAACTTACACAATCCCTTCTATAATTTTACCTGGCTGAATAGTTATGCACGAATGACCACTTTAACTAACTTATTTAAAAATCTCTCCTGTATCCCAAAGTGAGCTATTTACTTCTTGGATATAGTCTTCTATTTCCACGAAAATTGCTTGCAATGCTACTTTGATTTACCTCCTATTTAAGCTTACTATCTCAGATTGGATTGAAATTTTGGACATTGCTCTGACTCGAATGGACCAAGAAAACTCCCAAATTTCAATCATTTGTATGAACAAATTTTCAAAATAAAGATACTTAAAGATCAAACCAGTTCTGTTTCACCCACGAAAGCCCAGTAGGGTAGATACTCTAGATGTATCTGATTCTTGACCAAAATGTTCAATTGTTCTGATTCCTGCAGTTGAATTGTTTATTCCTTCAGTTTTTTCCATGTATTTGAACAAGGACAACGATATGACCATGCTCGGTTTACCTTGTGCAGTATTATTACAAAAATAAATAAGTCCGACTTGAAGGAACTGCGTTATCTTAAGGTCTTTCCGTTCATATCTATTGTGTCATTAGTAAATGAATACAGCTGTTATTGGTAGGTTTAGATCTTTTGTGAAAAATATAAAATGAAGTCTTATAGAAGGAAGGAAGATTTCAGGCCCCACAACAGAAAACTGACATCATATCATTCTAAGCGGAAATTACTACCCTCGCCTTTTCAACGTCAGCCCTAGGAAAACACTATTACCAATACGTTTCCCATTTTCTTACCTAGTTTTACTAATAAAATCATTTTACTGTTAAATTCCATTTAAAACAAAAAAGAGACAAAAACCTATTCAAAAGAACAAAACTAACACTTATGAAGTTGTAAGCACTTATTTCTCCGATTGTCATCACCCCATCGAAAATTGCTTCAGAACCTTTTTTGTAGAGAATTTAGTAAGTTTTCAAATGGTCACCTTCCACTTACCATGATTTTCTAATCACATTATATATATATATATATATATATATATATATATATATATATATATATATATTAATATATTATGAGTTATCTACGAACATATACGAAGATCCCATAAGTTTTGATCTCTATTAAAAAATTATAAAATAATTTTTAGTCCGATGTCTAAAATTTAATTAGTTTGAAAAACTAAGTTTATCCCCTTTTCTCAAATACGGTTACTGATAACATCTTGAAAATGGTTTCATTTGTTTTCCTACATTAGGGAACCTGTAAGAAGAGTACTTGCAAGCATATTAACTAGAAAGCATAAGTGTCACGATTTTTTTTTTTTTTTTTTTTTTTTTCGTGAGTTTTGCTCCAAAAACCATGTTCTGGTGGATGGATTCTGTTGGTTAATCTTTTCAATGTGATGTGAGCTAGCTGCCTACTACATTCAGAGGCAGCTAGCTCACATCAGGGCGGCCGTACGCACCTGTATTTTTTTTTTTTTTTTTTTTTTTACTTAGGCGCTTGTTACTAATCATTATTTTTGTGTTTATCTTAAGTGAACGACGACATGTATTACTTGAAACAATTTATTTACTACAATTTAGGTACACAAGAAACCTACAATAACCACTTAAAACAAAGTTTACTTACTTTTCTTCCCTATATTTCTCTTTCTACTTCATTCCGAAACCTCCGCTTTTTTTTTTAGACGTGATTTTTAAATGTACAAATGAAAATGTTTGTTATTTATTATGATAAAATAAAAAAACCCTAAGAACATTTTTCCCGTGCACACGCCTCACAGACGCATGTTACTTATAACGTTCAAAATTTGTATGTTTCTAGTTAAGGGTTAAACCTGAAAATATCCCCCATTCCTGCTAGAGCACTCTGTACATGCTCAAGGCTAAAGAGGCTCACAATCAAGAGATACAGCTGTCAAGAGAATACACGGGCGTCGCCTCTGAGGAACATCTTTCTCCGGCGAGTATTCTCGGGCGTCGTATCGAACGGGTTAAAGAACTTGACTTTAAATTACATGGAAAATTTTTGTGTCAAATTTCATAGATAATGGATCATTTTTCAGCTGTGAGAGAGCGAACAAACACCCATCGGATGTTTGTACATAAAAAGATGGGATGCAGGAGCATTCCACATCATGTGCTGGAGCAGGGCTGTAGGTGTTCTTTCCGAAGATGTGTCCACAAACTCGTGAAATGTAAATGAGGGCACATGTGTTTGGGCTTGCTGAGTTAATCCATATATTTGTGTCGGCGGAGGGATGGATAGGTGGCAATCAGGTTTACGCTAAATGGGCTCGGTACATTCACATCAGTTCCTACCCTCTTTGAGCCAAACTCAACCCCAAAGTTTTAAATAAGTACTTAAAACTTTCTAAACACAAATAAATATTCAAACCATTAAAATTTTCAACAACTTCAAATATTTCAGAAGGCTCCCAAGAGAATTAAAAGGCAGTTTTTGGATTCCTTAAGGCTTCACATAAAAGGAGGAGCAGGAGGAATGGGCTATCCTAAGTATGGTGGAATTGGGGGAGGAGGAGGTAATGTGTATGCAGTAGGTAAAGAAGGTATGTATGGATAATAATTCATAAATATAAGTGATAATTTATTATTGATTTAAACAAATTCTAGAAGTGAATAATTTATTTTTTCAAGGTTTGTCTTTACGAGATGTTATGAAAAAGTATCCAAACAAAAGGATTACAGCACCAGCAGGAGAAAACTCACATTCCCGGTGTATTGTTGGTCATCCTGGGGGTGATGTGATTATTGATAGCCCGGTAGGAGTTACGGTTTTCAATGAAGCTGGAAGAAAATTAGGTAAGAATTTTATCATTTTCTTTTGCTTTAATAAATAAACTTATCAAATTATAAATACATTGAATATATTTATTTTTACATGGAAATAAATATCATCAAGTGCAGAAGATATAACCACGAAGAAGCTAGTAATTTTGATGACTAGATGAAGGGTATTAATTAATAATACCAACCATGTGTTCCTCACCATGGTTGGTATTATTAATTAATACCCTTCATCTAGTCATCAAAATTACTAGCTTCTTCGTGGTTATTACTTTTAAAACTTACTTTTATTTTACCATTACAACGTTTCGGACTATTCGTCCATCTTCAGGAGATCTACAATAGTATATTAATTACTAGATACTATTGTAGATCTCCTGAAGATATACGAATAGTCCGAAACGTTGTAATGGTAAAATAAAAGTAAGTTTTGGAGCTTTGAAGGGTTGCTCCTCACCTTGGTTGGTATTAGAAGCTAGTAAAACATTGTCGAATCAAAACAGTCATATCCTGAATACCTTAAAACATTAAATAACGTGAATCATTTTAGTCTATGTGAATTTTATATTTAAATATTCTTACTTTCACAAATTTATATTCCCACGTACACTAACACTTAGCAAACACATATAAATACATGCAAATGTATATATATATATATATATATATATATATATATATATATATATATATATATATATATATATATATATATATATATATTTGTGTGTGTGTGTGTGTGTATTGAGGAAATTGATTATTTACAACTGAGTGAATAAAGTTGTTTATTGTTTTAAAACATGCTAACAAAAAAATACAATACTTGCTAATATACATTATCAATAATTTTTTTTTTACGGCACATCGACAATTCTTGGCCATCCAGGGTGCAGCCAGGAATTTTCTCAGCGAGCCCTGAGATGAGAAAATTTCTGGCGCCGGTGGGGATCGAACCCACCATCTCCCGCTTATGAATCTAGCGCGCTAGCCACTAGACCGCGGGAGACCCCTTAAATAATTGTTGTCAATAATTTATTTAATTATTAATAACAATAATAATTTATAATTATAATGTAATAATTATTAATAGCAATAATAATTGAATTATTAAATAATAATAATTTATTTAATTATTTATCAATAATTCTCCCATGAAACAAGTTTCTATGCAGTTACCGCTCACAAATTCTATTTCTTTAAATTTTAAGCTCACTTATAACGCAGATTTGTGTGACAGGTCATCTACAGGCTACCACCCTTTTCTAGTCAGCATTACCTTTTATTTTTCAAAAGAAAAGCTACCACCCCTAGCCCCTTAGGCACGAGTGCTCACAGCTTAGCACTTATGGCCATCACCAGCACAATTTCTCAAAAACATCCTTGAATCAGAAAGTAGAAAAACAAGAATGTTGTTTGAAATTTTGATTTATATTTTCTGATACCTCCATGAAACTCTTTTTTATACTGTCAATAAGACTAAATACAAAACTGAAAGCTACAATTCAACTACAGTAGTACATAAACGGATATTAAAATCTAAATAAAGAAATATTACAATTTTACTGAGTAATCGCTAAGATTACATTTTAACTTTCTTTCTTCCGCAGGTGAAATAGATAAAGAAGGCGATAAGGTATTAATAGCAAGGGGAGGATTTGGAGGCTGCAAAGAAACTGGCTTTAGTGGAGAACGTGGTGAAAAAGGGGTTTTTATATTTGACTTGAAACTTATTGCTGATGTTGGGCTGGTCGGATTTCCAAATGCTGGCAAGTCAACACTTTTATCAGCTCTTTCAAATGCAACACCAAAAATAGCCTCTTATCCATGTAAGCTGCTTTATTATGGTCATATTTTTATGATTATGTGTTATACTTTGTAATTTATGCCATGCACCAATCTCTATCTGAAATTGAAATTAAAACTCCACAACTTTTTTTTTTATTTTACTATTGTCAGTTTATATTCTCAGTAAACTTTAGCTACTCTTATCCTTCTTTTTTTATAATTATAAATTTTACAATTGTTTTTTTTTTTTCCTGTTAGCTTTCTTAATTTTGAAGGTTTCATGTCTTTTCAGAGTAGTGGTTTAGTTTCAGACTTTGACACTGAAAGGTTTGGTTTTGAATTTGAAATTCAAGAATTTCATTGAAGGTTCCTTGCCACACCATGGATGTCGGTGCTAATGGCCCAGTTGTCGGTTCCCAGTAAAAAATAAAAAAAAAAAATAACAACAAGGCCTACTGAAAAATTTTATATAAGAGCTTAACCCATTCGAGACTGATAGCCAATTTTTTGACAACGGACTGGCCTGCCCCACGGCCTGATAGCCACTTTCATGACAAGACTATTTTATCGTTTCCGCACTGAAAGCCACCGTTGTGACAGCGTTTTGCTATATCTAGCGGTAAGTAGTGTAAGCTCTAGTTACTCTTGAATCTGCTAAAGTTCATTAAAGTGCAATTTGGGCTTATTTAATAGGGATTTCCCTCTGCTACCCGCTCCCTTGCAAAGTTATAGTCCCTCTGAAGGGCCTTATTTGTGTTATACCAGGTGATGAGTACATAGAGATCATGTTACATAGATTTATTTATTTATTTTTGTTTTTTACGGTGCATCAACATTTAGGCCATTAGCACCGAACATAGATATTATACCAACCAGAGTTGGACAAACGTTAGCGCACGCTAATATCTAATACCTTCCCGCTAATTTAGTGGAACTGATAAGAGCCTGCGCTAACGGTTAGCGCATAGCGACGGCAGTGCGCTAATCGCTAATTCACCTATAATGTTTAAATATCTTTGTAGCTAACTAGGAGGAATATTGAAGGTGGAATAAAAAAAGGATATTGGAAGTGCTATTTCAAAGGATATTGAAGGTCGAATTTGGAAGTATATAGGAGGTGGTATTAGGAAGGATATACAAGGTGGTATTAGGAAGGATATAGAAGCTTGTTTTAGGAAGGATATACAAGGTGGCATTAGGAAGGATATAGAAGATGGTATTAGGAAGGATATAGAAGGTGGTATTAGGAAGGATATTAAAGGTGGTATTAGGAAGGATATAGAAGGTCGTTTTAGGCAGGATATACAAGGTGACATTAGGAAGGATATAGAAGGTGGTATTAGGAAGGGTATAGAAGGTGGTATTAGGAAGGATATTAAAGTCGGTATTTGGAAGGATATTGGAGGTGGTAGATATCCTTCCTAATAGCACCTTCTATATCCTCCCTAATACAGCCTTCTATATCCTTCCTAATCCCACCTCCAACATCCTCTCTAATACCGCCATTAATATCCTTCCTAATACCACCTCCAATAACCTTCCTAATACCACCTACTATAACCTTCCTAATACGACCTTCATTATCCTTCTTAATATCACCTTCTATATCCTTCCTATTATGACCTTCAATATCCTTCGTATTGCCACCTTCTGTATACTCCCTAATACCGCCTTCTATTTCCTTCCTAATACCCCCTTTAATATCCTTCCTAATACCACCTACAATACCCTTCCTAATACCACCTCCAAAATCCTTCCAAATACCGCCTTTAATATCCTTCCTAATACCACCTTCTTTACCCTTCCTAATACCACCTTCTTTACCCTTCCTAATACCACCTTCTATATCCTTCCTAATGCCACCTTGTATATCCTTCCTAATACCACCTCCAATACCCTTCCTAATACCACCTTCTATATCCTTCCTAATACCACCTCCAATATCCTTCCAATTACCGCCTTCTATACCCTTCCTAATACCACCTTCTATATCCTTCCTAATGCCACCTTGTATATCCTTCCTAATACCACCTTCTATATCCTTCCTAATACCACCTTTAATATCCTTCCTAATACCACCTTCTATATCCTTCCTAATACCACCTTCTATATCCTTCCTAATGCCACCTTGTATGTCCTTCCTAAAACGACCTTCTATATCCTTCCTAATACCACCTTGTATATCCTTCCTAATACCACCTCCTATATACTTCCAAATACGACCTTCAATATCCTTTGTAATAACACTTCCAATATCCTTTTTTTATTCCGCCTTCAATATTCCTCCTAGTTAGCTACAAAGATATTTAAACATTATAGGTGAATTAGCGATTAGCGCACTGCCGTCGCTATGTGCTAATCGTTAGCGCAGGCTCTTATCAGTTCCGCTAAATTAGCGGGAAGGTATTAGATATTAGCGCGCGCTAACGCTTGCCCAACTCTGATACCAACACCATAGAATGGGGAAGATATTTGACTTGATATTATTCGAAAAAAAGAAAATAATTTCAACCTTTTTTAAAAAAGAACAATCAAATTTAAAAATTACGAAGAAGAGTTTATAAGCCTGCTGTTGAGCGACCAGAAAAAGGAAAATGTTTTAAAGAAAGAAATAACAAAAGCATATTAAGGGAAATGAGAAGATATGTACCGTAGGGGATCAGGTATCTTAATGCAGTCCTGTGAAACCAGGAGGCTGAAATGGACTCCGCTCCTCCAGCAACTAAGGTTTTGCGGGTTGCCGTCTTATAAGGGTTAAAGGAGTTATGAGTTTAGCAACTATCATAATTAAGACATATTATAATTCTTTAACATGCTTCTGACTGAGTAACAATGTTTTATTCTAATTGATCCACATCATTGAGTCATGTAAGCTCCCTTGTCAAATTAAAAATATTTTTTTGCTCTTTTCTTTTTTTAGGCAGTTTGGGATGTGATTCGAAATATGTACCAGAATCTCAATGCATTAATCTGTTTGTTGTTTAAAATTACTCAATCCTACATAATTTTGATTCTACTCAATATTGTGTTTTCATCCATACCAAATTGTGTTGCTTATTGCGTTCCAAATCAATATTTCTTAAAAATACTATCAACATTTTTGAAGTCCACAACTGAGCCTATTGTTGACAAAATTTTTATGTACTTAAAGAGAGACAGACAGAAATTTGGTGTTTTGGAGGATTTGGTGACTACTTCAATGTATAAAACAGAAACATGTTATAAAACGGGTGGATTCTATGCAATCTACTGACAGAACCTTTATTTTATTTGTATGTAACACCTGAGTTTTTTTTTTGTGATTAGGAGTAAGGTCTCTTGAAACAATATTTATGATAAGAAGAACAGAATTGAAAGAATATGAAGTAGATGAATACAAAAAATTGAATTCAACCAAACTACTATTTCAAATCTTACTTCCTATTATTATAAATTGAATCTCCTTATTTGCAGTTACTACTCTGCACCCTATGTTAGGTAATATTCTATATCCTGACTTCCGACAAATTACAGTCGCTGATCTGCCTGGTCTCATTGAAGGTGCTCATATGAATATTGGGCTTGGCCACAGGTATGATTGAAATTAAATACTTTATTTGCCATTGATAAAAGTAAATCATGACTTGAATTAAACTCTCCATTGTTTGTATGAAATTTAGGTTTCTAAAGCATGTTGAGCGAACGAGACTATTAACACTTGTTGTAGACGTTGGTGGATTTCAATTAAGTAAAAAATACAAGCCTAGAAATGCTCTTGAAACTATCGTTCTTCTGAATAAGGTAAACTAGAATTCATTCAATTTTTAATAACTTAATTCTTACCGGGTAATTCCTCAAAACAATTCATTAATAATCTGTCCAGGAAAAAAACTTAATTGGGAATTGTCCACCCATTAATATTTCCCGACTATGGTGAGATTGTTCATTATGTTTGAGATACAGGTACAATGCTTAGTTGAATTTTAAATGTTTGTGTGAGTAGAGGCACAGTGGTCATGAATTTTAATGCATGAATGCTTCATATCTTCACACCAGGGGTTGTAGCTTTTTAGAAAAATGAAAGACACCACCTTATTTGCTTTGCTCCTATTTCACCTCTTTCAGTATATATTATTCTTTAATTTAGTTACATTGAATTATATTGTAGACAAAAGTATATGAAGAACAGTTTTTTTTCAAAACAAGAATTTTATTAACACAGCAGAAACAATATATGAAGAGTGGATGGAGAACTTAACGCTCCTTGCCAAGGGTTGTGGGTTGTGGGTTCGATTCCCTCTATGTGGTGGTGGGTTTTCTTTAGAAAAAATAAAAGGCATCAGCTCTATCTTGGCTAAAAAAGGTTATAGATAGCCGTCCTAAAATTATTAGTTATTAATCATGGACGTTAAAATTTAAATAATTAAGAGTGGAATTGCTAAAAAACTACACAACTTTGGTAGAAATTATTTTTAATTTCCACAAAAAACTTTTAATGGCTCTTTACATGATAGGAAAAATATTTTAATATCTCACCATTTTTAAAAATGTTAACATATAAAAAAAGTTATAGCATAGGTTCAGACTAAAGTCCTAAGTCCAGCAAGTTCTTGCCAAGCTAACAGATATAAGTGTCAAGGGTGATCACTAAGTTTATTGACATAACTCGTAGAAAATGTCTCGGTTGTTTTCATCTGCGTAATCAATCATAAGTGAAAGATCTCTTTTCTTGCTTGATGTCAACTCAACTGTATTTGGTACATTTTCCAACAACACTCCAGCAATGTCTTCCATAGATTTTCCTTTTGTCAGCACATTAAACCAGCCTGTTCTTTGCTTATTTTGATCACAGAAACCTGAGTAATCCCAATTTTTTTTAAGAAACATTTTACATCATTCAAAGAAATAATCATACATTTTTAAAACTTTGAACGGTCTAGCTGGCTTAGATTGTATGATAAAATTTTCAACATCTTCCATTACTTGCATTTTCGCAGTTTTGCTTCATTTTTCGAATACGGCAAAGTAGCGGTCGCCCAGTTCTACCAAATAAATGTACAAAAATATCAGCATTCAAGTTTTGATTTGGCCTAAGCAATTGGCCCATGAAGGTCTTTGGACAAGGACCCATAATTCCTCTCGGAAGCCCTAGTCCTTGGTTTCCAAAAGGGTAGTTTGGGAAAGTCTTTTAGGAATACTGCTGTGGCACTTAGATCCACAAGCAGTGCAGGGCAGTGTGGACTTACAACTATCGCATTCTAAAAGATACTGTAACAACTACAACCAACAAGAGTAGCACATAGTTCTTTTAGAAGGGTATTGGCACAGAAACATAGATTACTTTGCAGTGAAAAAATAAAAGATTGTAAAATGGCCCTTAGATCCCTTAGCAATTCCACTCTTTATATATGTTTATACTTTGTTAATCATATTTTTTTTTTTTAATTTTCCAGGAATTGGAGATGTATAGAGAAGATTTAGTTAATGTGCCTACATTGTTGATTGTCAATAAAATGGATAAACCTGGAGCAACAGTTATTTTTGAAAAGATTTGTCAAACAATTAATAATCTTCCAAGTAAGTATTTCTCAAACATTTTCATTTAAAAAGAAAAGGTATAGAGGCTTGGTTCTTACATTTGTTAACCATAAATAATATGTTAAAATTGTCTTTCAGATGTATTTGAAGAAGTACCTGAAAATTTAAGACCGGTTCAAGCCTTAAATATCCAGAAAGTCCTTGGAATAAGTGCTATTTCTAAGAAAGAAGAAGAAATTTGTAAAGTAAAGAATTCAATACGTGAAATCATGGATTCAGAATCAAAATCTGGTATCGATATTAATGAATTGTCTCTTATTAAAAAAATAGATTCAATGTACAATGAGCATGGGCCCAAAATATTGTAAGAAATGAATTTATGTAATCCTAAAATATATTTTTTTAGTGATCCTATAAAAGTAGATATGTTTAAAACAATGAAGAATAGAAACAGAATGGTTAAGTCTCTTCAACAAATGTTTCCGCAATTTAAATTTTAAGTTAAAAAAGACAAAGGATTAAGACTTGCAATTATGGGCCAATGTCGTTGTCAGAGAAAAATACCACAAGGAAGACTTGGAATGAAGGCTTGAGAAGCAGTTGATGGCGAGGTCTGGAGTGGAGGAGGGAGCTCTAGCTCTACAAGAAGGGAGCTCATAGTGAGACCCAAGCCATATGCTTATCAGTAAAACGGTCGTGCTCAAAGGTTCCTCAATCCGAACTGTTCGTTGCGTGGAGAAGGGTATTTGTTGCCTCTTATTGTATACCCGCAAGTTTTCAAACCATTGAAAACGAAAATGTACACAAAGGCGAGTGGCTGGCACCACAGTCTCTGGAATACCACTGAGGAAGTGCTGTTTCAAATTAAACCCAAGGCAGCCTAATTGTTTTCAGCAATGCGCGGCCTAAAAACAACCCCTGCTTCATCATGAATATTCAGGAATATTGGTGATTTGTAGAAAACACTGGTCATAAATAAATAAAATAAAACAGATCTTTTCAAATTTTCAGTTATTGCTCTGTTTAGTTGAGCTCTAGATCACCTTGTAAAGATTTGGGCAAAATAATTGTAGTGACTATAATGAAAATATATGGAATTCTTCTCATAAACAGATTATTTTCTACCGCAAAGAATATGCATTACAAGTTTGTCTACTAACCACTAATTTTATCTTGTGGCCCATATTTTCATTTAAATGACAGAGAATTAAGAAAGCGGGCATAAGAAGCGGGCATTAAAATCATCTGTATATTAAAATTGTTGTGCATATTTTGTTTCCTTAGTGCCACCTCTTTAGGAGCCGCTTAATACCTGAAAGATGGCCTAGCTGTTAATAATCACTTTTGCTTGGCAGTCAATGGCCTAGGAGTTTGCTATAAAAGTTAGAAAAGCTAGGTTGTAACTGGAACTACTACTATTGCATTGACCCTTTAGATAATTTGCACTCTTCTCACATATATTGGCAGCAATAACTGTGCCCCTGCCCCTCCAGAAAGGATCAATGGTGGAAAGGGCTACCAAAGAAGGTCCCTTACCTACAAACTTACATACCAAAGAAGGTCCCTTACCTATTCCATTGTTAGACACTATTATTTTACCTGCTTTGGGGACTCTCAAAAAGTTTTCCTTGCCACCTGGTCAGTTTGAAGTGTGGTATTCTATTAGTGCTTCTTTTTTTTTTTTTTCACGTTTCCATTGTACTTAATATGGGTGGGATATCGTCTTCAAGTGATGAGTGACCATGAGATCAGGCAGATTTTGGAAGAAAGCAGTGAGGAGGATTTTTTGGACTCATCATTTGAGGAAATTTTGAACCTACCAGCCCTTACTACACATGGTGTTGAATCGGATGTGGTTGTAGAAATGGACGAAGAAGATGACAAACAGCGGCCATTCAACTCCACCACAGTTGAATTTGGTGCAACTGACGTTGGAGTCCAATAAGATTTTGTTGAGCAAGCACCAATTTTTGAAGTTTTTTTTTTTTAAGTATCAATATTCGCATCCATAAGCGATTTATCCAATCGCTATTTCCACCAATTGTTTGCAAAATTGTCTTATATTACTAATAGGCTTAAGTAGTAAAAATAATGGGGCCCAGGGACATTCTATTCTTTTCTTAATATAATATTACTCATGACACGCCTAATGCTAAGAACACACAGTCCTGGCGATTTTATTTACACCAGTAAGGGCTTGTAATCTTAAATAACTCTTTTCTACTCCACAAATAAATTGATTTTCACTTATACGTGTACTGTTTATTTCAGTCAACTACCCTCTATTTGTAATAGAGAGTGTTAAAACTAAAAACTCTTTATAATTGAAGAAAAGTAAAAACTTCCATGATGAATTATCACTTTAGAAATGTTTAACTAATGGCAATAGAGTGACAAAATTAGTTTCAAATTTAAAGGTCATTTGTTTCTACTCCTCAAATATAGTGATTTTCATTTATATATAGTGATATAAGTGTATATCTATGCACATTTTATACAAGCTAATTGACTCTTACTAAGCGAAGGGTATAGCTAGACAGGTGGAGTGATCGCCGGACCGTGTGCACTGTCCCGCTGATGACCCTGTGTTCCTAGCCTTTACTACTCACAGCCCTCCTTAGATAACCTGCCAAGAACCTGTCAGCTAATCGGTAAGTACCAAAATTACGACAGATACTTCAAAGTAACTGGATGTGGTCTTCGCAAACAGACCCATTTCAATGAGGTCTATGTGTAGATTCTCCAATTATTTTGCATATCATTCATAAACTGGATGATGTACCTATTATGTATTATCGATTATAAACAGCTAAGGACCGCTAGTAAGAGGATTCGTCTAGTATGATTGAAATAATAAAAATCTAGTTTTTGCTATTACAACGAATGTCCAACTTTACTCCATTTTCCTCAAAACATTGAGTTAGTTAGAACCCTTGACTTATGTGGTCCTCATATTTAATAGTGATTTTTATTTTATAGTGCTGATGAAAATTTGAAAATCGAGTTGAAATGTGGGCAAAAATACAACTTCATTTTATATTAAAAAATGTAGTTTTATTCAAAGATTATGAACGAATCCCATCCTTTCCATCTTAGAAATTTATGTTAGGATTGTTAAGGAAAGCACATACAATAATTCTCGCGCTGTTAGGACTTTGATTTAATGCTGTGAACTGTAGTATTTCTGCAAATGAAGAAACATCTCCACAGCTTAAGCTACAGTAAATATACACTGACTCTATCTTGAAAAGTTATCACTTTGCTCCACTTGTTAACTAGTGTTCTGTTCCGTTTTTTTTTTTTTTTCTATCAAAACTTTTGTATTCTACTGCATATTCCAGTATGTAATCTGCTGATTTTTTTTTTTTTTTTTTTTTTTTTTTTTTTTTAAGTGCATTCCAAATGTTCACTTTAAAAAAAAAAATCCTCAAGTTTCTTTTTCAAGTGGGATTTGTAGTAGAGCCTTAATTAACTTAAATAATAAAAATAAATAGAGTTTATCAAATAGAACTAATATCTAACTGAATATAAATATACCAACCCAGAGATAACCATTTGTTTCTGGTTTAAAGAAATATTGAAAATAGGATCAAATAATTTATTTCATATAGAAACTGATGTGAAAAGGTTCAGAGAAATAAATCTATAATTTTCTTTTATCTTCCATTGTAATAACTTATATAGTATACATTATTTACATTTCTTAGAATAACCTCATTTTATTAACTATAAGTATTTATAACTTAAAACTACATTTTTGAATCATTTTAGAAATTTTTTGGGTAATTCTAATACTATTTTGTTTCCTCCTGCTTCAAAATAAAATCTTTTTTACTAAGTGACGCCATTAAACAGCATTGTGATATCAAATTACATATAAATAGTAGTTTAGAGAAAGAAAGAAAAAAAAAAAGCTTATACATTTTTTTTCTTGACATGAAACCTCTATTTTAAAAAAATTGGATTTTCAAAACATTATGCATTGCTCTGATCAATTATTGAACACTGTCTTCTTATTAATTTATAATAATATTATATATAATTTTTGTTATTAATATAATAACATTATTTTATACAAGTTCATTATTTATAGCAATATTGTAAATTAGTAAGAATCCAAGAAAGATAAATAAATAAAAATACTGCAAAAAACTAACAGCAAATGACTTTTCTATTAACGTAATATAATTGTGAGTAAAAACTTAACTTTTCAGTCTTTTACTGTAAATTTAATTTTTGCATGTTGAATACAAAGGAAAAAATACATTTGTTTCTAGTACAATAGTTTATTCTTTCATACTTTTAGGAAATATGAATCCCTTCAAACATGAAACTAAATTAAACGTAATCAACCAATGAATAGTATTTGGACGGCTGTGGTGTCACTTATCATACATATTTTCCCCCCTTTTGAATTTATTATCAGACTATGAGAAAAGAATTTAAGATATTTGAAATATTGATCATAAAAAATAGAACTATATTAAAGTAACTAAATTACCTCTCGACTATTTATATCAATAATTATGTTTTTGTAATTCTTGGACAACTGACAAAACTAAGTATATATACTTTTAAACTGCTGATGATGAGTGAAAAATTATTGAACAGAAATACTCATATAACATAGGGGAAGATGAGGTGGGGCAAGATAAACCAGAAATCGATTAAAATTGCATGGAACCAAAAGATTAATTTGCTTTGTTTTTTTTTGTACTTCTTAAAAATAAATAAATAGAAGAATATAATTGATAACAAAGTGACTATAAGTTATAACTTATAAAAGTTCACAAGAGGTTCACATTACCCCAACCCCGGCAAGAGGAACCACTTCTTGAACTACAAACTGCACTCCATCAAACTATTTTTATAAATTAAAAAAATGAAAAGAATAGTAGTAGATCTTACTGAACATTCATGAAATATACCAATATTATAAAAATTATGACAAACAAGAACAATAAGATAATATGGGAAGCATAAACAAATAACATAAAACTCTTTATATATATATATATATATATATATATATATATATATATATATATATATATATATACACACACACACACATACATATATATAAATTGCACAACAATTCAAAATCAAATTAGTTTTTTTCTTTTTTTTTTTAAGTGAGAGTCTTGTGCAATCATTGAGTTTAAAAAGTTCATTACTGTTACACATACTTAATATTCCAACTCTCCTATGAGTTTAAGCCAACATAGTACATTATGTCGCTGTTTTAGTTTTACAAGATAAAAGTAAAGATTTTGATTTAATCATTATTTGTCTATCATTGATCGTAAAATGGAATTTTGGAGCAATTTTCTGTTGTAACTGTATGAATGAATATTGCACTGTAGTTTATTTTGTTCCTCCACACATATTTGTTAACTCACATACTTTTTTTTTTTTTTTAAATTACTGAACCTGTAAGAAAAAAAGATTCAACAGCTTTATTCCTAAACAAATGAAAAAAAAAAAAAAAAAATCGCTGGAATCAAAAACTTTAGTTTTATCTTGGAAGAAAAAATGAAAATGAGAAACATGAAGGCTTATAAACCTGGACTTTATTGAGATCGAGCTTTTTGAGTTCTTTTCCTTCAGAGTTGAGTTCTACCCGATCCCACCAATCAGTTTTTTCTTGAGGCTCATAAACGTTCGAACGGATATGTGAATTCTCTGATTCCTATCCAAATGAACTCTGACTGATTCTTGTTACTCCTTGGTTAATTTTGCTCTACCTTCCCCTAATTTAGAATTTTTTTTTTTTTTTTTTTTTCTTTAATAAATGAAAATTATTTTAGGCAACATCATATTTATATAATTTGTTTAACCTTTAAGTAAATAAATTATTACATATTTGGTATAAGCTCATTATTAATCAATTCAATGATTGTATTCACACTACCATCAATTTCAAATTGTATATTATAACTATAAATCATACTCAGAATTTACATTTTTTTAAACATAACATCACAGTTTTAATAAATTACTATGTCTAAGTTTTTAACAATTATTTTCAAATGATTTTGAATTGTTAAGTCAATACTCTGAGTAATTATTAAACCAAAGAATGACAAAAAGAGTAAATTAACTTACAATATTATCAGTAGTAAGCTAATTTCATATTATTTAAAATTTGCAGCTAGTAACTGATGGCAGTTTTCACTACTCACAGCAGCCAAACCCTGTGGCAATTTTATTGATACTTTATGATTAAATATGTAGCACGTGTTCAACAATGTACATTTACAATGCGTATCTATTAACCAATAATTTAGGTATTAACGAGTAAAATGGAAATTAACTTTTGATATTGTTAAAGTAAATAATGACAAGGGCCTTCGCTTGGTACTATGTTTAATAAGCAGAATGGATAGTTTTTTTTTAAACAAGCTTTATGTCTTACAAAATAAGTTATTTAACAAGATCATTTGAAAATTGTATATGTATTTATAAATTTCTGAGGAATATGGACTTTTTACATTAAAAATTTTTTTTTTCTAGAGAAAAATAACTAAGGTGCACAATACATTTAGGGTCAATAAATCATTTCAGCTTATAAGATAGGCAAAAGAAATATTTAAGATTGAAGAAATGTTTTTAGCTAGAAGAACATGTTTATTTTAAATTTACACAAATACTTCCAAGCTCTGTTTTTAAATTATTAGACATTCCATCACCTAATTCTATCCACAAAAAATATTAAATTACAATATTTTTACCTGTTACGGTGAAGTAGATAAATCTCACAACCATTGAAAAAAAGACATATGGAACATTGACAAAAAAAGAAATGGTACCATTTTAAAACAATCCTATATCAATGAAAAATTATAAATTTAATTAATAAATTTTCAAGAAATTGGACCTCTCATAAATATTGAAATTTTCGACAGGCAGGAATCACCTTAATTTTTCAATTATTGCTCTGTTTATTTATAGATAAAATAAAGACATAACATCATCTTCTTCTGTAATCAATATATCATCAGTGTAAATTTCAATTGTTCACCTACTGCAACATAGACATTAATATAAAATATTTGGCAGAAAAGAACTGTGACTAAAAAAGTTGAAGATACTATTATCTATCTGTGTAATTTAATTCACGCTCACTTTCATCAATGAAGTGCTTAGGAAACATTTTGGCGAGAAGTTAAAAACTCATAATTTTATTGCTTCTCATAAGTAAGCTGTAAGTAAATATTATCTTTGATGTACTTGATATCACATATAGAGAAAATATTCATGAATTCATATGATTTTTTAATTAGACATATATTTTTCTTAAAAGTATTTTAAGTTAAAATTTCTCTTCTTTTTTTTTAAAGAACTTTGCAACTAAGACCAAATTTTCATAAGAGTGTTGTATTATTCTATCTCCATCAGTGATTTAAAATTCCAGTTGATAGAAAATAACTGGATTATAAATATGAATAGTAATACCCAGTTTAACGCTTTTCTTTAAAAACATTATAATTTCTATGATAAATTATGAGTTTTAGTGAAACCTATCTAACATTCAACTTTACTAATTTATTTTATTTTAGAAGAGAATCTTCTGTCACTGCTGAGTAATAATTTATTAGTTCATTCTTGATATTATTGTTCAAAAATTAATTGTTCTCCATGACACAGTTTCCAATTATTTTACAAAATATTTACCCCATGATAATTAAAGAAAAATATTTTCATTTTATTTTTTGGTCATCTCAATTTTGCATGTTGCTTGAAAATATGGAGGTTATTACATTTTCCAATGAATGTCAGAATTTATTTATAAACATTTTTCAGCTCCTACCACTTCCAAATGTCATCCCTTTGTTTCACTCTAACGTAGACAGTAGACTGTTGAATGTTTTGTAAAAATATAAAATAAAATTTTAAAGGCCGAGTTTCATATTTATAAAAATCATTTTTATGTTGTTATTAATAATTTTTTTTATTTTCATAAATGCATTTTACTAAAAGAACTTGTAAACTCTGAGAGAGCAATGTCTCTGGAACAGTCTACAATGATGTATTTTGCTCTTAAAATAAACTTTTCATTATTCAAAATAGATTATATTCCTTTCTTAATTATTATTATAACAGAGTTGACACTTTAAGAGCTCCTATAAAATTATAACTTACTGATAAAAACGACAGCTAGCTAATGTCTAAGGCAAAGTGGTTTAGTTTATGTATTCTAAACACTTTACTCCAATAAGCAAAATGAAATATTTCTCTAAATATCTTTAGGAGCCAGTCTAGTATTCTGGTAATTAGGTAACTTCTGGAACCATCATTCCTGTTTGGATTTTCTCCCTATAGTGAAAAGTTAAAGATATTTTCAATTTTATTATGGAAGTATATATAATCTGGAATAATAATGAGCAGTTAAAATAAACATTAAATCTGTGCTTACTTAACAAGAATTAGCTATGGAGAACAATTTTTGAAGGTGAACACACATTCTATCTCGAATAAGTTGTTTTTGAAAAAAATCCTTTAAAATAAGGAAAAATTAAATTAATTATTCTCGTTAATATGAATTGATGTGACTCCACTGGATATGAAATTGGTACCAATTGGGGAAAAAGCACAAATATTTAAAAAAAAAAAAAAAAACATATCCTGCCAATAAATAAAAAAAAAAAAAAAAGGCAGCTAACATAAGAACAGAAAAGAGAATTATGTACACCTTTAAATTAAAAAACAATGCCATTTAGCAAAAACTTGTAATTTTGTTATTGTCTTGTATAAACAAAAATCAGACTAAATCATCTTCAAACTAATTTGGGAATAGTCCTAAATTAGTTTAACATTCTGGAGATGTTTATTTTTACTTTAACCAAACTAATGTACTATCGTGGTTTTCACTTTTCCCCAATCAGTAATTTTCTCTTCATGGAAGTTTAATACCACCAATAACCAATCAAGCAAACATAAAGTAATTATTTTCATACAAAATATTTTAAAAAACATTTTATAAAGGCAGGAGGAAAAAAATTGACATAAGAACTACCTGTTCATGTTTCCGTTAAAATAATCATCCATTCAACACAATTGATGCTTTCCTTTAGGGAAAGCATAATGTAGTATATTTAACATCATATACAAAGATAATATTAAACAATAATTATAATGCAATATCATTACAGGCAGTGAAACTGCAGTTTCAATCTTCAAAACATGTAACTGCTTATTTTATGCATTGAACTTCTAGTACAGTACCCTATTTTTTTATTTTTTTTTTATAAAAAAAATGAAATAAACTTTTAAAAAAACATATATTATATCATTTCCCTTCTAAAACAACATACATAATATATATTTATTCATATCTATTTAAATTTCCTGTTATACAGGAATATATGATATATTTAAATTGACTGAATTTTACATTAGTTTATCCACAACTTTTTTTCATACTTTTGAGTTACTGAGTTTTATGTTACTACTTTCATACCTTCTGACTGAACAGGGACTGAATATGAACTGTGCAAATCTAAGTTGAAAAAATCATAAGAAAAGTTCAAATATTTTTTTATTTTTTATTTTATTAAATGACACAATTGGTGCCATAAAAATATACGAGTTCCTTAAAAGAACACATTTAAATCCTAATATAAATAATAATTATTTAGAATATCATTAAGTTGATTAAACATCTGAGTTTCTCTTAAAAAACAAGATTTAATCTAAGATAACAATTTAACAATTAATATAATTTCTGAATAAGAAATCATCTGTGCACTGGGTACCACCAAAAAAGTTGTTTTAAATTTTGTATTGCTTTTTTTCTTTAATTACTCTCTCATGTCTAAAATGTGCTTCTTAAAATAAATTTAAAAAAGGAATATATAAACAAAACAAAAGTTATTCTGAAACCCACTAGACACAAATTTAATATAAAAACTTTAAAATATAAGAAAGGTCCTAATTTTTAAAACATAATTTTATGTGTGTATATATTTTAAGTATAACAAAATTGTCTAAAAGGACATTAAACTGCCAAAAACATGACAAGGTTTTGGTACAAAGAACCAGCACATTTTTACCAGTTTAGTGTCATTTTCAATTTTTTTTTTGTTTTTATTTTTTAATTTTTTTAACGTTATATTTTTTTTTTTTTTCATCTAAAACGTTACTCTACATATTCATTGTCCATTTAGCCATAGACATATATTTTTATTAATGTAACTGAGCATTTTGTAATTAACTTATGTATAAAAGAGAGTGTCTCACTTTTTATTATACTCTTAGCATTTTTGTATTCCCTTCAGTAGCAGTATTATACTTGGTACAGATTAGGCCTTACCAAACACATCAAAACACTCCTTTCACTCCACAGTCAATCAATCTATATTTCCTGAATTAATGAGTTTTCTGGTTTTAAATTTGGTATCTTTAAGACTTCATGATTTCTTTAACTGAACAAGAAAGAAAAGATAACGACTATCATAAAATTGAGCCGTTTACATTATAGTTCATTAATTTCAATGAATACCAGTTTTTGTTTGTATTCTTTCTACCCAGAGTGCACATTCGTGTAAGCATTTCTGTACATACATTTTTAAATATGAATTTATTACAGATATAGTCTTGTTGTTAACTATCGTCACTAAATCACTGTTTCCCAAATTCATTACTTCTAGCTCTTATCACAATTTGGTGTCTTCAACACTTATTTTATCAAGTCCCTTTTTTACAGGTAATCACTTTTTTTCACTGTATCAGATGAGTATGATTCTTCAATAAAAATATTAAATGAGAAACAAATGATTAAATAAAAAAAATAGACCATCAATATTGTCCAAAATATTTGGAATTACAGCATTAATCATTCATCTTCACATACTTAATTCATAAAAGGGATGTCTTAATGAATGCGGTTATTATGCTGGCTCTTCATAGAAAAGCTTTGTGCGTTTTTGTTTTATTTTTTGAATTAATGCTGCAATTATGCAGAATTTTAACAAGTTATATAATAAACAATGTACATACAAGTTCATACAAAAGTATATCCTCTGTCCTGAGTATACATATGTCTCATCAAATGATTGTATAAAATTGATCAATCTAAAAGGAAATTATGATAATGTATGTTGGTGATGCCAGAGAGTTCAGGTTAATTTTCTGTATTGAAATAAGAATAAATTATAAAAATTTAGTGTAGACGTTGATAGGCATATCTGTTGATGCCTGTCAACTCTACATATGAGTTAAAATTCTCTAGGTCGTATGTAGAGGATGTAGACAATGGAAATTTAACTCCAAAAGTTGCCACTAATAAATTATTATAATGTGGAATACTAATTCTTATTTCAGCCTTTAGGATGTGTACTTAAAAAACCTAAATAGGCTGTAAAACGTTTTAAATAAATTACATTTTTTATTAAAAACAATTGAATTTATACATTCTATCTCTAAACAGGAAAAATAATAAATACACGGCTTGTGTAGGCTTTGGAATGTGTGTCTTATTTACATGATGATATGTGTCTCTTTCTAAGTAGTGTCTGCATTCATTAGAAGAATAACAATAGTTATAACAAAGTACAGTTAAAAAATGATATAGTTTTGTCAAAAAGTAAAGAAGAGCAGCTAGTTTGTAAGTTCACCAAGAAAGGAAAATAAATATTTGTTTGTCATTCTTATAAATTGAAATGGTGTCCTTCCAATACTAACCAAACATTATTGATCAATTTTATACAATATCTCACTCAAAATGTATACAAGAAGAAGAGTGAGAGGTTTGTACTAAATTGTCAATGTTTATATTCTGGGTATTTGGGGCCGGGAGGGATGAGTGCAGACTGGTCATTGCTAGGCGAGGGCGAGTCTTCTCGTGGAGGAGAGTCTCGGTCTCCGCCTCCATCTCCTCCATCGTCTTCTTCTTCGTCGCTAGCCGATCGGTGAAGTCGTTGTTGAGCTTGAATAAAGTCATCACTAGAGGACATTACCCGTCGGAAACATTATCCGAATAAATAAATAAAATGAAAACAAGAGCTAATATGTAATAAGCACACAGGTGGCATTATTCCTTTCACTAAGCAAAATAAGTTATTTTGTAATTGAAAGTTGTATGCTCCTAGTATAATGGTCAAAACTATCATAATACATGCTGCTTAATATTGTTATTTTAATGCAAATAGTTATTCTAATTATTATTGTCAATTATCTATAAAAGTCTTTATTTTCCTAATATTGTTAGGGTCCACTGTAAAGAAATATTAACCACAAAAGACGAGTACGTGAGTACATTGAAACCTAAGATTAAGTAACTATTATTCAGAAGAAATGAAAATTTTCAATTCCTTTACAAAATTGTTTTTATTATTGGAGTTAAACGTTTTTAGCAGCACTTGTCGCAACCTACAGAGCTTTGGCGGGGAAAAAATCCTATAAATAGTTTTTCTGGAAATAAATACAAAAAATTATATAATAAAATATTGTGAATTGATAACATTTGGCTTGTAAAGAATTTTTTTTTTTAGATATTTTACAGTCATCAATTCACAATATTTTAGTAATTTGTTGTATTTATTTGCAAAGAAATTATTTATGGTAGTTTCATTCTCTCTGATGCACACTGGGCCCTTTTGCAAATGGAAAATTATATTTATTATTTTTTTATTTATTCCGGAGAAAAATAAGTTAATGGGACCATTGAAGTTTTTAAATAATTTATAAGGTATTTTCAATAAGCAATAATGAAAAGTTTAAAAAATCTATTAGGAATTTGTTCTATTTAAAAACATTTTTTTTTTTTTGCAATACCACTGTAATTGTATTCGTACATATATATATATATATATATATATATATATATATATATATATATATATATATATATATATATATACTATCATATGAATAAAAAATCTGCCTTGCCTTCTTAGTATATAATATAATCGCCTTAGTTTTATGGTCTGTTTACTTGAGTTTTCTCCATCTAGTTATGGGAATCGGTCCACTCTGAGATGTTGGCATGAGCTGCTGGAAGTGCTTAGCATTCATTGTAAAAACAATTTCCTGAATGAAGTGATAATTTTCATTTTTCTTGAACATTGTCCTTTGCCAGTAGCATCCAAGTTGCTTTGTACCCACATACAAATGTATACATATACAAAACACAGAAGTATATGCAATATCAGAGGTAGGAGTACTTTTACTTCTGTAGGGGGATATACCATTCATTGAACGTCTATTGTTTGGGAAGGAGTCAGACAGACTGATATCTTACAACGTTTTCAATTAATTGAGTGAATGCTAAACCCAAGTATTCTCGGGTTGACCAATACTTCCAAGAAACAAAAGCAAAGTATTCTTGGGCAAGTCATTCTCCATTTTTATGGCTCTCAAATGACTTTCAGAATAACCCTGCCTCCTGAAGGTGAACAGTAGACTTTCTGCATTATTTATGTCTCCACAAGGTGTCATAAGCATCCAATAACACTTCATGGACGTATATAAGGGGTGGGCTGCAGCCCCCCACCCTCCGAAATTTTGATTTGATCGGTAAAAATGTCATAAAACCCTTAAAAAGAAATTAAATAAGATCATTTAGTTCATAAAACATATTCTATTTTGGCTGTAATAGCGTTTAAGTTGGCTAAAACTCCTCCAAGATTTAAATTCTTAGTATTCCATATACCGGAAATGGTCTCAGCCCCCCCCCCCCCCCCGAAATTTTCCCAGCCCCCTCTGAAATTATTTTCTATATACGCCCATGTAACACTTTAATTTCTATTTTATATAATTTCTTCTGTTCATTCCAAGAAGATAGGGTATTGGTTACTAATTATATTTGGTGTTAGCTGTGCTCTCCCAGAGGCCTCTCAATTATCATAATTCAGTGTTTCCCACTTATTTCTTGTTCTTATTTGATTTATTTGGTGGGGCAGGGTATTGAGTTTCAGCAATAATAAGTCAAAAAAATATATATTTAAAGAACCTAAAATAACTGTCAAGGTCCCAAACCATTTACAGATAAGGATGGTGAAATACGTATTCTAAACTTGAGACAGAAATCCATCGAGTCACCCTCTCCTCCCGTCCCCTCTTAGATTTAATTAGTTTTAGGTTATAGTAAGTTGGTTTATATCTATCCTAGTTTTTTTGAGTTTGTCTTCTTCGATATATTCTTTTTGCACCTGGTGATTCCCAGCTTCAGAGTAGAGCACAAATCAACTAAAAAATTGACAAATCGATAAAATTTTACTTATCACTAATCAATTATGGGATGAAATATTATCAGAATTAGTTATGATTAAATTATTCTTGTTAATCATTAGTCACAGGACATATTAAGCATTAATCATACGTGAAATTAGTCATCAATCTATCCATTATTCGTCAATCATTGATAGTTTTTTAGTCTTTAATCATCAATATTCGTAAGTTTAGTCATTAATCGTAAGCAGTGGTGGCTAATGGAGTGGGCTTGGGGGGCTTAGCCCCTAGAATGAAAAATCACAATCTTTTTCGATTAAGTTAGAAAAATAATTTTTTTAGGCAAATTATTAGTAATAAGTTCTAATTAATGTATGTTATTAGTTTATCAAAAACTCCCTTAATGATTTCCAGGTGCCTGGTTATAGAAATTTGATTCTACATCCCCAGGCTTGGCCCATACTAAATTAGCCCCCCAGAATTGTTTGTCTAGAGCCGCCTATGATCGTAAGTCATTAGTCAAAGCCTCTTTTAATCATTAATCACAAATCATTGATATAGAAGTAGTCAGTTGTTAGTCATTAATCGTGGAGAAATATGATTGATCAATTATCAATCGTTACTCACATCCCGATCACTCATGCAATCATCAGTCATTAGTTACAAAATTAATCACAGTTTGTACTACTCTGCCTAGCTTTGGCTAGTTTACTTCCCAAACTTTAATATTGTTCTAGTATTTCTAAAAAGTGACACAACTCAAAAATCGGTGTTTTTCAATTATATCTATGAAAGACATTGGTAAATATCTCTTTATCAACCATCAAAACTGTATGTACCTTCACCTTCTGGTATACGTCAGAGCTTGTATACCAGAAGGGACTTGCGTCACTCTTCCTGTCTTAATGTTATCCCCCCTATAGGCAAGAGTGACACATTTTCAGTAGAGTTTTTTTTTTTGAGTTGTGACACTTTAGAAATACTAGTGCAATATGTTATCTACTCGACTCTAACAAGGGGAGTATACAGTGATGGGGGTCACCGATCTGGACCAATTTTTTTCAGTTCACTAAGTACGTGTACTTGCAAGCATATGAAGTAAGCGGAACAAGGGTCTCTAGGGGTTCTGAAACGCAAAAGTTTCTAGTCGGCACTTCCGGATTGTTTCATGAGATCAACCTTATAAGCGGGGTTCCTCCCTATGAAGGGAGGGAGGAACCGCGCTAGAAGTTATGCATTATAAAAAAAAAGTAATTTAAAAACGGATGTCGGATTCGTTTTTAGCACATTGAAAACCCCAAAATTCAAATTTTGGATTAAAAAAAAAAAAATGTATTTTAAATTTTGCTAAGGGGGGCCCTTAAAATTTTGTTAAAGATTTAACAATCTGGCCATATTTTAAAGAATATTTTTCAATTCAAACCACACTTGGAGGGTCGATAAAGGCCTTAATGTGACACATTTCCTTCCAATCGGGGTGTTTCTACGTGTTTTGGAATCGACATTATATGGAAAAACTATTACATTTTATTTTTATTTTGAAAACCATTTTTTGCAAGTACCTTTTGAGATAATACAATAGTCATTTATGTGGTTATAAAAAGGAGTCTTTCTTCTTTTGAAAGATTTCAATGACGTAAAAATCGGATTACCTCAAAGGGAGATATTGAATTTCAAAACATCACGTTACATTTTCGCCTACAAATTTTTAGTCTCTTCCAGACTGGGAAAAATCATTATTTTTTGTTTTCAATGATATTCACCACATTAGGGTTTCTTGGGGGGCTGTTTTTAAATCTGCTATGATTTTTGGCGTAAAAAAATGTATAATACTAGTTTACTTGAAAACGTAAGCATATTTTAGAATTTATTTGACAAAATATAAATTATTGTTTAAAGATTATATTTTTCCTTTAATCTACTCTATAAAACAAATGAATTGGTGAAAGAATCATGTCTATATCATTTTCTAAACTCGATATAAAAAATAGAGCACTTTCAACCTATTTTTTTTTTATTTCTCGGCTCCTAAGGCGCATTGGACGGAACGCTTGGACATTTGTCGACTATTTTTAGATGTAGAACAGAAAAAAATTGGTCCGGATCGGTGACCCCATTGCTGTATATTCCCCTTGTAAGTGTGCTTTTCGTGTGGTATCAGTCATTTCTATTTCACTCTGTGTCATTGGACTTAGGAACCAAAGTGGGGTAGCCCGACTTTAGTCTGCCACTTGGAGTTTCGTTTCTTTTATCAACTTTCAAAATGTTAAAGAATGAGCAAACTCGAAGCCACATTTGTTTACCTGGCACTGCCACTTCCCATAGCATGGGAGTATATAAGGGGGGGGGCTGCAGCCTCTCCTCCCAAAATTTTGTTTTGGTGAGAACATTTCATGTAAAAAAAAGCCTATAACAACGAAAAATGTCTTCTACATTTACCCTGGTCTACTAGGTGTCCAGAGAACCTTAAAACTCACCATTTTACATTAAAATATTTAAAATTTTCCCTACTGCCTAGGCGCTCCCCCCCCCCCAAAAGTGTTTTCTACATACGGTGGTGTCCTATAGGATCTATCTTAGCATGTTTTCAAATAATTTTTATATCCTGAGTGATTTGGAAAGCTTAAAATGGATTGAAACCTATTTTCCCATTTCTTAATCTAGCCTTATCTCCAATTTACCTCCTAAAGTTAATTTGAATGAATGAACGAAATAGTCTTTAGAAAATTATTTACATTTTTTAAAACAATTTTTTTTTCATTTTTTATTATTTTTAAATAACTGATTGACAATTTTTGCTTGTAAAAGCCTTCCTCCTTTGAGGAGTCTACACTTCCCAGGGAGACCAGCCCGAACTAAGTTAATTAACCTACATTTAAAAATATAGCCCTATCTCCAATATAACCTTACTTACCCCTTCTACCCCCCTTCTTTTATTTTTTATTTTTTATTTTTTTTTTTTTCTCCACTCTATTTAATATCTATTATATAAAAAATGTTATGGTTATTATTAATTAGCTCACATACTTATAAAATGTACATTGTTATTGAAGTATTTTGTAATATCTTGATGTACTGTTAAAGAGCAAGTCGCCAAAAGTTGCGAAACTCTTAATAAATAAATAAAATGGTTGAAAATTATTTTGTAGAAAGAAAACTTGAATAAGTGTA
Organism: Gonocerus acuteangulatus; assembly: GCA_946811695.1. Taxonomy (NCBI): domain Eukaryota; kingdom Metazoa; phylum Arthropoda; class Insecta; order Hemiptera; family Coreidae; genus Gonocerus; species Gonocerus acuteangulatus. The sequence continues at coordinate 120,321,068 of OX328123.1, read as the reverse complement.
CATGATAGTTATGACCATTACACACACTTGCTTACTGTGCTCTCAAAAAGAGGTCTGCATACGTAACTAAGATTGTTTTTTTCCTCCCAAAGTAAAGGAAGTGTTATTCAAAATGGAAACTTAAAAAAGTCTGACTCACAGTTACTGTGACCTTTTTATCTCTAGTGGCAAAACTAATTTCTCGTTACGTGTATCTTCTTTTACTGGCAAATAAATGTTTCAGCTAAAATCAATTATAAACACAACAAATGATAAAAAAAATTAGGGAATCAAATATAATGAACAGTTCAAAGAAATGGAACTAACATTTTCGAAATGTCAAGTACTTATATCTCCAATTTACAACGTCAGATCGAAACAACTTTTTTGTAGAGAATTACGTAAGCTTTTAAATGGTCACCTTCCGTTTTCCACGAATTCTCAACCGTATTTGAGATATTTGAAAAATATATGAAGAACCCAAAACTCTTCATGTCTCAAAATAAAACATTTTTTTTCATAATACTTCCTTAACTCCAAATGCAATCAAAATTTAAATATCTTAGTTTAGACGAAAGAAAAACATCTCGAGCAATTTTCAAATGAATCATTTGTTCCAGAATACCCAAACCAAAAATTAGTAAGGAAAACTAGTTGCATCAACTTTTATCATAAACGATTATAGACCTTGCTTTAAAAATGCTTTCATTCATTTTCCTATGTTATAAACCATAAAAAGTGTACCTGCAAGCATATTAAAGCAAGAACGTAAATGCTAAGATTTTTTCCTACGAATTTCACCCCAAAAACTGTGTTCTGCTGGATAAGGAACATGACCTTTAAAATTAAATGAAGGATTTATTGAAATTGGGCCATTTTTGGGGCAGCTACAGAGCGAGCAGACTAAGAGATAAATAAATACATGTATGCATGTATTCATGTACATACACATGCACACGCATATATATATATATATATATATATATATATATATATATATATATATATATGTTACCGGCAATGTATAGAATCCAGGCATTACATAGAATGACTAGGCATTCTGTAGAATGCCTAAGCGGTTTAGGCAAAGTATGATTGATTTTTGAAATTATTCTCCTACACCTCATATTTAGAGCATATGCAGACCTCGACTTTTACAGATGTAGGAAAACATGAAAATACATAGCACTCTCCAAAGGATATTAACGTGCTGCAGAAGCTCATAGAAAACTTTGCAGTGTTTAAAGGGATGATGCCTTAACCTGGTGTGGTCGCCCACATGAAATTGAAACGAGCAATGATAAGGCCATTGTTGATCAAAATCCCACCTAATCGGTGTGAAAGATTGCTATGGCCCTGTGTGTGTCATACACAAACTTAGAAAACCATTTACACAAGCTCGGCTATGTTTCCAAGGTTAATGTTTGGGTCCCTCACTCTCTAAGCGAAGTCTTGGCAACACACATTCCTGTGTGTGGTTTACTACGGAAACAGCAACAAATTGACCCATTTTAGAAACGGTTGGTAACAGGAGATGAAAAACGGTTATTTTACGATATTGCAGTCCGTAGAAAATTTTGGGGACCTAGTAATGAGGGTCTTTGAAGAATGTCAAAACCTTGATTGCATCCAAAGAAGATAATACTAAGGGTGTTATTATATACGAGCTATATTCATCAGGACAAACAATTGTTTGAACTCTATACTTCTCAAAATTATCAGAATTTGATCAAACAATTAAAAATAAATGTCCAGAATGATAGGGTGTGTTCCATCAAGACAGGGCTAGGACCCACACTTCATTAGTCACTTGCAATAAATTATTGAACCTTGGATGGAACTATTGCCCCACCCTCCCTATACACCTGATCTAGCACTAAGTGACTACCACTTATTCCTATTCTAAAAGGAAGAGGACATCAAAACCCACTTGGATCAGTTTTTTAACAATAAACCCGAGGTATTCATTGAACATGGCATGATGCAGTTAGTGGAAATACAGGAAAAAGTCATATTAACATTTATTTTAATCTACAATATATTGGCCATTATTTAATATGACTTTTTCCAGTCTTTCCACTAACTGCATAATGGGTTTTCAGGTTGAAATAAAACTCAGTTTTAACAGTTAAAACTGTTATATTACAGTGTAATATAGACATAAAATTTATTTTAATCTACAATATATTGACCATTATTTATGCCTATGATACAATGAGTTTTATTTCAACCAGAAAACCCGAAAGGGCTTATTTGCCAACCCCACGTATATATTTAATTTACTTAGACGTAAATTAGTAAAATAATCTATGAAAAAAAAATATGCTTGAAATCTTGTTATAAAGAATTACATTGGTGAATCAAATATAAACAAGACTTTTGGTCCTGGAGGCCAAGTGAAGGTACTAGAAGGTTCCCCCATTTAGAGCAAAAACGTGGCGGGCGTGTTTACTCGACTTCACCAGTAACCATCGTGACGATGCATGAGCAAGAGGTACCCCCCTCGATTTCGCAACGTATTGTGATCAAATTTCTTGCTGCTGAAGGAGTAAACTGGCTGGAGAGACACTTTCACGTGCCAGAGTGTTAGCATGGCATGAACAGTTTGTGGAGAGCCATGATCGTGTTCAGAATGAGAGCCACGACCACAGCCCCTGCTCCATCATCACAGCAGACAACATCAGCCGCGTTTGGCAGCTTGTTGAAGGTAACAGGCATCTAACCGCCAATGCCATTACAATTGAGGTTGGGATAAGCCATGGGAGCACTTTTTCCATGCTTGAAGAGGAGCTAGGGTTTCGTAAGGTGTGTGGCAGGTGGGTTCTTCAAATTCTCAGAGCTGAGGAGAAGCTGAACTGTTTGGTGGTCTGTGGACGCCTTCTTGCAAGCTTTCAGATTGAGGGAGCCTCATTTCTCACTCACGTTATCACCTGTGATGAAACTTGGGTGCACCATTACAGCCCTGAATCAAACAGGCGAGTATGGAGTGGAGACTGAAAGGGGAACCTGGACCAGTGAAAGCCAGTCACGGCTGTCAGCTGGAAAGGTTTTGGCTACCGTGTATTGTTTTGACCTGCGGGGCTTGCTGTATCTTAATTTTCTGTATGAATGCAGGGCCATCAATGCACATTACTGCAAAATTTTGAGTGATGTCAGAGTTGCTTATTTCCGCAAAAGAAGGAACTTGCCGATGAAAGAAATGATTTTTCTCCAGGAGAATGCTCACCCACATACTGCAGCCCTGGGATAAAAATTGGAGCAATTGGGCTGGGAGATGCTAGAACACCCTCCTTACAGCCCAGACTTATCACCATGTGACTTTCCTCTGTTTAGGCCACTCAAGGAAGCTTTGGGAGGTCAGAGATTCGACAGTGACAATAAGGCTGAAGCCTACGTGCGCAATTGGCTGGAGACACAACCTATTTAATTCTATGAGGGGCGGGGATTGGAAAATTACCTATGCGCTGGGAAAAATGTTTCCAAATCAGGAGAGTATGTAGAAAAATGAGGTGTACTTTTTTTTTGTGTTCAAAGTGAAAAAAAAGTCCGACTCGCAGGAACTGCATCATCTTAGCGCGGTTCCTGTTCATATCCCTATTGTCATTTGAAAATCTTAGAATAGTAACAGATAATATTTTCCTCGGCCTTTGTTCCAAGGGTTTTATGGCTTTACCTGGCCGGGTCCGCCACCCTAGAATCCTCTTCTACCGATACTTCATTTCATACGTTTCAATGAATTGGAAAATATCAAAATTTTTCACATATTCCAGTGTTCTTTTACTATAGTAATAATTCTACAAATAAAATCAATTAGAAAATAAAATAAAAGAACCAACAGCATGAAGGCAATTGAAAATATTCAAAAGACATCATCGAATCTCTTTCTCTTGGCAAGCTATATTCCTAACAATGAATTGTTTTTCTTATTTTACCTAATCTGTTTTATTGTCAAATACATTATCAAACTATAAGCAATTAAAAAACAACAAGGAATAAAAACAGACAAAAAGAACCGTTCAAATAAACGAAATCAATTACTTCAAAGTTTAAGCACTTATTTCTCAGATTGACATCACCTATTCAAAAATTGTTACAGAATCTTTTTTGTAGAGAATTTATAAAGCTTTCAAATAATTTGTATCCACTTATCACGATTTCCCAACCGTGTTTGAGATATTAATGAAATTATACGAAGTTCCCAAAACTTTTCATGTCTGTTCATAAAATATTTTATTATAACCCTTCCTTAACTCCAAACGTAACCAAAAGTTTAACATGTTAGTTTTGAAGAAATTCAAACATGCAAAAAATGTTTTAACTGAATCCCATGATAAATACATGGTTTGGTTTGGTAACCAAACCAAAAACTTGATTTAACAAATTTTTTTCCGATTTTCTCAGAAATGGTTAAAGCTATCGCCTTAAAAATGGTTTCATTCGTTTTACTAGCCCAAGACGCCTATAAAACGAGTACTTACAAGCATATGAACTCAAAAACGTAGCATTACAATTTTTTTTGCGCGAGTTTCGCCCCAAACGCCATCTTCCAGTATGCGGATTTTGCTGGTTAACGAACTTGACCTTTTAAATTGGACGACAGAATTTTGTACCAAATTTCATCAGAATCGGACCATTAGGGACGCCGGAAATCCACGAACAGACAAACATATATATATATATATACAAATTTGAACCACCGTTATTTTCGGTCTCTAGGGGTTCTGAAACGCAAAATTTTCTAGTCGGCACTTCCGGATTGTTTCATGAGATCAACCTTATAAGCGGGGTTCCTCCCTATGAAGGGAGGGAGGAACCGCGCTAAAAAAGAAGTCTCGTTTATATTTGATTCACCCTTGTATATTACAAATTTCCTAAAAAATGTGAGTGAATCCAGGAGTTCAAAATATAATATTTTTAAGCAATTCATAAAAGGGGTATTAATAAAATGTATTAATTAAGCTTTATTTTTAATGGATAGTCTTTGTTGAAGTTCCCTCCCACAGGTATTCTAAGCGCTTTCTAAACAAAGAAGAAGAAAACACCAAAATGAATTAAAGGACTTTTCCTCGACAGAAAGGCAATGAAAGAAGTGGTTGCTATTTACAGGTGTCAAGCTAAGATGATGAAAAAGCATCTGTGAATCTTTGATCTAGTAACAACCTTCCTTTACAGGAAATGCCTAGTGGATGAGAAAACTACCCTTGTAGCCTAACTTTGCTTGGTATTGATCGTGAAAATGGGTTAACAGTTAAATTTGGAAACCTCAATCACTTCCACAATTTACATAAGAACATATTTTTTTATGAATATTGATATTTACCTCTCGCTGTCTGGTGTATCAGCATTGTAGGGTGGTTCCCGAGGCGGGGCTGAAACTCTATCCTGGTCTGCTGACTCATAGATACCCTCTTCTTCAGGAAGGTATCCTCCTCCACGACCACTCCCATGTCTATATCGTCCATATACAAAGTCTGAGCTACCTCTCACTCTTCTGCAACACATTATGCTCATTTATTTTGTCTTTGTTTACTTGTTATTATGCATTTTGCTTTCATTGTAAATATAGGTAAAATAAGTTTCTTTTGACTACCAAGTAATAGAACAGATGTACGATACGAGCCGTATGATTCACTCTTGTACAGTTTTGATTTTTAGAAAAAAGATTGGCTAGCGTTTTGCTCTAAAACTACTTCTGAAAGAAGAATACCACTAATCGAAAGAAGTGAAATTAATAAAAAAAAAAAAAAAGTTGAAGTAGAATTACATATTTAATTAATAAATGTTTTCTTTTTATAAACAAAGGAAGAAGTACAAAATCTATTGTTACAATTTACAATCAAAGCTAAACAGTTATCCGAGTAATTCGAGGCAATGTTGCTGTGAAGGTAACTTAAGAGTTAGGCCTCGGGAATGATAAGAGTGGTGAGCGATAAGCGACAGAGCATCAGATCGGCACCGCTCACATTAATGTTAGGCTGGAGTGCAGTAGGAATGAGGGAGGACTGACTACAATAGGCATGAGCGACCGGACGATGTCAGTTGCAGGTTCCGGGCTGTTGCTCATCGCTCAGCCCAGACATTAAATTTTTCTCGTTGCTCACCCCAGACATTATATTTTGCACGCTACAAAAAGGGCTACAGCCCCTAAATCTTAACCGATTTCAATGCTTTTATTTTTTAAATGAAAGCTAATAAAATTTATAACAACGTTGTCCAGTCAGATTTTTGTTTTTTGTATCCCTTGTTTATTAAAATTAAATTACGTGTAAAGAAGATAAATTTACGAAATTCTACAATTGAACATAAAATTTCTCACTTAACTTAAAATCAGCACTGATATCGTTGAAATTAAACATTCAAATCCTGATTAGACTTGGAAGAAATAAGACTGACACATCTTCATAAAACATAAATCAATTCTTATTCAACGATGAGATTAAATTTTGCTTGCCGCTCTCAGTTATCTTCAAGCTTTTGACTAGTGAAAATGGCAGAAAAGAGTAAATTGGATGATAGTGAATGTGAGCTTTTTATTTCAGAAGTGCAAAGTATGGAATGACAGACACAGAGTGATTTTAAAAATGCAATCACAACCAGGAAACTATGAGAAGAGGTAGGAAATGCATTAAACTTGCAAGGCAAGAGATAAGATATTTTTATTAACTAAACATTTAAAATATCTATTTTTTAATTAATATTTTAATTAAAAAAACTCTATTGTTCTGTCGCTCATCGCTTGTATCGTACCCAAGGCCATACTGGAGAAAGTACACCAGATAAAGTTCCAGGATACATAAATCTGATGATATTTGCTCTATACCATTATACATTGTTTGTTCTTGGTTAAAAATACTTACACGATATTCTTTCAATGAAAATAGTATAAACAGTTTTTCTCCAACTGTTTGTTTGCTAGTTATTATAAAAAGAAAAATCACAAATTAAATCAAATGACCCATTGAAAAGTAAGAAGAATGAGAACTTAGCTTACCCACTTGTTTTTATTTGTTATTCTTAACCCTTAACCAGAGGCTTGCGGCCCCAGAGACTGAACTTGGAAAAGATGCCTTCATTCCGAGTAGATCTAGTTGGCTGAGACCAGCTGTACTTTATTTACCTTTCCGTTTAGGCGGGAAGTACCCGTTCTCTCCTCCAGTTGCCTTTTATTTCCCATAGTGCACATGGCATTAGAGGTTAAGTTCTGCTTGCGGTCCTCCTGACCGCATGCCTGTGAATGCGTGACTTTTTTAATTCAACTAATTGCTTTTAAATTGTATTAATTCTGGGTTTTCTGTTATTTGCTTTATACAAATGTCAAGTGATTATTTTATATAACAGTTATGATGGGTCAAAACTGTCCAGGAACCTCAAGAATTTACACCGATGATCCAAGGTTTGTTGAAACCGTATTGGAATGGTTACAAGATGAAGAAAATGACTGTCACATTTATAATATCATAATTGCCGTCTATATTTTGTTACTTATTCTTATTTATATTTTTAAAGGTTCGGAAAGAAGACAAGTTTATAAAGAAAATTTCAATCCCCGGAATACCTGCCAATCATGCCCAAAACAAAAAAAAACAAAAAAACAACTGCCTCTCAGTGTTACCTCTGTGCCACACCAATTGTCTGGTTGTTCTGTCCAGTTTGTCAAAACTGTTCAGGTCATGAATCCAAAAAAACAATATATATGATGATTAGGAACACATTTTTATACGTTTTTTTAGCATTTTTTTTTAATGATTTATGAAATTTTTAAGTATACGAATTTTTTTTTCTATACTTTTATTTCTCGTAAATAATCTAAGGGTCCGCCAGTAAATATACTGTTGTCATACCTGTTGGTTGAGACCGTCATCACTGGCATTTGTGCGAGTACTGTGGGCGAGCGCTTTCGACGTAAGTACGTCATTATCAAGCCACTGTTAAGTTATACTGAATTTTGTTTGTAATGTCAGAGTATTTATATTTTTTATAAAATATTCTGACATTACAAACAAAATTCAGTAATAACTTAACAGTGGCTTGATAATGACGTACATACTTACGTCAAAAGCGCTCGCCCACAGTATTCGCACAGATCCCAGTGATGATGGTCTCCACCAACAGGTATGACTTTTTTCTCGTATTATGGTTATTTTAAATTTTTTAACGTATTTTGTTACCATACAAAAATGTTTTTAAAAAATATGTTATTATGCTTATTTCTGGAACAGCTTATTTTCATTGATTTTATTTTTTCAGTTACATTGTCTATTTTGTCGGTTTAATTATTTCATATTCATCTGTGTGTCTTCAAATTTCAATTCAATTTTATGGTACCTACAATTTACCAAAAATTAGTTGTACAAAGGATGTTGATTGAAAAGTTCATTAAAATATAGAAAAAAAAGTTAAAAATATTAAAGTAATACATTTTTTTTTTTTTATTATTTTAACAATTTTTGAAAAATTTTTTGTCAACTTTTACATTTGTTATTGAAAAGAATGTGTTATAAGAAATACCCCCCCCCCCCACGAAGAAAGCGCCAGCGGCAATTCGTGCCTCACAGCAATTCGTAGCAATTGAGAGGCCTCACAGGGCGAGTTTAGGGGTAGGAGTCCGTGGGACCGCATGCCTGTTGTTGCGTTACAAAACTCTATGCCTGTGGTTAAGGGTTAAATATTACTCACAATATCTGTTTGAAGTTAAATTATGGTAATTCATGGGGAGTGTTCACTCAAAATCCAGACCGGCTGGACAAGCCACTCACACTACTTCTTCACCCCTAGCCCAATTCTTGTTACTTTTCTGTTTGCCCTAGTAAATATGTAGACAGTATATTTTAAGGGTGAGTGTGTGTGTGCATTGTACACATGCAAATCAACGTGTTGGAAACTTTGAAGTAGATTTTACTCGCCTAGATTATGTACAGTAAATGGGACCCCTAGGATTGTCAGACTTCTGTCTTAATTCACTGATATCCTTAAAAATGTCAAAGAATATCAGTTATATCATGTATTCATAATCACTTTTTATTATGTGATTAGATACAGTTACATTTTCTACAAGTTCATTCTATTTGTATTAATGAACTATTTCAATCCAACTTGCTTATTGGATATAACATTTAACAATAAACAACAAAAAAACTAGTGATAGCAATTAAAAAGTGTAATTTAATCAAATAATTATCATGCTTAGTGGATTAAGAATTATCAAACTGAGTGAAGCAGAGATTAGATTTCAGAAAGTATTGCTTATAAGGGTGAAACATAAATAAATTTTTGATATGTAAATTTGACAAAAACATTGTTATTTAATGTTTTGCCAGACCGTCAAAAAAATTGAGGTGCTTTGTGATTAACAAATGAGTAAATGTCACCCAACAATGTTTATATCGAAATAAGTTTTCAGTTTTTTTTTTGTTTTTTTTACCATGCATCTGACTAATAGTGGCTGTCATAAGTTTTCACTTATCATCCATTCCATCTCAGTACAATTTTAAGACCTTAAATAGATTTTATCAGAAAAATATATAATAAATATGTATTCTAAAGGAAGAAATTAAGTAAAAATATTGCATTCATTCATAAAAAAATAATAATAATAAAAAGATAATAACAGTTAAGAAGATATATATGTATATTGAGAGCTTATGTGTTTTCAAGTAACATTGATGGGTTTCGAATTATAGTAAATAATAAACCAAATGTGGTTAATAAGACATAACAAATGAAAGGGTTGTCCAAAAAATTTTCTCTGCTTCATTCAGTTAGTTTATTCAGATAAGGTATATGCAATAAGATGTTCAAAATGTAAATTATGTCTTTCTATAAAAGACATTAAACAATTTATACAGTTTATTTTTTGCAATAGTACATGATTCATTCAAAACAAATAAGGTTATTATGGTTTATATATATTTTACAAATTATATGCTATTAATAAATACTCTATAATTAAAAATAATTGTAATAAAATTGAAAAGCTTTATGAATATTCTACGTAAAGCAAGGAGTTTACATGAAAACTTTTACAGCATTCCAATTTTTGTCTCTTTATTGTTTGCGTCTAGACAATCTTCAAAGTGTAGGATGCTTTTGCTTCAACGTTTATTAAAAAAAAAAAAAAAAAATTGTACAAATTAAGTGTAATGGAACAAACACATGGAGATGGGGAAAAAGTGCCGAAAGAGTAATAGTATAACTTCAAAAGAAATAATAATAATAATAATAATAATAAAAAAATGATTCATTACTGTAGAGCATTTAAAAATTACCTCGATTCATTAATTTGTCTATTAAGAAAGGCGTAGGATCACAAGTTGAAGTTACGAGTCCTGAAACAGGACCCATTCATTTAACATTACTAAACTATTCCTTTCTACTTTTACTTTTTTCTCAGTTTAATATTAATATACCAAATTTGATTATTAATAAAACTCATAGTTGAGCAAATTCTAATTATTGGAAATACTAAATTTATTCCTTGTAAAAGCGAATCAATAGAATACCAAGAGGAACAAACTGGTGAATATTCTATGTGCTTTGGATGAAATAATGTTTTTTTTTTTTATTCTAGGCATTATGTTATAGCATAATTATAGTTATAGATGGTGCAATAAAATAGAATGAAATAGATCTAAAAATATAAATTTGAAAGTAGGATAGAAGCTAAATTAAAAGAAACAATTACATAGCAAAAGAATTAATACCAATATAAAATTAAAATGCGTATGCCATCAGGGGAGTAAAAACTCCTGACTAAAAAATAAAAAGTTTTTGTTTTATTAAGTACGGAAATTCATTCTAATATTTAATGTCAATTATTTAAAAAAATCACACATTATAAATGATTGCATTGTTTACAGGCCGAATCAGTGCATTTTATAAAAAAAATAATTAAGAAAGGCGGACAAAGATTTTAGAAAATATAGATGCATCCCTAATTTTAAGCAGCATGATTATATAAAGAGATAAAATCAAATTTTATTATTACCCTGATTGGGGATCTAGCCGATTATAATGACGATCAGCTTCTGTTTCTGACATTCGAATGTCTTCTGAACCAGATGGGCTCATGTGTCGGGACGTTTTATGTTCCAACTGCCGAATCAAGTCTTCAAGGTTTCGTATTCTAATCGGGCCTGATGGTGGCAGTTCCTCTTCTTCATCATCATCTTCAAAATCAAAATGAATGAATGACAGAAATAAATCCCAAATTCCAAGGAAATTATAGTTTGTAATATTAATATATTTCACATCGTTTTTGAAACATAGGAACTGTAGCATCCAATTATCTATTAAGAATAATATAAATTTCATTAAAGTGTAATGGTAAGTAAAATACAGTTTGACCCTTTTTTATGATTATAAGCACGGTTCCTCCCTCTCTCCGGGAGCAAACCCATGTATGAGGTAGACCTCGTTTCTAATACTTCTATAAATCCAAATGCAACCATAATTAAATAACAAGTTTCAACTGAAGTAATTGTTTCTGCATAGCCAAACTGAAAATTGGTTTGAAAAAGTATTTGCATAAATGTTTCTCATAAACAGTTATAGATATCACTGTAAAATGGCTTCAATCGTTTTCCTAAGTTAAGGAACCTATAAAACAAGTACCTGTAAGCATATCATTGTTACAAATGCAAAGTATCGAATGGGAAAATCACCAATTTCCAGAGTGAAAAAACTTTTATTCATTACTTTGCTTTTAGACAGTCAAATAGTCGGCAGATTTGACCTTTTGACAGTGGTTACTTTCCCCTTTCACAGAGTGAACTTCGATTTGAGAGTTCGCCATCCATCAGTCCAACAGCAATCAATATGGATTGAATTTGAAAAATGTGTTTTTTCACATTCGATAGTTTGTATTAGCATCGAGAACATGAAGTCAAAAATGTAAGCTTTACGATTTTTTTTTGTGCAAAATTCGCTCTACAAACTACTTTCCAATGAGTGGAATCAGTTGGTTAACAACGTTTATTTTGGGGACACCCTGTATAGATACAAATTTGAACCACCGCAATGTTTGTGATCTATGGCATCTGAAACATGAAATTTTTTTGTTGGCACTTCCGGATTGTGTCATGAGGTCAACCTCATAAACGGCTATCCTCCTTGTGGAGGGAGGAACCGTGCTAATACACGAGAAAGAATGATAGTTTTTCGTTAAAACTAGTTTATTTGAAGATTTTGTACTTTCCAAATTTAGAAACCATCAATAAAAACTTTACTGACTTAACACTTAAACTCAAGGGCCAATTAAAGTTTTAATTAAGCAAAAAATGAGTTGTCATATATATTACAGAATAATATTTAAAAAAACAGACTGGCTTACAGGAACTGCATCATCTTACTGGTCTTATAGAATAGAAACAGTTAATGTTTTGTTTTGATCGTATGGGAAAAATGCAAACATGTGTAAACATGTAAAACAGAGAAGCAAGATTTTAGGCACACGACAGGAAACAGACACTATCCTAAGCGAAAATTACTCTCTCCATCTTCTCAACTTTACTCTAGGAAAACTCTTTAACAAATACGTTTCTCATTTTTGTACCTTTTTTTACTAATATATTAATTTTGAAAATCCCAAAACTAGTCATCTCTGTAAAATGATTTGTTTTAGCGCGGTTCCTCCCTCCCCGATAGGGAGGAACCCCGCTTATAAGGTTGATACAATGAAACAATCCGGAAGTGCCGACTAGAAAATTTCGCGTTTCAGAACCCCTAGAGACCGAAAATAACGGTGGTTAAAATTTGTATGTATATATATATATATATATATATATATATATATATATATATATATATATATATATATATATATATTGTAATGATCTAAAAGGGGGTGCTCTAGGAAGGGTCAGTTTCTGGCATAGCAAAGAGTAGCATTCCTATTCAAAATAAAGGCTAAGTTAAATTCCATAAGTCCATCACAAATATTCTCCTTTGTCAATCAATTAAATAATTAAAAGAGTAATAAAAGAGATAGCCATTAGCAGTGCTTAGTTTGGCAGTATTTATTTTAAAAAAAAAAAAAAAAAGGCAGTGTTAAATAAAAGAAGAGTCCAAATGTATCGGCTAGGAGTGATAAGGCGTCAAGGTGGCGATTGCTGAAGACAGACACCCTTGGTGTGGTGGGAGTAACGCCTCTATAAAAAGTCCGTCACGCAGGAGCTGTATAACTAAACACTTTCCTCAGAATTTGGGTAGTGTAGACTGCTTTCCAGAACAATTTGCTTAAAATATCCTACATAAATAAAATAAAAACATGAATAGTTCTCTTTTAATTTTGTAATGAGTAACTGATAAATTATTAATTTGCTTCCAGAGTTATGTTTACACATAGTACCTACTGCACTACGTAATAAATACAAAAAACCTCATATTATCGTATTTTGATCTAACGCAGGAACCGGATACAGTCCCTCTAGCGCTCCTTGCGGCGCCTTTGTGAACCTATGTCTGGCTGCCTTTTCTATTGAAATATATTACAAAGTAAACCCCCCGATTCATCTCATTTTTACAACACTTCTTTCTCATGAGTTACCCACAACGTATACTGCGTTTCGTTACAATAAAGCAGAAATTACGACCAGTATGAGTATATGAGTAATTTGGGTCCGGAGTAAACCCCCCCTCCTAAAGAACCGATTTAGTTTATTTTTACAACACATATTTACCTGTAGATTACCACTACGAATAAAGAGTTGCGTCGAAATATACCAAAAATCACGGTTGGTAGTGGCGAATTGGTATTGTGGGTCTGGAGTAAACCCCCCTCCTAATGAACCGATTTAGTTTATTTTTACAACACATATTTACCTGTAGATTACCACTATGAATACCGAGTTTCGTCGAAATATACCAAAAATCATGGCTGGTAGTGGCGAATTGGTATTGTCGGTCCGGAGTAAACCCCCACTCCTTATGAACTGATTTAGTTCATTTTTATATCTAACTTTTCTCTCTATATTACTACTACGAATACCAAGTTTCGTTGAAATATAACAAATATTACGGCTGAAATGGTCAAATTAGTGTTTTGGGCTCGGGGTAAACCCCCCCTTCCGGTGGACCGATTTTGGTGGTTAACGAACTCGTTCAATCGTTTGCTAATTGAATGCTATATACCAAGTTTCGTGGCGAAAAAACAAAAACTCTGGCCGCTATCGTGTTAACAGACACATATATATATATATATATATATATATATATATATATATATATATATATATATAAATTTTAACGGGGGTCATTTTCGCTGTCTACTAGGTAGGATCGATAAAGATTTGAAGAAATTTTTCAAAAATTCCTTCATGAGTCCAACCTCAATAGCTACTTTCCTTCGGAGGAAAGTGCTAAAAGGGCCTTCCCCCACCACTCAGCCCCATTCAACCACCAGAGGCAGAGGACCGAGTCTCGCTGCAGAACCAGCTTGCCAGCCGACATCAAGCTCACTTCACCTGGACATGATGGCCAGACACCACTCCAAGATTTAACAGCCGACCATCATTCTCCTCAACATAACTACAAGCAGTCTGCCTCTCCACTTCCAGAGCATCATCCGTAAAATAAGCTGAGTATAACTCACTAAACTGCCAATCTTTAAATAAAATCTAAAAGCTATCTAAAATCTAATAATGGCCAATATTTATCTTTTTATATATAAATTAATATTTTAAATATGTTCTAACATTTCTTAATAACCCAACATTGATACAAATATGTGAGTCAAGCAATTTTTCTTTCTTATATTTAAGTTTATATCATAGCCATGCTAAATCTTAAATTATATATCTTTTATTCAATATAAGTCAATTTTTTCAAACTCTATTTTATTTATAATGAACCTTTCTCCTGGTATATAATATGGTCTCAACACATAAAAGGACAGATGGTAAGAAATGGTTCTAATAATATATTTCTCATGCTTTTTATTCAGGAAATTTATTAAATTAATTTAATTATTCAAATGGTTTTATTCATAAATCCGTATGTGGTGAGTTTGGTAATTTTAAATGAACCCTGAGATATAATGAAATTATATAAAAACAGATCTTAATAAACTTTTCCTTTTATTCTTTTCTTCTCCTATAATAACTTCTAAATATAATTCAATTTTTCTTTTTCTTCCCCCAACCAAAACACCAAATCTTGGTGACCCAACGTGGGGAAATCCAATAAACACCACATCTTGGCGCCTCACGTGGGGCTGAATCTAAAAAAAAAATGCCATATAGGCGCTATAGAAGCATGGCAGTCCACAAAAAGTGCCATTTTGTCGCCGAAATCCTGAACAGGTTGAGTCGCAGTAGGCGCGCGCGTGTTTTAAAACCAAAATTAAAATTTTTATTTTTTATTTTTATGTTTTCAGATTTTAAAATTGAGACCATATATTTAAAAAAGTGTGTTTTAAGGTTCAAAACATGAATTTTTTGAGTGATATTAAATTTTTAGCAAATATTTTATTTTTGGCAGTGATATTTATTAAATTATGTATTTTTATTTAAGTTTTTACGTATTTGTTTTGTCAGCTTGGCAAGTTTGCTACGACCACATAATTGGATCAATGTTGGGAAATGTGATGGCAATTTTAAAAGATGCGCTAATGATAGATATAATTCTATATATTTATTTCTGTATCTTTTTATATTTTATATTTTATTTATTAATTTTTGGATCATATTTATAATTTTTTTTATATTAAAATTACTTATTTTAACAAATGGAACATAACGAAGGTAATAGACGTTTCAACCAGAGTAGTAGGGAGGATCTAAATTCCGGTTTCACGAAAATGCAAGAATTGATGAAACAAATGATGGTCCTAATGTAAAGCCAAAAATCAGAATCAGAAAAATTCAAAACCGAATTAAAAGCAGAAATGCAAAAATTCAAAACCGAAATAAAAGCAGAATCACAAAGTATGAGGGCCGAATTGGGGGGAGAAATTGAATCACTTGGGACCATAATGACGCTCCGTGAAATTAAACCAGTTCCTTTAATAATAAATGATCAAAGTAGTCCTAAAATAACTTCCGTGTCCAACGATCTATTTACTTCCGATGAAACTTATATTTTAAATAATTTATTCAAAATAAATAAAATTACAACAAAATTAAACAATAACATATTCACATCCGCCGAAAATTATATTTTAAACAAATTATTTAAGAAAAATCAAACAAAAAGTTTAAACATAGACTATTTAAAAACTGTTGAAGGTTTTATTTTAAACCATTTATTTAAAAAAAATATCTTAAAAGAAGAAACAGCAAAATTAAACCTAAAATTGACTATTAAATGTCCCATTATTAACATCAACCTGGGAGAAACATCCTGTAAAGAATATACCTTCATTTTGTCGAATAAAAATGGAATTATTCGGGGAATGTTTCATTCGATTCTCCTTAAATATTATCATGAACCAACCAAAGATGATGAAATTAAATATTCAACCAGTAAAGTATAACAATAAAACCTCTCTGTTTTGGAGCTCCTCCGGCGTTGGGTACCGGATTTGAGTGGATAGGGACAAATAAATAATAAATTTATTAATATTTAAATTATATTACCTATCAAAATTCTATGGTTTATTGATAAAAACCAATGTTAATAAATTTTTTTTTTACACCATTTTCAAAATTACGAGAGGCAAAATCCATATTTTCTTTCATTTTATTTTATTTTTAAAATCGTGTGCACAACCGTGCACTAAAAACAAAAAATGTTCCTAAAAAAATCATTATATTATCCTTTTTTAGTCGTAGATTCAGTAAAATGATAACCGCTTTATCCGTTAAAAGCAGTAAAATTATTAATTAAATTAAAATTTTGCACCAACATAAAATTCTAATGTAATTATCAAGAAGAAAAAATTGTTTCATTATCGGTCGTGATAAAATTTTAGACACGCAAGTGTAAAGACAAAGAGATTCGATAAAAGTCAGGAAATATCCAGTAGCTGTTAAAATCCTATTCCCATCTCGGGAATGCAGAAAGTAGGATTATTAACTCCCAAAATTACAAATCCTCTAAGCGCCAGATAATACCTAACTATAAAAGTCAGGAAATATCCAGTCTCTATGAACATCCCTTAAATATCTTAGGAATGTAGATAATAGGATTATTATCTCCCAAAATCTCAAAACCTCTAGGCGCCAGATAATAAAAAGATAAAGCAGAAATATCCAGTCTCTATCTCTTATCTACCTCGAGGGAAGAAAGCTTTGATAATCCCTAACATAAATAAAGCAGGCTCATGCTAGTTCAAATTTTAAACACGCGCACCGCGCTAGTAGTCTACATTGTCAAGAAGTTCCTATAAATGCCACAGCCCCGAGCAGCGCTCGCCTCATTCTCCTTTCAATATAACTTGAACCCGCCAACAATAGGATGTTTGGTACTTACGTATTAGCGTCAAAGCAGGTTAAAGAGTCGGGTCTCAGAGAGCTGGATCAAGGAGTCAAATCAGTTTTTGCCAATATGGCGACGGGATTATCAACGATTTTGGTTAACTAGAGTTATGATATAACCTTTAGCTAGCGAAAACGCGTAGCACTTATTTTAATAGCATAATTGCTATGCGTTTCCGCTCGCTACGCTCGCTCAAGGTTATATCAAAACTCTAGTCAATCCAACTAGTTGATAATATAGATCAAGGATGGTTTTTCGCTGGATAATGGACTGATAAACGATTTCGCATCGCTTCGAAACAGTAGCTTTCATCCTAGCTATTCTGTTGTCGCTAACTCGCACAAAAACTGAAATCGCGTAACTAAAAAAACAACAACAATTGCGTGGGTAAATAAAGCACAAATGAATTGCGTTAAAAAGACAAAGGGCACAAGATGGCTACTATAAACACAATAGATGATATCTCAGCTAGTGATTGACCAATAGAAATGCGTTATCCATGATCCCGATCTCTGAACGAGACCCGCCTCTCAGAGATGGGCAGATTCGTATTCGTAAATCCGAATCCGAATTTGATTCACAGCACCTTGACGTGTAAATCCGAATACGAATACATTCGTATTCAAAAGTGTGAATCCGAATGGATTCATATTTGCAAGTGTGAATCCGAATCCGAAATTTGGATTCACACATATGAATCCGAATCCGAATCTATTCGTATTCACACATATGAATCCGAATCCATTCGGATTCACATCTATGAATACGAATCCATTCGGATTCACATCTATGAATACGAATCCATTCGGATTCAAATCTTTGAATACGAATCCATTCGGATTCACACTTGGATTCACTGAAAATTTCAATTCAAAATGCCAATATAAATAAATAAATGCCTGTCAGTACCTCACTACAGGTCGAGTTTTGAGATTTAGCGAATTTTCGTATGTATATTTATTAGCCTCAGACTAAGTATTTGACCCAAAAATTAATATGAAAACTTTCCTACTATTTAGAGCCCCAAGTCGTACATTCTGCCGAGAAATGTAGCCACCATGAAACGGGATAGTTCTTCCTCTCCTCCATAGCCCTGAAGAAGGCTTACATATCAAACCGAAACGTTGGCATAAATAAAGTCAATTTAACTATGAAATGTAGATTTTATTGAATCAAAAGACGGAATTTCTTCCCTTTGTTTTTCACGTACACAAAAGTGTCAACACCACACAGCAACATCACATGAATAAGAGTGAGGATTTAAACGGTAATATTTATATGTTTTTGTAATTCGGCGAACGCTTAAGGTTTGGAAGTTGAATTTAATTATAGGGGTTTTGTAGTCTCTTAATTTAATACGGAGTCTTTCGTAGGGTCAAAATCATAGTTGGGCAAAAATTAGCGAGCGCTAATCGCTAATTTATTCATGAAAGTTTTAAATATCGTGATAGCTAATAGCTTTAGCTATAGTTACTACATTTTGTCATCTCAACGTTCACTTCCGGTGTGCTCTGAGCCCGGGGGCATGCACCGTATATAACTTTAGGTAAAGCGTCCTCCAAACCGATTTCTTTCAAATTTTGTACAATAACGTATTTTGATGCACTAAACACGAATCCGCTGAAAAAAAAAAATTCGCATTCAACTAGGAAAGATGTAAACAACTAAATTTGTCAACATGCGCATGCGCACGCGCACTTATGGAAAAGTTCGTAAAAAAGAAGTTTAATGGAAATTTACCATCAATTATTTAAATTCAACAGCAGTTATTTATTCACAACCATTTTTTTAAAATAATGAAACACTCTTCACATTTATTGTTTTGTTCACGAAAAGTATTATATAACAGAAGTCCCTAAATAATTAGCTAATGCCTTTATAATTATTAGTTCGTTCTAATTCGCGCCTGCTGAACTTTAATTGTCAACATACTCTTATTTTATAAAAAAAAATAGCAATAAAGTTGCACGAATTTATTATTCTCTTCAAACGTGCTCATAAATATGAAGAGCGCTTAAAGGAATTTTTATGTGCGATTGGGGATTTGTGTCCACGGAACATCGCGTCTCAAGAAGAAGAAGAAAGCTAAGAAGGATGTCTAGGAAGATATGAAGAATGTCTAGGACGAAGCTTTTAGGCATACATGCTATGCGTTTCCTCTCGATACGCTCGCTCAAGAGGATATCAAAACCCAGGGGTAAGGATGCCCTTAAAATTGACAATATTTTTGAATATATGGTTTATGAACATTTCAAACGAGAGTTCTCTATTTCCCAATGTTATATATCTGCGCATGATCGTGTTTACAAATATGCCGTTTACGCCTACTTTTATAACCTTCCTAACAGTGAACTTTAGTGCTTGATAAATTCTTTCCTAGTTGAATGCGAACTTTTTTTTTAGCGTATTCGTGTTTAGTGCATTAAAATACGTTATTGTACAAAATTTGAATGAAATCGGTTTGGAGGACTCTAAACTTCAGTTTTACCTAAAGTTATTTATAAAGTGCATGCCCCCGGGCTCAGAGCAGACCGGAAGTGAACGTTGAGATGACAAAATGTTGTAACTATAGCTAAAGCTATTATTTATTTATGGAGCTCCGCAACAGCAAGGTGATCTGCTCACATATTTCATGAAAGTAATACAAGTAAACAAATAGAAGTAAATAAAATATTTAAAGATTAGCTATTACGACATTTAAACATTTCATGAATAAATTAGCGATTGGCGCACTGCCGTCGCTATGCGCTAATTATTAGCGCTGGGTTTCTACGGTATCGCTAAATTAGCGGAGAGGTATCAGCTTTTAGCGCTCGCTAATTTTTGCCCAACTATGATTTAGACCCTACAAAAGACTCCATATTAAATTAAGAAAACCCCTATAATTAAATTCAACTTCAAAACCTTAAGCGTTCGCCGAATTACAAAAACATATAAATATTACCGTTTAAATCCTCACTCTTATTCATGTGATGTTGCTGTGTGGTTTTGACACTTTTGTGTACGTTAGAATCTTAAGAAATGACAATTCCGTCTTTTGATTCAATAAAAACTACATTTCATAGTTAAATTGAGTTTATTTATGCCAACGTTTCGGTTTGACATGTAAGCCTTCTTCAGGGCTATGGAACTATGGAGGAAGACCTATCCCGTTTCATGGTGGCTACATTTCTCGGCAGAATGTACGACTTGGGGCTCTAAATAGTAGGAAAGTTTTCATATTAATTTTGGGCCAAATACTTAGTCTGAGGCTAATAAATATACATACGAAAATTCGCTAAAACTGAAAACTCGACCTGTAGTGAGGTACAGATAGGCATTTATTTATTTATATAGGCCTTTTGAATTGAAATTTTCAGTGAATCCAAGTGTGAATCCGAATGGATTCGTATTCATAGATGTGAATCCGAATGGATTCGTATTCATAGATGTGAATCCGAATGGATTCGTATTCATAGATGTGAATCCGAATGGATTCGGATTCATATGTGTGAATACGAATAGATTCGGATTCGGATTCATATGTGTGAATCCAAATTTCGGATTCGGATTCACACTTGCAAATATGAATCCATTCGGATTTACACTTTTGAATACGAATGTATTCGTATTCGGATTTACACGCCAAGGTGCTGTGAATCAAATTCGGATTCGGATTTACGAATACGAATCTGCCCATCTCTGCCGCCTCTTTAACCTGCTTTGACGCTAATACGTAAGTACCGGATGTTTTTAAATAAGAAATATATTGTTGAAGCCAATAAGGCTATCACGAATTAATGAGTAAAATAACTAATGGTTAAACGACGTTTTAAATAAATAATAATAAAATAATTAAAACTTAGTAATTGTTTAAATAAATATAAAGACAGACTTTGACAAGGACAGTTAATAAATATTTAAAGGGAAAAAACCTTTTTCAAAAGTTAATATAATTAAATGAAGAAGTAGGAGTAAAGAATAATAATAATTGAAGTAAGGGGTAGGAGAAATAAATAAATCTAATTGAATTTATTTATGGAATATGTTATTTGATATATTTGAATTACATATGTATTTTAAGTAAAGATGGAATGGTTGGGATTCGGCTAAATAAACCTCAATATGATTTTTGTTTTAAAAAAATCTATATTTCGGACGTTTCGGCTACTCATTGGTAGCCTTCGTCAGCTAAAATGACAAAAAAGAAATTAATACAGAAACAAACAAGAAAAATTTATAATTGTGATAGGTAACAGAACTATAGATACAATTTAACTTATAACAGAACATATCGTCTTAAATTCTTAGAATGAGTAGAATGAAAAAGAAAATAGGTACAGTAATTGATTTTAATAGTAATTAGTAACATTAATTGATTTTACAAAGAAATAAGAAAACTATATACCAATGACAGATATAGTAGCAAATAGTAACATTAATTAATTTTACAAAGAAAAAAGATACTACATACCAATGGAAATGCCGAGCGGCAGAGGAAGACCAAGGTTGGCAATTAAGTAACCATTGTGAAAGTGTCTAAGGAAAAAAGGAATCTGCAAGGGGTATATGTAACTGGAAACAGCAAGAGGTGGGGGAAACGGGCGGTAAGGATCAAACAGATGTTTATGACATTTTATGACAGGAAAGGAGAAAAAGGTGTTAATGGAAGGATACCCAAGGGGCAAGGTAAAAATCTAGGTAGGTGGTCGGGAGAGTATTTGGAAAATATTAGCGTACATAGGAGAAATGCCTTGTTGGTCAGTTTTGTAATTTATATTGTTTTTGTTTAAGTTTATGTGTACACATTCCGAGATCTGTAGTCTTTTTTTGTTTCGTTGTGTAGAAAGAATTTTCGTGTCGTCGAAGTTAAAAGTGTGTTTTTGTGTAATGGCGTGTTTTGCAAGTGCAGATTTATCTATTTCTTTATTAGTGATGGTTCGTTTATGTTGTGTAAGACGTGAGTGAATGTCATTTATGGTTTCTCCTATATATACACCATTACAGGAAGGGGTTTGGCAAGGGACTTGGTAAACACATCGGGTGGTATGTTCAAAAGGGATGGGATCTTTGAGTTTGGTGTAGAGGGTTTTGAGTTTGTTGGTAGTTTTTAATCCAAAATTTAGGGAAGGGTAGGATTTTTTAATTGTCTTTGTAAGTTTATCAGTCAGTCCAGGTGTAAATGGTAGAGATCGGAACATTTGGGAACTGGGAGTTAGGGAAGAATTGGGAGAGATAGTGTTGAAAAGTTGGGATTTTACTTTTGTGAAGTGTAATCATCATGATATGTATTTTATATTGAGGGCTCACAGACCCATGAAGAGGCCGGAGTACCTATTATTTGTTTTGTATTAAAGGCTCACGGACCCATGAAGAGGCCGGAGTACCTTATCTACGTAGTGGGAAATATAATATTATATTATAATAAAGGGGGGAAATTTATTAATAATAATTATTGAAATGGAAGGAGTTTAATATTTAATAATGAGAAGGAAGGAGAATTTTTTAAATGAAATGTAGTAAGAAGGAGTGACTGACAAACAAGTTGACACCGACAAGGACAGATAGACTATTGCCAAATTATTTTATTACATTAAAATTTCAATTTTTTAAAATGGGCTAGTGAGGGAACAAATTTTCTTGGACAATCGTTAGAATCGAGTCGAATAAAAGAAAACTTTGAAAATTTTTTTTATACTGAAGATGGACATAATAAACATTGAATGTAAAAAGTATTCCTTGTCTTTTGAAATGATACTTTATATGAATATGGAAATTTCAATTTAATTTCCTGTTGTAAATAAAAAATAATTAAAAAATAAATAAATAAAACTTAATATTTGAATGAGCCAGGAGGCTCAGCTTTGAGCTATACTTATTTTTTTTGTTTTGTCGTAGTGGATATTTTTAATTATATTATGTTGTTAATTCGAAATTACAATTATTAATTATTGGATTAAGGGTAAAATTAAAATAAAAAAAAAATATATATGTAAATAGATAAAAATAATTTTTTTAAAATGTTATGATATAAGTGACTTTGTATTGGAATAGGATGTATACAGCCATACAACATGTGTTGTAAGTGTAAATGCTATTATTGTATGTAATTTTTTTTTTTGTTATAAGACATAATTTATAATTTTTATTAAGACTCTTTAGAATATTTATAATTTAATTAAGAGCATATAAGAAACAAATTTAAATTTTTAAAATAAACCTGTTAATAGTATCCAGTATTTGAATAGTAATGCTACCCTGAGCCGGAAAACAAAATCATTAGACAAAATTAAATTTAAAAAAAAAAAAAAAATTTAAAACATGCTAATCAGTTTTTAATTTTTTTTTACACCGGAGCCCACCCGAAATGTAATGATCTAAAAGGGGGTGCTCTAGGAAGGGTCAGTTTCTGGCATAGCAAAGAGTAGCATTCCTATTCAAAATAAAGGCTAAGTTAAATTCCATTAGTCCATCACAAATATTCTCCTTTGTCAATCAATTAAATAATTAAAAGAGTAATAAAAGAGATAGCCATTGGCAGTGCTTAGTTTGGCAGTATTTATTTTTTTTTTTAAAAAAAGGCAGTGTTAAATAAAAGAAGAGTCCAAATGTATCGGCTAGGAGCGATAAGGCGTCGAGGTGCCGATTGCTGAAGACAGACACCCTTGGTGTGGTGGGAGTAACGCCTCTATAAAAAGGGCCTTCCCCCACCACTCAGCCCCATTCAACCACCAGAGGCAGAGGACCGAGTCTCGCTGCAGAACCAGCTGGCCAGCCGACATCAAGCTCACTTCACCTGGACATGATGGCCAGACACCACTCCAAGATTTAACAGCCGACCATCATTCTCCTCAACATAACTACAAGCAGTCTGCCTCTCCACTTCCAGAGCATCATCCGTAAAATAAGCTGAGTATAACTCACTAAACTGCCAATCTTTAAATAAAATTTAAAAGCTATCTAAAATCTAATAATGGCCAATATTTATCTTTTTATGTATAAATTAATATTTTAAATATGTTCTAACATTTCTTAATAACCCAACATTGATACAAATATGTGAGTCAAGCAATTTTTCTTTCTTATATTTAAGTTTATATCACAGCCATGCTAAATCTTAAATTATATATCTTTTATTCAATATAAGTCAATTTTTTCAAACTCTATTTTATTTATAATGAACCTTTCTCCTGGTATATAATATGGTCTCAACACATAAAAGGACAGATGGTAAGAAATGGTTCTAATAATATATTTCTCATGCTTTTTATTCAGGAAATTTATTAAATTAATTTAATTATTCAAATGGTTTTATTCATAAATCCGTATGTGGTGAGTTTGGTAATTTTAAATGAACCCTGAGATATAATGAAATTATATAAAAACAGATCTAAATCAACTTTTCCTATAATAACTTTTTTATTCTTTTCTTCTCCTATAATAACTTTTAAATATAATTCAATTTTTCTTTTTCTTCCCCCAACCAAAACACCAAAATATGTATATATTTATATATATATATATATATATATATATATATATATATATATATATATATTTGTCTGTTCGCTCATTTCTGGCTTCCCTAATGGTCCGGTTGTGATGAAATTTGGTACAAAAATCCGTCTTCCAATTTGAAAGGTCAAGTTCGTTAACCAGCAGAATCCGCCCACTGGAAGATGGCGTTTGGGGCGAAATTCGCGCAAAAAAAATCGTGACGCCTACGTTTTTGAGTTCATAAGCTTCTAAGTACTCGTTTTATAGGCTTCTTGGGCTAGGAAAACGAATGAAACCATTTTCAAGGCGATAGCTTTAACCGTTTTCGAGAAAATTCGTTTTTGGTTTGGGTACTTAGAATCATGGGATTCAGTTGAAACATTTTCTGCATGTTCTACTTTCATTAAAACTAATATGTTGAAATTTTTGTTACATTTGGAGTTAAGGAAGGGTTAGAATAAAATATTTTATTAACAGACATAAAAAGTTTTGTTAACTTTGTATACTTTCCTTAATATTTCGAAGAAGGTTGAGAATCATGGGAAGCAGAAGGTTACCATTCGAAAGCTTACTAAATGCTCTACAAAAAAGGTTCTAAAGAAAGTTTTAATTAGGCGATGTCAATCGGAGAAATAAGTGCTTAAAACTTTAAAGTAATTGATTTCGTTTATTCGAGCGGTTCTTTTTGTCTCTTTTATTCCTTGTTATTTTTAAATTGCTTATAGTCGGATAATGTATTTGACAATAAAACAGATTAAGTAAAATAAGAAGATCAATTTATTGTTGAAAATGTAGCGTTCAAAGAGAAAGATCCCAAGGCTTTACAAATGCCTCTGAGCGGAGGCCTTTCTGCCCGACTTATGGGATAGCTGACCCATACAGGTAAGATTGTAAATCAAGACCTTTCAAGACTGGTTTGTTTGAGATTTCATTTGGATAGCTGTTTCGCTATTGATCTAAACAAAGTAATAACTGTTTCTATTCTATACCTTCATAAACACTAGAGATAAGAACGGAACCGCGCTAAGATGACGCAGTTCCTGCGAATCGGACTTTTTTCTTATACAATAACTCCTTGTTAACCCAGACGTCTAGATAACGCGGACCAGTTTTTAAAAAAAAATTATGTTATTCAGTGTAGTAAATGAATACTTGTTTTCAAGGAGATAAACTGTTCTTCCCAGTAGGTAAAATGCATGAGATTTTGTTAGCGTAACGGTCGAGATACAGTATAATTTTGCTGTTTCGTTTGACCGTTGTCTGCGATTTAGACGAAACGTAAAAATATTGTTGTGATTATTGAAAAAACAATGGAAGCATTGACAAGAATTGATTAGGAAAAATCGTTAAAGAACATTGCTCATGAGTTTGGAAGAGAAACATGGGCCGTATCTGATTGAAAAAAGAACAGAAAACTTCTAATGTCAATGCAGATGTGAGATCTCGCTACTCGTGATCACGATCACTAAAATGAGACAGCACTGGCTTTTTTATTACAGACTAGTTTGTAGGTACATTGAGTATAGTGCAAATACATAGTGTATGTATGATAGCCATCTTCAGGGCTATTGAGAAGATTGAGAACTGTCCCGTTTCAAGAAGAGAACATTTCTCAATGTTATTCTCAAGAGAATATTTCTCTTCTTGAAACGGGACAGTTCTCAATCTTCTCAATAGCCCTGAAGATGGCTTGTATAGCAAGCCGAAACGTTGGCGGCAATAAATATACATTTTAGCAAATAAAATGTGTTTTATTGAATAAGAACACTGACCGAAACCCCGACGATCAACGCTTCCTACTTCCGAACGGTCGACCATATCTTCTCAAATATGTATATATATTTACAAATTCGAACCACTGTTATTTTTTTTAATCATTGGGTATTGAAACATGAAAATTTCCAGTCGGTACTTCCAGATTGCATCATCGTGTCAACATCTTAAGCAGGTTTCCTACCCATGAAGACAGGGTAGAAATGTCCTAAAACGGTCATCTAACAAGAATAGTTTTCTTTATTGTTAAAGGATCAAATTTACTTAGATATTAATACTTCAGGATTTTCTATAAAAATGAATGCCTGAAGGTTAGTAATTTCTTTTATTTCAGGTTATTTTTTTATTACTAAAAATGAAACCATTTTAAGGATATTAGTAATGTAATTCTACTTGCATTCCAGAATATTTTATCGTATTCCACATTTCTGAGTACACTTCAGCTAGAAAAAAATGTCATGTTCCTTGAATTTCTCTTTAAATTATATATTTTAGTTTATGGCTTAATATCCATTTTTATTTCCTATCAATTGAACCTAATTTTTGCTTATATTTGCTCTAGGAACCTATCTCGGAAGCAAGCAATGAGTACAGATAAGCACCAGTACTGATAAGCTAGCCTGGATGCTGAGGGAAGGGGTCAAGCTAAAGGGATGCTAAGCAGATGAGCAACTTGATATGTTTTACATTGGGTTCTTAATGAATCATTTTATTCTAAAACTAATATATTCTAGAATTAACACTGATACTATAAGTTTCAATATAGAATACCTTGATTTTCCGTCCGATGATTGGTTCTTCTATGATGATGATGTCCAGAGGGTGTAGGAGAACTATTTTCGACCCTGACTACATGAGTCTGTGACCCGTGACCTAAGGAGTGCAATGCTATCTCAATCATCTAATCTAATCAAACTAAATGGGCTGTCTTCATTGCCCTTTATTTTATTTTATCTTTGTTATACTTTTGGCTAATAATCATCCAAGTAGCTAATTTAATGTAAGGCACAATTTTTACCTGATAGTAGATTAAAGTCACCTGCATAAATAATACTTATTTAAATGTTGATTAATGAATCACTCTTAAAATAAAGAACATAACATGTTGTTTTTTTTTTATAAACACTTGAAGCAAAGAAAAAAGAAGAATCACACTCATAACACACCTCAAAAGCCCAGAGAGGCAACTGAACTAATGCCTGATTCTTGACCAGTTATTCCATAAGCGAGATATTTTGGTTAATATTAAGATACAGTTAATTTATTGTTAAATATAGACCGTTAGTTATTTTAAAAATTAGCAAAAGAAAACATTTATTTAATTTAAAAAAGCATACATTTCTATGAATGCGTTGCTTGATAGAACTTCTAATGGCAAAAACTTGAAACATTAGGATTGTGTTAAGGATGTTAATTTTTTAATTTTATATAATATAATTTAAAGTTGAATTTTATTTATCGGAAGTTGAATCATATCACACTAGTATTTCTAAAGTGACACGACTCAAAAAAAAAAAACTCAACTGATAATGTCTCACTCTTGCCTATGTAGGGGGAATAGCCAATGAGCTGTAATATTAAAACAGTTTTAATATTAATTTTTTATAACTACAACATAATATTAATTATGTTTTAATACTAAAACATAATATTAATTATGTTTTAATATTAGTTAATTCATAATGTTTTAATATTATAGTTTGTTGGGAATAGCATTAAGACAGGAAGAGTGACACAAGAGCCCTCTGGTATACAAATTCTGAAGCTAGGTACATACAGTTTTGATGGTTGATAAAGAGATATTTATCACGTCTTTCATAGTCATAACTAAAAAACACTTTAGAAATACTAGTGCCATATGTATTTAGAATGAGTAACACTGTACCTTGGGGCGATAATGGCCCAGATGTCGATGCGCCGTAAAAAAAAAAAAAAAAAAAAAAAAAAAAAAAAAAAAAAAAAAAAAAAAAAGAAAAAACCAACTCCCATATTGTTCTATTTGATATACCAAGTTTTGTAGAAAAAGGTTGCTGAATTACATTGCTTTGAATATTATGTGTTTTTTATATATTTAAACCCCATATCCTGAAGAGATGGAACCATAATTTTAATCAAATAAAACCTTTTACCTAAACATTGTTAATCAAAGGATCTAGATGGGGTTGGAACAAATCCTGTCAACACAATATTTCAAACATTAAGAACATAAAAAACGTTATCTTCTTTTGCTTGGAGTTGAAATAACTGAATTTTCAGCTTTTTGTTTATTGTATACAGAAAATAAAACTGTCTGTTTAGCAGATGAACAGTTGAAATTGCAGTATAATAATTAACCCTTTAACGCACATTTTTTTTTTTTATAAAACAATTTTTTTGTTTTTGTTTTTTAGTTTAGGGCATTGCAAAACACCTGCCAATCTGTACGCATTGTATTGAAACAAATTCTGTTCCAAGAAATAGGGTGGGACATATATGTCCCTCTGATAGATCCTACTAATTTCTTAGCCCCTTCACAACCTTGCTCAGGCAGAGGATCTATACCTAAGTGGGACATATATGTCCTTCGGTGCGTTAAAGGGTTAAGTATTATTATTTAAATTTTAATGCCCACTTATAAATAAAAACGAAGACAATATATAGTTGGGATTCGGCTAGGAGAAAAACGTCAGACTTTCAGGAAGAGATCTGTATTTGGACGTTTCGGCTGCACATTGGCAGCCTTCTTCAGACTTTAGTAGAAAAAACATTTTTCTACTAAAGTCTGAAGAAGGCTGCCAATGTGCAGCCGAAACGTCCAAATACAGATCTCTTCCTGAAAGTCTGACGTTTTTCTCCTAGCCAAATCCCAACTATATATTGTCTTCGTATCTCTGCAACGGCTAACTATCTCCATCTTCACTATAAATAAAAACAATCTTAAATACTTTTAGCACGAGTTATTAGAAATTTGATGGAATAACTTGAGAAGAAAATAGTTAAAAAAAAAAAAAAAAAAAAAAAAAAAAAAAAAAAAAAAAAAAAAAATGAATACTTACTTGTGTCCGAGCAGAGTTTATCCTGAGAGTTGACCCTGTTATACGCTGGACATGGATCGAGGCCAGCAGCAGCAGCAGCGAGGGATCTTCGTAACAGATCCTCACTTGAAGCACCGGAGTGACGAGACGCTGCACTCCTCAATGCTTCGAGGATATCTTCATGATATCCATTTAAAGACTTTAGCGTTCTCTCCACCTAATTAATTAATTGCTAATATTAGTTCATAGTTATAATGTATAATATAGACAGTCTTTTACTATATAATACAGGCAATCTTATAAACGGAACTCAATATTGCCTTCAAGGAACTAAGTATGAACTCTCAATGGGAAATGTAAGAAGGCAGATGTGGGAGGAAGACGCAGCCTATGCACATCACCTCATGTGTGTTTACATGAATTGGTTAGCTAAACACCTGAAGGGGCGAAACAATTATTTATTTTTAACAAAAAAAAAAAAAAAAAAAAAAAAAAAAAAATGTCAAGAAAGTATTCCAAGCTGGTCAAAGCAAGGACATGCCTTTCACAAGAAATAATAATAATAATATAATATCCCAATGCCTTCTCGACTTTTAAAATAATTACTGTGTAAACAATGTGTAATTTGTTATTATTTATTTAAATTCTAAAGTCCATTATTATTAAATAAGAATTTTGGGACGGGTTATCTATAGGTTACCACCCTTTTCTAGCCAGGATAGGGCTGATGCCTTTTCTTTTTTTCATAAGAAACCACCCCCTAGTGGGAATCGAACCCACGGCCTTTGGCACGGAGTGTTAAGTGCTCACGCCTTAACACTCACGGCCACCGGGCCTCAGAATTTGCAATTATTTACATAATTAATTAATGGTTTAATTATATGTTAGGTGCTCGTAACTAACTGTGTACAAATTGATGCAATAATGAGTCTTTATTAAGTAAATGAAAAACGTCCAGTTCCTTCACAACAGTCTGTTGTGAAGGAACTGGACGTTTTTCATTTACCTGAAGATCCTCCTTCTCTGTCAGCAACCTCAAAGTATTTGAGTCTTTATTACTACCTATGCACCAGAGTGACATAGACTTAATGCTCGTATTACTTCTCGTATTAACAGTGTATCAAAATGACGTAGAACAATTTACGTGTATTACTAACCTCTACGTTAATTTGTTGCACTGTCTTTTGGGAAAATCTAGGTCACACCTATCTAATCACTCGACGAGAGGTGAAATCATGCTGGATGATGGTAGGAGGATTTGCTATAGGAATAGGTGGGGGGTAGACCGGCTCTACCCCCATTTAACGGAAGAAAATGACAATTGATTACAGTCATATGAGTCAATATGATGCAGGTTAGTGTTCCAGGGTTAATGGAGTGTTTTTTAGAAGATGGAAAATATTAGGGTAAGTGTAGGAGAAACAACCCGATTAACAATAAATTCGACAAAGATATAATCTCTTTCTCATACGTATGTTGCGTCTTACTCTGCAATTTTATTGTTCCTGATATATTTTTATGCTAAAACTGTTCTCATTCATCCATTCTTTAACTGCATCTTCCTATATAAACTCAACTCATTACAATCTTATTAACTGATTTATCCTGTTTACTCAACATAAGATACACTTATTAATTCAAGACCTATTATTTAACTCCAGTTCATGTTGAATTTTATCCATTTAATTTTAACATTGTTTCTTGCTGGCATTACATATTTATCTTTTATATGAGGCGTTCCTGACCAGCAGGGTGAACTCGCCAAAAATAATTGTAAACAAAAGTGCCCTTCTGGACCATGCAGCCCAAACCACATCTGCTTCTGCTATTGCTCAAACCGAAACACTTGTTTTTTTCAATTTGGATTTCTTTGTTGTTCAAAAGTGAACTCAACAAACTGCACTTACCACAATGAGTGCTGTTAATAAACCAGAAGAATGATAAAATAAAAAGAAAAACTACAACTGGCTGGTGAGATCGCCCTTCTGGTCGAGAGCAACTCATATTTATAATTTAATATTATTTATTTTAAACTTATTATTGTAGTTATTTTATTTTATTTTTTCACAGCGCTTCGACATCTAGGCCAAATATTGTAGTTATTCTTTCTATTTTTGTTTTACAGTCTGATGGAGGCTTGAAAACAAACCAAAATAAAAGTAAACATAGGATCTTATTTTTATTAAAAATGTGGTTTTATTTGACTCTTATGACCTCCATCTCCATGGTCAACGATCATTTCTGAGTAGCTCTTGGTATAAATTTAACTCAATTTTCATGTATATATTCATTTTCAGGTCTGATTAGGATTCTATTAAGAATAAACCATTGAATAAAAGTTTGAACTGACAAAAGATAGTTTGATCAACAAATTTCTTAACAAAATTTGAAAAAAATTAGATTTAAGCTAAAATGTACATCGATAAAAAACTATAAAAAAAAAAAAAAAAAAAAAAAAAAATTATGAAAGTAACTCTAGCAATTTGAATTTTAAATTTAAAGATTTTTTTTATATTTAAATTTTAACAAAGAAGTTTAGGACAAGTTATCTACAGGTTACCATCCTTTTCTAGACAAGATAGGGCTGATGCCTTTTCTTTCTTCTCAAGAAAAGTCAACACCCCTAGTGGGAATCGAACCCACAACCCTTGCCAAGGAGTGTTAAGTGCTCACGCCTTAACACTTATGGCCACCGGGCCTCCTATATTTAAAGATTTTCAAAGATTATAGTAGGTTGTTATAAAAGCCCTTGTACACAAAATCAATTTTATTAAAATGCGAATACAAATCAAATTTATTCTTCAAATTATAGGCCATCATTTTCAACTGCTTTAACCAATCTTTCAGCCAAGCGTTGTATTTGTTGATGATACCACTCTGCAGATTTTGGGGCAAAGAACTCATTGCATCCAGATTTGACATAATCAAAGTTTTTGAAATGTCAAACTTTAAAAAAATGTGCCATTTGCCTGAAAATACCATAGCCAGAAAGAGTGATGTCAGGGCGTTAAGATTAGTTGGTAATCTTCCCCATTTCTGAAAAGGTTTCTTTGACTAACCATTAGCGATGAGCAGAGGCATCTTGCTGAAGTAATGCTTTATTCTGATTAATCAGAGCAGCATATTTCACTTTTAAGACTCCATATACTCCTTCACGCTGCTCAAAGTACAGTATAGTCTTGCTCTCATAATACCATGAAACATAAAGCAGAATCTTTTTTCCGAATCGATTTTGGCGAACCTTGGCTTGAGCCTCTTGGCCTTGCTGTGCTCTCTACATGTGGTTGGTAGGATTTTTTTTTAAATATATCTTGTGATGACTATTTGAGAAAATTAATGATCTTTTAAGTTTCAAAAATGTTGTTAATGAATGTTAATGTGTTTCTGGGCTTATTGTTATTAAAGTAACATTTGATACCCCTATTTCTCCAGCTAATCCTAGAGTTGTGAAATGTTGATTCCGTCCAACAAGCTTCCACAATTGAAGGGCGACCTGATCTATGCTCACCTTCAAGACTAATGTTCCCAGAAATAAACTACTTTAACCAACATGTGGCATGGGCGTATATAAGAGGGGGGCTGAGGGGCCTGCAGCCCCTCCCGAAATTTTGGTTTGATGGTAAAAACTTGTCGTAAAACCCTTAAAAATAAATTAAATAAGATAACTTAGTTCATAAAAAATATCTTATTTTACGTGTAATAGCGTTTTAGTTACCTAAAACTATTCCAAGCTCTAAATTTTTAGTATTCCATACCCCGGTAATGGTCTCAGCCCCCCCCCCGAAATGTTCACAGCCCTCCCAAAATTATTTTCTATATACACCCATGACATGTGGTCGTGTTTCGATGCATCAAACTTGCACCTTTCACTGCACAAATTTCCTCAATTGAGGCCTTTGCACTTAAACCTTTTTTCCAGCAATACCTGAGAAGGCCACCGATGACAAATTTTTCTCCTGACATTTCCAGTGAAATTTATTAAACTGAAGGAATAGCAGGCACAGTTGGCATACAAAAATAATTAGAAGATTAGTTAATGTAAACATTCACATACGCATTGTATTTGTCAGAGAAGGAATTATGAGTAAATTAGAAAACTCAAAGTAAACAACTTTTATATGCACAAAGACTTTTTTAACAACCTAGTATTAAATTAAAGAATGATTTATTTTCTTTTAAAAATGATGAAAAATGCAGACAGCAATAAACTCTCAAGCAGCAGAGTTTTGAAGAGTTATTTCTTGGTGATTCCATGATTTTGTCCCAAAATACTTGTTCAAAGAAAATACATAGATTCTGATATTCTATCCATATTCAAGATATAACGATATATGTGAGTGAGTGAGTGAGTGAGTGAGAGTGAGAGTGAGAGTGAGAGTGTGAGAGAGAGAGAGAGAGAGAGAGAGAGAGAGAGAGAGAGAGAGAGAGAGAGAGAGAGAGAGAGAGAGAGAGAGAGACTTATAGAAACTAGGGTAATATACATTAATGGCTGCAATTGAAACTTGAACCTCACTGGAATAAGCACATGACCACAATTTCACTAATTTTTAGAAGTATTATCCACAGAAGAGAGGACAAAGTAACAAGTAATTACTTGATAGTGAGGCTTCTCTCTTAAAGTGTATTAATCAATACATTTCTGCAGAGAATGAAAAAAGTGAGAGAGAGGAGGTTAATATAATATCTTACTTCTGATGTAGCCCCGCTGGAGATCATGTCGGGACCCAGGCTATTGTCAAGTAATTCTTGTGGATCTGCTCCAGCATCTTCAAGCCATTTTTTATGACATGGATCCTCACCTCCATATGGACACGACTTCTTTAAAATTCCCTTTTCAGGGAGTTTTGCAAGATTGTTTGGAGGCAGATCAATGAAGGAAACTGTCTCCTCTTCTCCTGAAAATTGTAAATAAAGAGTACTATTTGTCAAATAAACTGGAAGGGATTATACAAAATTTATTGAACTCATGGATTATAATAAACTCATAAGGAATGACTCCTTATGGTCAAAATGACCATTAACAGCGTGGGCCGTTCCATTCCAATCGACAAATGGTGGCCGATTTTGATAATTTTTTTTTTTTTTTTTTTTTACGTGTTCTACTAACATTTCCTTATGCAAAAATACCTCGTTTGAATTTTTTAAAAATGCATCTTCTAGCATAAAAAATTATAAGTATATTGAAAAACGAGCCTCTCAGCGGCATTAATTGGAGTACTATAACTCATATTTTACAACTGACATTTTGCAGGGGTTAATATAGGGGATATTATTTCCGAACTCACATTGGAGAATCATCTGGCCAATGGATGACCATTATTTTTGTGACACCCTGTACACATTGAAGAGAGTAGGGACCGATGAAACGAACCGAGCCGTTTGGCGTAAATCTCATTACCATCTATACAACTCTCCCTTGACCCAAAGATGCGAATGCAACCCGCAAGCATGCGCACATGCGCCCTCATTCGCATGTCACAAACAGACACATCCCAAATACATGGAGAGATTGGGGTCTCCTCTCTTGCCGAAGCAAGATTGGGCCCCAGCCCCCTTCTGCCAAGAACTCTGACAGCTACACCAACCGTGGTAATAGTTTTGAGCACACCCTTTCTGGATGCACCCCAGAAACAGAATCTGGTCACATGCCCAGGGCTATATGGACTCGCCTCTACGGCTTTCCCTTCCAGAGGAAGAGGGAATTCCGTCCCTGTGCTAAGATGAGAAACAAGTTCACGAGAGAGAATGAGTTAGAGTGACGAGGAGGGGGTACGAGAATTTTAGGCTGTCACAGCTGGATCAAGTACTCAGGAACTGATGTGAACTCTCTTTGCCACAGGTGAGCTAGCTCTTATAAACCTGTCACCCCACCTCTTCTCTAGCTCGTGGCTCGATCTAGGCGCAAAACATAGGAAATGTGGGGAACTTCATTTTCAGACCAGCCAAGTGCTACTCTCTACATCACTTGTAAAGATTTACACCGTACCGTATGATATGTGGGATGTGAATGACTTAGCCGCAATGTCTGCCGGTCTATTGTTCCCACATCTCCAATGTTTCTCCGCCATTCTACCAACCTAGAAACCTTTAAATCCCGACTCTTCCACCACCTTCTATCCCTGAAAGTTTTACCCAACCCCTAGTCTATATTGAAGCTGTACATTATATACTGATAGCATTTATAAGTTTATATATTACATTCATTATTATTTTGTAATTTCAAAATTATTCCTATGGGACATGTGTCCCGAAATAAGAATAAAACTTTTCATTTCATTTCATTTTAATTGTGGACATCCAACCTTTTCTCTCATCTTTATTCACTTTACCTCAGTCATAGGGGAAACGGGGCCTTACAATATAATACAGTTCCTAATAAAATATGAATTGATAATGAGTGAATCAAAATTCATAATACTATGAGAAGTATTCTGCAATTTTAAAAATTATAGGTTTAAAGAAAAAAATATTGAAATTATTTATTAAGACCCACCAGAGTGCCCAGGATCATCTTCGCTTCCAGATCCAGCAAATCTCTTCATCTGTTGCATTTTGTGATCCCTGCCACAACGATAAATAAAAATGAAATCAATAATATTGTCAAGTAAATCACTCAAAAGGACATGCTCATGCTGTATGCAAAACTAATTAAGCCGATATTTATAATTAATAATAATACACTGCTTCACAAGACACATTTTTGACACTTTTGCTTGAAGAAAAATGCATTTGCCATTAGCAATAGGAGAAAATGTCATACTGAAGAAGAAAATAAAATAGAATTAATTTCAAAATTGACCATTTCCCAAGTATGTGCTCAATGGCTATGCACTTTTCCACAGAGGGTATATGAAAACTTAGAAACTGACGGGAATCTGGAAGAAGAAAGACCAGCGCCCATGTGATTCTGCCGGAAGAGAACTCTTTGTGAATCACGACCACTGGAACACGAATAACAAAAATAAATTCTTTCAGCAAACAAGAACAAAATTTGATAAAGAATTTTTCAAGAAGAGTGGCAATAAACTATGAAAGAGTCTTAGGAACATCGAGTAAGTTGTCACACAAAGGAAATAAAGTGAAGATAAAAAAAAACTTTCTTATGTCTTGTATTGATAAGTATAAATCAACAGTTTTATATTATTATTTAGCAGGGGAAGATAATAATACACAGGTGAATTAAAAAATATGATTTATTAATCACTGGTCTACTAGTTTTGCACTTATAGTGCCTTACCAGTGGTTAAAGTTACTGACAGCCTAATAGGGAAGTAAATTTTCCAATACCAGAGCCATGTCATGACTAAAGGTAAGAAAAATGGTGCCGAACTGTGATTTTAATTGACAAAGTCACACAAAGCATCGATAATTCTATTATAATCGAAAGAAGTATAGCCAAATGAATAATGTCTTTGATATTAATATTAGTAGTAGTCAAAGTTCAAAAATACTTTATTCAAATGTTTTATTTTTGTGCTGTTTTTTTATTCACTATTTAAAAAAAAAAAAAAAAGAAAAAAAAAAAAAAAAAAAAAAAAAAAAAAAAAAGTAACTTCCAGTACCTAGGTACAAAGTGCATCTTCACCCTACCTCTCTAGCCAAATGGGCTAGATCCTCTGAGTTCACTTCCAGATGCTGATGAAGTATCGCGTCTCTTTCCCATAGCTCAGACCTACCACCTCCTCTATGGCTTCATGTTCATTACGGGTAGTGGCTGAGAAATCATAATTATCGTTGTCTGCCTTCCATTAACATTTCATCTAGAAACTTAATTAAAACCTCGTTTTGCATGCATCTTAAAGTTAGTCCCAATTACGCTGACTAGTAGGCTCTCTTTTTTTTTCCACATTTCATTTCAGGAGTTGTACCCCTCGGGGCCCTGAGTCTTCGGCAGCTGGCAGCATTATTTGGGGTAAGTACATTTATTTTTCATACTTTTTCTTGTGATTTTAAACTCATTTCACCATCCGCGCAATGAGATTTTTATCTTTAATCCCCAGCGCATACATCATATTTAATAATTCACAATATATTTTTTCATCATACCTTTGCTATATAATAAGTGGATTTAATAGGGACACTTTTAAAGAACAGTTATACTGAATGTAAAATTTATTTCTATACAAGTGATTCTCTGAAGTCAAGGTCACAATCATAGGCCTAGAATCTGAGAAAGACCCATTCTTGATTTTTGTATATTCTGTAAAATTATTTTTATGAGTGGTCAAAAGATAATATTTCAGTGGTTTCTTTATATATATATATATATATATATATATATATATATATATATATATATATATATATATATATATATATATAAACAAATTAAAAAAAAAAAAGAAGCCATTTTTTTTTGCAACCTATTTCTTAAGAAACGTCAATATTTGTTGTCAGGACTTAGGGTCAACTCCCTCTAGTGGGGAAGAAAACACGCTAAAAATAATGACTTGGCTAACAAATAATAAGGATTCAAGTGTTTGAATAATTACACACAAATAAAATAATTTATCTAACTGTTCACCATGTTTAGTATGAAAGATAAAAATAAAAATAATTCAGTAAAAAAAAATTACCTGTAACCTGGCATACTGGCATAAGGAGACATCTTGTTAGCTTCAAGAACTGCCGCTTCTTCAGGAGTAGTAATAGACGATGAACTAAATCCCTTTGCCATAGGTTTTTTCGAATACGGTGCTTCAGGCTTGGGCATGGTCGATCGCCTATGATTAGGAAGGTGGGACTGGATGATGATAGTGAATTGAAAGGATTGCACAGAGATGCAAAAATAAAATAAAACAAATATCTCTTCTCAAGATGACTGAGATAATTTTAATGAATGTGAAAAATCAGATAAAATATTTACGAACGATTATTAGATTAAACTATTCGTATGACATTGCTTTTGAAACTTTAAGCTGATTTGAATTGAAATGATTAAAATGTTTGGAGAAAACAATTTTTATAAAATTCAGAGCATTTTTAAAGAATTAATATTGAGTAAACAACTTTTATTAATATAATTATACAATTGAATAAATTAACACTATTAAAACAAGCATCATGCCGCACAAAAAGGTACACACATTTTATACTTATCACTCAAACAAGGGAGGCCAACTAATATTTTATCATGCAACATCTATTGAAACATGTTGTACTATATAAGAAATGAAGGGAAAAAATAACTTCCTCTTTTTTTCTTTAGGAATTTTGAAAGTGAAAATTAAAAAATAATTTTCTCAAATTGTAAATAAAAAGTATAAATTTTATTTTTTTCTTTAGAATTACGGTTGTTGATGCCATTTTATCTGTAGGATGCAGGTTGTGAAATTGTATGTAACAATCTACATCCTAGAGA
This sequence comes from Gonocerus acuteangulatus, assembly GCA_946811695.1. Taxonomy (NCBI): domain Eukaryota; kingdom Metazoa; phylum Arthropoda; class Insecta; order Hemiptera; family Coreidae; genus Gonocerus; species Gonocerus acuteangulatus. The sequence goes on along the minus strand of OX328123.1, from coordinate 120,282,053 downwards.
AAACAAAAAATTCTAAGTCTACAACATATTTCATAATCCCTATAAAGTATACTATAAATATGTTGGCAATATGTACATGGTGTACCAAAAGTATGCAAATAGACCACAGCCTAGGAATATATTTTGTTAAACAATATATTAATGAAATAGTTGGAGTGCTGGTAACGCACTTTTCATGAAGTGCTTTATGCACCTTGAAATTTTGCTAAAACGTAACTCTGGTAGATAAGAAGGTATATATGTGTTGGATAGACTTACCGTGGAACACCAGGTACTATGCATAGGGGGAAGGTGCAAAAAAAATACTGCCCAAAAAATAGTGTTTTATTCAGAAGCCAACTATCATTAATCTATTAACTTTTAAGGGGGTTAAAATATAAATAAAAAAAAGTACCTAGTTTTTAATATTAAATGAAGTGCTTTATTCATGTAGCGATTTAAAAAGTGTCTTCAATAAACATAATTGAAAATAGTTACAAAAGGGCAGACACTTTTGTGGGGTTTAATCATGAGGAGGGTGGTAACCTATAGATAACCCGTCATAAAATTCGTAGTTAATAATAAATGGACGTTAAAATTTAAATAAATAATCATGAGGAACATGAAAATAAATATTCTTATGATAGACTGCAATACAATGTGTGTAACCGTAAGAGTTTATGAGAGGACTGCGCAGTTGTGGTAGTTCTCTGCGCTCTCATAGTGTCTTGCTCACATGATCTTGTACAGCTGTCCCAGTTTAAATGGCAGCGTGAATAAAACTCTCATTTAATATTAGAATAAAAACAATTTAGTTTTTTTTTTGGTTTACATTGTATCTCCTTTAAACGTGTCTGCCTTATTTATTATTCATTGCAAAATTGTCTTAATTTTACATTAAAGATAGTTGGCTTCTGAATTAAACTCTATTTTTGGACAATATTTTTTTGTACCTTTCCCCTATATGGAGTACCTGGTGTTCCACGGTAAGTCTAGCCAACACATATATGCCTTCTTATCTACCCAAGAGGTATGTTATAGCAAAATTTCAAGGTGCACTTCATGAAACGTGCATTTACCGGCTCTTGGAATAGAAAAGAAAAATGTACTGGAGCATTTTTACAATGAGATTATAAAGAATGAATGTGTCTAAAGCACTAACAAACATCTTAAGTACTATTTATAAAATGTAGAATGCACATTTACATAAATTGTCTTGCCTTAAAAGGGCTGTCAATGATTAGTTAATTCAATTCAAATGAATGCTCATCAATCCTAACTTAAAAACATTTATTTGAGCATATGTCTTTTAAGGCAATGCTTCATCCTTGATGTTCTAAGTAAAGTCTGTATATCCTCAAGCGAACCTTCCAGGCGGAAGACTCCACCAGGAAGGCTCGTGTGAGTGTAGAACAGAGAACTGAGAATGAATCGTTACCTCTAAAGACCTCAAATAAATGTTTCTCAAATGGAGGTTGATGGCCTTCTATTGAACCTGATGATGAACCCATGGGCATATATAAGGAGGGGCTGCAGCCCCCCCCCCCCAAAAAAAAATTGATTTGATCGGTAAAAATGTGTCATAAAACCTTTAAAACTAAATTAAATAAGATACTTAGTTCATAAAAAATATTTTATTTTAAGTGTAATAGCGTTTTAGTAAGCTAAAACTATTCCAAGTTCTAAATTGTTAGTATTCCATACCCCGGAAATGGTCCCAGCCCCCACCCCCGAAATTTTCCTATATACGCCCATGAATGAATTCAGCTGATACAATCTCAAATTAGTTGATTTAGTATATATTCTACATGCAAAGAGGGAATGATTTTCTTGATATCGTAAACCTTTTACAAAATAATAAAAAATTCTATGTATGCACAAAACTTGTTGAATATACTTTTCTCTTTATAATAATACTGAAGAAAATACATGTTATAAAGCAAGAGATAAGAATGTTTGTAAAAATTTCTTATTTCAGAAATATATCAGATAAATCAATAATATTTATTTTATATATTAAAATGTTAATTTTAACAAAAATACATTTAGTTAATAGATTAAAATTTTACTTCACTTGTTAATTACATCAGAAACAATGTAAGTGTTAATTCACCTATATAGGGTGTTCAACACTTTTGAGCATATAAGAATTTTAATTACATTGAAAGATGATTCTATCATCAGGCAGTACAAATGGAGGTCAGTTTAAAACAATTTATTGAACGAAATAATCATTTTGATAGGACACCCCTTCTTTTTTCTAGAGGCTAAGATTTTGTTGTGTTAAAAATATATTAACAGGCTGTTCAGTCCAATAAAGAAAAAAGGATAAGTACTATAACATTAATGTAGATATGCATACGTTTGGGTACACTTGGATCATTGTAAAAAAAGATTAACTACTTCCAATAAAGTCTAAAATACAGACATTATGTACTAAAACAATTATTTTTAATAAAACATCAAACTTTCATATACAAGCTAAAGATAGACAAGGAAATGGTTCTTAAAAGGAAACATGTTATTGGATGGGAGAGGAAATGGAAAAGGATAAACACACCCATCTGGTTTAATAAATTAACCTGCATGGATATGTAAAAAAGCATGTTTTATTTTAATTTATAATAAGTTATCTATAATCATTTTTACCATCACTGCTGTACTTAAACTATTTTTATGTCTGTGAAGCAGTGTTTTGTGAAAAAGTACTATATCATGCGAGTCCTAATATTTCCTGCGGCAAGCTTTGTAAATTAGAAATGCTAAGCTTCTATTATTTTAGTGAGAAATTAAAAAGTTCAGGGAATGCTGTAAGCCATTAATAGCAAATTTTCAAAATATTATATTAAAATATCTATTATGAAGGTGATAATATTGAAATAAGGATAATTATTTTATACCAGTTAATAAGATGTTAGTTGTAAAACAAAAAAAAAAAAACTTGAACAATCAAATAATTGACTGTGCTTATTCTAAGTATAATATTATGAATAAAATTTTGAAATTACGAAATTGCAGTTGTGCAAGATCAATTATAAAGAGAAGTATTAAAAAAGAGGTGGCTATAAAACAAACGTGCTTTAAATGGTGTTACTCTTTGGGAAGATAAGTAAGACAATTTTAAATCTGTGGAAGAAATTAATTCTTCTTTAATGAAACATTTCAATGTTGCTAACATGTTTATGCAACTCTACAACATGATCTGTTTCCATGATTACGATAAGTTGTACATTATGGAGCATAAACTGGTACAGTATATAAATGTTTAAATTAAATGATATATAAATTAATGAAGTTATATGCCATTTTATTTATTGAGCATTTATTAATTTTATTTTTAAGGAAACTCTAGTTTGAACAATCTGAGATTTACTGGAAAATATAATTGTATTCACTAGATAGAAACTAATATTTATTCTTATGAACAAACTAAATTCCTTCAGCACAACAAAATGCTACACTGTAAGATAAACATTCTTAGTTCAAAAAAAAAAATAAATAAATAAAAATAATAAAAATAAATATATATATTTCTTATTTGCAAGGTTCAAGGAATCCATGTCTAGTAATTAATTATTAAAAATTGTTTTGCTTTTTTTATATTTATTTTTGTAATTATTGTGCATTGACTACAATCGTCATTAGCACCATTTTTATATAAAAAAAAAATGTTTAAGAGAAAATTCTGGATGTAGCAATTTTTTAATTAGCAATACATCCTCTTCCCAAATATAAATCATTCCATTCTTAAGCTCACTTATTAAACATCGCATATGCTCCACTAGAAATTTAAAGATCAGAGATTGAAGATGTTGCTCGTATTATAAGAGTACACTCATCAAAAAACAATTAACGTCTATTCAAATTTAGTAATATTGCTCCTCTTTATATATAAATCCAACATTTTCTATAAATGCTCCCTTTATTACAAGAAATATATCCTTATTTCAAGATTACTTTAAATTACTCATTGATTCACCTATTAGTTCGGACTTAAATAATTCCAATATTTTAGAAGTTTTCAAGACATCTATACGAAATGGCTTCAAATGTAAACTGGTTTAAAAGTAAATGCTCCATCCTGAACCTCTTATACAAAAAATCACTATTTAATTATTAAAGCCGTTGCCTAAAATCTCTACTTCACTCAATTAAGCCAGATTAAGAGATTAGAATATGAAGACAAAAAAATAAAATAAATAAATAAATAATAAAGTAAAAATCGATTAGAATCATCAATAAAACATTGACATTTCTAAAATAAAAACCAGGTAATGTAATTAAAGATAAAAGAAAATAAATTAATTATGTGTTAACTAAAAAGATAAATTAACTTTTACTTGTCTAAAAAAAGTATCAGTGCAAGGGAAAAGTAATTGTGGAACTCAAAACTACTTGATAGTGATAATTGTACTCAATTTTTGTCGTGAAAAGAGTAATTACAAATATTTTATATAATTTAATTACTACAATGCTTATGGAGGATGATGATTTTTTTTTTTAACTAAGTGAGAGGGCAAATTCACTCAATTTTTTCATGCTTGCACTGACGATAAATTATTGAAATACGACCACTAAACATAAGTATGATGGTATTATACACAAAAAAAATTTGTAAAAAAAAAAAAAAAAAAAATAAAGGAATATGTGCTTGGGATAATTTAGCATATTAACTAACCTGAGACAGAGGGAGAAGTTTTTGTGGACAACGACAGACCTGTAGCACAATGCACTGAGCGCAAACACAATGAACACGCCCCCCACCACCGACATTAACGTACTCACCAGGAACACAGTGTTCGTGCTGTGAGAATTTTCTGCATCGAACAAACAAAACAATACATTCAATACCGGTTATAAGGATATATTAATCATGGGTGTGACGTTTTAGGATCAAATATGGGATAACATTTTGAAGGTTATGGAGTTGGGGTGGAATAGCCAGTTTTGAAGTATTAAAAATGATCATGCATCAGAGCAAAACAGAAATATCAGTAAATTGGAAGGAAAGAGATGGATATTTTGAGAAGAAAGAGAAGAGGAAAAAGAAAGCAATGTGTTAAAAGTTATTGATAGTTTGTTAGTAGCAAGAATATGACTCAACAGTACACATACATAAAATACACATACGTACTCGCAAGAACAAATACCATTTCCATTGGTTCTTATTTTTAGTTAATCACAACAAGCTACACTGACCACATGAATATATACATGTATCAATAGTACACATTCATAATCCAGTCATAAAAAAAAGAGTTACAAACACAAGATTTTTTTGCTGCAGCCCAATAATTTATTGTATTATTTCAGTTAAAGCAGTTCAAAAGAATATGAAAATTATTTTTGATTCCTCTTAAAAAAAAAAAAAGGTCCAAAAGATAAATTATTATGAAATTTTTGAGTTACTCGGAGGTTAATAATATTAACTTGATCCTTATGATAAACTCCCTAAAAGACAAAAAGTCAATTTCTCTACTTGTAAAGATATCGCATAAGCCTATTATAGTTATTTACGTTGAGTGCAAATGCTAAATTTAAAAAAAAATATTTCTGTGAAGCATAAGGATAAATAGTTTTCTTTTAGTTAAATTGAAAGCATTGTACAAGTGGATGATTAAATGATAGATCACCATTTTATTGAATAACAAAATATAGTACATTTTATGTTTTCCAATTACTTTTGGTATAATAGCTAACAATTTTTTAGTTTTTTTCTTATTTGTAACTTTTATTCTTTCAGAGCTTCAGTCAGTCTTGAGAAAAAATAAAAAACTTAGCTCACCATTGGGAAGTACATTGAATTTATTTTTAAAAAAACTTCAAATTTGTCCTACATGAAACAGAGGAGGAGCTTCGGGGAGTCAAAATTTAAATAATTCATAATAACAAATAATGAGTAAACTCTTAATTTGTTCTCAATTAAATATCATTTAATTTTCTACTTATGAATTTTTGTGCAGGGAGATAGAATTGTCAATACTCTGCTTTTTCCCCTACGCAGATTCCCAGAAGAGGCTGGGTGGGCCTTGGTATAGTCTGGAATCAAAATCTTGACCCCCTTAACAATGGAGCCAGAACATTGATTGGTTGTGTATTTAAACTATATGAGCCAAGCATTTAACTGTTGACACTGAACTATGACCGTTTTCTAAAATCAGTACAATTATTTTTTTTAAAAATAAGGAATTTAATAAAAATACCCCTAATAACACAAACTATTTAATCAAATCTAATGATTCATATCATTATGATTTTCATTGGTATAATTTACATTGAAACAGAAGCAAATTACAAATAAAATAACAAATTAAGCTGTTGCTAAAGATCAAGTCACTTATTAGAAAATAATTTGTGAAATATCAATTATTTTACCATCCAACACATCTCTCCATAGTAAGCATGTAAAAATATTGAAGATATCCAAGGTGATGTAGAAATATACCATTGAATGTTAACTTTGATTATTAACTGAATAAGTAAATGAATAAAAATGTAATTTATTATATACTAGCTGAATGCCCATGCTTCGTCATGGCAGATAAGTAGTTTTTTTTATGGCAAATGTATCATCAAAATTAACGCTACTATATAATTTTTTGCAGTTGATTTTATCATGGTTCCCGTCATACTATATGCTATTCATCAATTGATAAGTAATCAAAGTATAATGTTTCTTGACACTGGGGCGCTCCGGACCAGTGTCAACAAACAGATAACCTAGAGATAACCCGTTATCTATAGGTTACCAGTAACAAGAGTTATACCAGTACAGGTGATAATTTGTTGCCAATAATAAATGTACATTAAAATTTAAAAATTTATGTTTCTCAGATGCCATTTGGAAACACCCATTTTTTTGCGAGTAGTACCAAGAAGTGTTGTGACTGGGGATGCTGATGGGTGAGGAAGCTGTGCAAGGGTTTCGGGATATTATTACCTCGGATGGACCATCACCAGGAAAACTCTATGGGGGACAAGTTGAAATGAACCTCAATGAAAATGGTGATTTTGTCTCTCATAGCGTAAACTCTATGAGGGACAGTTTATTTCTAGTAATTCAAGGACTGCCATCATAGTTAGAATTTACCACAATTAAACATAATACTATGAAATAGAGACAGTACGGCAACAGCTGTTCTGTTATCCTCCTAGCAACGCACGCTGCCTAGGTCAGCATGCTCTCTTTAAAACTAAAAATTCAATCCCCTCTAAAAATACTTGAAAATTTGAATGTCATAAAAACCTTTCTTTGCAAGTGTTTACATCCCAAAGGGAGTGTCCATGCAAAATTTCAATTTTTTCTGTCAAGTGGTTTGAGCTGGACGATGATAGTCAGTGAGTGAGTGAGTGGTATTTGACAAATATATAGTAGATAGAAAAAAAATTATTGCTTTTCGGGATTAAAAACATTTTTGTAATTATGTACATGATATCCATGATATATGAGCAAATCCATAGGGATTCCGATTAAGGCTATAAAAAGGGGCATTTTGTGATCAAATCACTTATGATTCTGATGCCTCCATACATCGGAAAAATTATTAAATAAATTACATATAAGATTTTTTGAAATTGTGATACTCTAAGCTACCTGAAGACTTAATTATAATTAGATAGGGACATATTTTTAAGAAATGATTTTAAGCTATTATCCCTTTTATGTCATCAGTTTTTAATCACTTAAACATAACTTGATTAATGACAAAGTTAGCTATAGTCCGCCTGCATACAAAAGAACCAGAAGGGGCGTGGCTGGAGAGGAGCTAGGCCTTCCCATTCATGGGCTGGGTGCAGCCCATGCACACTGCCTCGTTCTTTTGTTTACGTAAGGACTATAGTATGGCAAATAGAATTAGTCACTTAAAACTTAATTTAGCATTGTACAAAAAGAAGTTGGATATCATAAAATGCACTTTGTTTTACACAACTTGTACAAATACCGATAAATATTCCCATAAATCCAAACTTACATTATTAAATATGCCACAATAATTATATTTTCAGAACTTAATAAATACTATCTCTTTGGAGAGTTTAGTAGTTGTAGAAAATTTGATTACTTGAAAATGAAAGCAGGGTTGAAGGAAGTTCATTATGAATTATACAGATTTTTTTTTTTTATTTTCATACTGACAAATTTAGTTCAATTAATTTTTTTTTCTTTTTTTTTCGTTACGGCGCATCGACAAATAGGCCATTAGCGCCGTCAATTAATGTTGTAAAATTAGTTTATTTTGTAAAAATTAGAGTATTCACGCTTTTATTGAGTACAATAATGAAAATGCTTAAAATGTTTAAGGAGAAATTACCATTAACAATAAGATGATTGGTGTTGATGTATTATATTATTACATATATTCTCTGGCAAGAAAGGACTGTAGCAAAAATTTGGAAGAAAAATAACTGGGCATAACATTTAAAGCAATTTTATATGTTAAACAGAAATTGCGAACAATGCGAGATATACAAATATAAATAGCGCTTGCTGACAGGTATTAATCGCTTTATGTACACAAGAGGAAGTGCTTTGGTTTCCTCGTAGTTCAGTACCTGTAGCAAACAGCAATTAGAGCAAAGCAAATGAAGACACCCTTCACAACTCCTACCATTATGAAGACCATCGCCAGTGTGCTTAAGTTGTCAGTGTTCTTCCCTGAAAAATATCATTTCGCACACCGCTTTCTCATTTCAAGACGATAAAGATGGTATCCTTATAGATATAGTGTTTCAATTATTTATTTATAACACAAAAGGAGAATTCCGGTCAATATTGAACATTATGACAGGGAACAAATATTAATAAAATTTGAAAGAAGAAAAAAATAAAAACAGGTAAAATGAAACATAAATAAATAAAAGGGAAGAGGCAGAGAGAATCACCCTTCTGGACCTATTCATCACTAATTTACTACGAAGAGAATAGCTTTTAGTTGTAGAAGGAATGTACAAAATTAATTCTTTCGGTACCTTTGATGCCTCAGACTCGACATGTACTTGCTTCTCCTGAGCTACGGATGAGAGTTCAGACTCGTCATGTACTTGCTTTGTCCCAGTTATGGATGAGAGTTCAGACTTTTCATGTATTCGCTTTGTACCAGTTATGAATGATGGTTGACTCCTCAAGTACTTTCTTCTCCCGAGTTATGGATGAGAGTTCATACTCTTCATGTACTTGCTTTGTCCCAGTTATGGATGAGAGTTCAGAGTCTTCATGTATTTGCTTTGTACCAGTTATGAATGATGGTTGACTCCTCAAGTAATTGCTTCTCCCGGAGTTATGGAAGAGAGTTCATACTCTTCATGTACTTGCTTTGTCCCAGTAATGGATGAAGGCTCAGACTCACCAAGTACTTGCTTCTCCTGAGCTACGGATGAGAGTTCAGACTCTTCATGTACTTGGCTTGTCCCTTTTATGAATGATGGCTGACTCGTCAAGTACTTGCATTGGCCCAGTTACGAATAAAGGTTCAGAGTCGTCATGCTCTCGTTTTACATATGTTATAGTTGACAGATTTCTCACGTATCTGTATTGCCTTAGTTATTAATTGAAGCTCACATTACTCAAGTACATTTTTGGCTTACTTGAGGAAGACAAGTAAATGTAAATTCTAGTTCATGCAAGTGAATCAATGAGTTTAATTCGTTAATAGACAAAAATTCACATGTGAAATGAGTGTACAACGTATATTAATAAGAAGCTTTTGATGTATCACCGATATGTCTCAAAATTGTCTAATTATATTAAGAATACAGTATGCTGGAGTTATATCTTATTTAGCAATGGAAGGTTTAAATTTCAAACAACAGTATTCCTATAAGGAGGGGGAGGGTAAAAGTAACAATTACAGTAAAAAATCAAGTTCCAATCTTCAAATAGAACTTCCTAAAATTGGAGTAATTTTTTTAAAATGTATGTACTTTTAGTCATCAATTGCCTTACATGAGACAAGAAGTCATTGGGATTAAAAATCCTCCACATTTTTGCTCTGAAAAATGTTTTGCAATTAAATTTGAAAGTAATTAAATTAAGGTTCTCATATTAATTTGATTACAAAAGGATTTTGATAATATCTTGAAGCTTATATACACACATATTATACAAACCAAATAGATACTAAACAAAAAAAAAAATATTGTGATTCTTTGGAAATAAAGAAATTTCTTATTCATCTAGCACCATGTAATAGATGATGGATTCCTATTTTCTAGTGTAACATTAAACAAGTAGAAATGATTGCTCCACTGCATATTGAGGTAACAAAAGTTTTTAGTTTTAGTTCAAGTATTCTGATAGAAAAGATAAGTCAACAAATTAATAAAAACAGACAATACACTGCAAAGGAACAAATTAAAATAATTTTCAAAACTAAAATATTGAATTTGTGGAATGTTTTTGAAGTTATGATAACAATGATCTTACAGTGATATTACTAGGGTTGCTTCTAAGGACAAGATTTAAAGAGAGAAATAATCCATTAAATGATTACTAAAAATGTCCGATTATAATGTATAGATTTTTGAGTCAGCACGAGTCAAAACGTCTTTTGATTTGAAATTATATTAGATATAAACTTCCAAATGAGTAGTTATGATTGTAACTCCTTGGGCAAGAGAACAACTTCATCCATTACAAATGTAAATTTTGGAGTACTGGAGATAGTGGAATCATAGCTAGGTTTTGAGTAAAATCAATGGCCTTTTTTCCATCACAAATATTTTAATGAATGGCAGAGCCACTTTCAGAATGAATGTTCCATCCTGAGTGCCCTAATTAGAGCTGGCTGGAGTGTTCAAGGTTTTCTCACAATGAAGCAAAGTCTACTATCTTTGGACTATTCCCAATTCTTGATAGTATGTGCCTTGCGATGTGAATAACAGTGAGAAATTCAGAGAAAATTAAATAATGACTTTTTTATTCATCCTCATAAGCACTGCCAATCAAGAGATAACCAGAGTAGCCTGGAGTCCCTATATCATGATACCATCCTTCAAATTGGGATTTTTCATATTTCCAGCTTTCCAGCAATAAGCATGTAAGTTATAATTATATATTAGATACTAAGTAAGTTATTATTTATTTCAGTTACAGTGTAAAATTTTGAAATAAAGATTGTTCCAAACGAATACCGCCTATTTGTTGAAATACTTAACTAATACAAAGGGTGGTTAAGAATTGAGTACATTGAATACTGTCCAAATAACATAGCCCCTTAATCCCCCCCCCCACACTCCATTAACATTGCCAAAAAATTTAATGGAATTATTTAAAACTGACATTTCTCAGTAAACAAAATTAAATATATTTGTAATTTAACAGATTGGAAAATGGTAGGTATATAACTTTGTTATTTCAAATTATAATGCAAGTAAAAAAATGAGGCCGGGCCCCCCTGAGAACACGGGCCCCTGACCAATTGCCCTCCATGCCCCCCTAGCGGAGGCCCTGTAAACCACCAGAACAACCTTAACCCTGATTCTTAATCTAGTTATATCAAGAACATTGAAATCTAATTTCACAAAAGCTGGTGATTTTGTGATATTTTTCACTTTCTAAATCCAAATGATATCAATTTAAAGAAAAAAAAAAATGCCTATTTTGAAACCATCAATTTTCATCTCAAAAGCATTTTTCCTCTCTTCTCTACAGTTATTTTTTATGAATTGATCAACTGTTAATTTTATATTTGGCTGAGGAGTAGATATTTTATTAACTTGATTTTTATATATAAAAAAAATAAAATATTGAACGCTAAACACAGAAGTTTAAATATTGATGTCCAAGGCTCTGATAAGGTCAAATGTTTTCATAATACTGAAAATAAAGTGATTAAAACAGTAAATTCGTGGTTATTTATAACTACATAATATAAAACACTTTGATACACGTTATATAATGAATATTTACCATAAGGAGTTTCCTTCTTCTCCATTTGCGATTCTAAATCATTTTTCGGAGGATCAGTGGACAATGGAGTTTCAGGAGCAGGTGAGATTGTTATTTCAACAGCTATTGAGCAATCCGGTCCTGACCACCCAGGTTCACAGTAACATTTGTTAACGTTGTTACATGTCTGAAATTATAAATGATATTATTTCAATATAAATTATACTGATATTAAATAAAATTTGTACATTAATCTTATATAAGCTTACTCCATGCTTTGAGCACTCCAAGTTGTTATTGTTGCTTGGACATTTTACTTGATTTGTAAACGGGAACAAACTAGTACATGTTTGGTTTACACATATCTAAAAAATAAAAAGGAAAAGAGTATAGCAAATTGTTTGAAAGCCTTGCAGAAGGACAAATTTATTAATTGTTTGGAAATAAATGATCTTACCAAATTATTACCACATGGTGTTCCATCTCTCACCAGCCCCAGTTCTGATATATCTTGCTGATCTTCATGTCTTGTACTGGTTGTTCTAAAACAAAAAACACACACACATATAAGCCAATAAAAGAATTGAAACCTGAAAGTCGTATTTAATAATATTATGTTTTACTATTATTAAAAAAAGTTAATAATTAGTGTAAAAAATATTAGTATATAATACTAATAAAATTCATTTGAGACCCGATGGCCGAGAGGGTTAAGGCGTGAGCACTTAACACTCCGTGCCAAAGGTCGTGGGTTCGATTCCCACTAGGGGTGGTGGCTTTTCTTTAGAAAAAAGAAAAGGCATTGCCCCTATCCTGGTTAGAAAAGGGTGGTAACCTATAGATAACCCGTCCTAAAATTCTTAGTTAATAGTAAATGGACGTTAAAATTAAAATTAATTAATTAATAAAATTCAGAAAAAAAAATACTAGTTTTAATACTAGTTGGCTAATAAAATGTTTAAGACTTAAAATAAATTATATACATTTTATCTTCTAAAATAACATTAGTAAGAATCTATATTTATATATAATATATTTTTTCATTTTTGCTATTTTGGTGCCTGATCATTGCAATGGTTTCTCAAAGGACCCAGAATTAAATAAAAAATATTTTAAATTAAAGCTTGCCTAAGAAACTTGTTTAGATGTATTTTTCTGATTCTAAGGACCCCAACCCTAGCAATATAAGCAAGAGTAATAAAATTATTTCTTGCAATAAATCTATAAAATATTATTTAAATAAATTGTACCGTTAAAAATACCGAAGGAAAGGATATCATAATGTCCCTACCATGTCAAACTATCGAATATGAAAATTGGTACTTTTCAAGAGAGCACGATTAAGCTTCAATAATGATTCAAAATCATCGCCTTTACTTAAGGACAATTTTACATATTTTAGCATAAATATGCTTTAGCAGTGACTAAACTGGAAAAAAAAAAAAAAAAACGTTACAATATGTGTTTTCTATGTATATTGTTAATCATTTTAAGATGAAATTACAAACAAACTGTTTACCGTTTTTTAATTACCAAAAATCATATTTGTGAGTTTTCATCGTGGTACTAATAAGTGATTTTTCTTGGATCACTGTTTCAAATAGTTGAATGTACTATTTTTGATAGTTTGCTAATTCCGCTAGACTAACTGTATAAATATTTACACTTTCAAACTAACAAATGTGACGCATTCGACATTATGCATTGTCCTAATTCTATAGTATTAGTGATATCCCATCTGAAATACAAGATTTTTCATATTCGATAGTTTGACATGGTAGGGACAATATGTAAATAACTAAAAGGAAAATTACTGTAGTTTTTTTAATGATCTATCCATCAGTTTCTCTCTGCCAGATCATATCATATCCAGCTAAGTTCCTTATTTTTATTTCACTCATAGTATTCAAGTTTCTATCACTTTCCAGACTATTTATTAAATAATTATTTTAAAGTAAATTATGGAAGTAATTTCAAAATGAATAATAAACAAAGTCAAATGCATTCTATGTGGCTAATTTAAATAATGTAGGATAAAATTAGAAAAGAACCATTAAATAGTTTGACTGAAACAATACACTATTTTCTGTAAGTAAAATATAAGTAATTTGATGTAAATGACACACGCTATACATTATGTGCAACTTCCAATGCCTAATTGGCTAAAAATCAATAAGGGAATAGTTGCCTCTTTTAACAAAGCTATTGCTGGGAGAGGGCAACATAGATTAGAACAAGAAACTCCAATATCCTCAGCAAAAGAGTTCGAACCTTATCACTGTCCCATATCGAGGCTCTTTTAACCCTTTAGAGACTGAATAGTAGGTGTGCTGTGCCTTAGCAGCATATGACTGATTTGGTGGCCTGAGCCACACGTCGGTTGTTGACCTTGCGACACGCCTCTAATTCTATTACTATTAGTATCTGTCTTTTGTAAAATATACGTTTTTAATTTTGTTTTGCTGACTTCTAACAGAATAATGAAACTGGAAAGCTTGAAAAAGTGACAAGCTAGAACAATTGAATCGATGCTTGCAAAAAGGGCTTCAGTCCATTTTTTCCCAACATGAGTTAGTGATGGATTCAATGTCTCTGGAGGGTAAGTATACCCTTATAAGTATAAGTGCCTATGAAAGGTAAGTACACATTTATATATTAAATGGTCTTCAGTACAATACAAAGTTGCCATAGAAACATAGTTCTAATTTTATTATTCTGTGCTTCAGTCTAATTTCCTCAAAACTACTAATTTTGGACTGAAGCCTCTTTTGCGTGGATCTATTAAATTATAGGCATAGAGATAGAGAGCAACCATAAAATTGGAAACTCTGTCTCGAGCCTATTTGTTCAAAACAGCATGCGCACACTGCCTATTGGTGGCTAGTGGCTGATGTTAACTTCTTGAACTATTGCTATATAATACTAGAGTGAAACAAAATCAGCTAGTCTGGCACCCAGATCATACAGTGGAAGATAAGTTTATTGTGATTTTACTTGTCTGAAGGCTACGGAGAATGGATGAGGATGAGTTAAATTTTCTGGAGTCCATAAAGGGTTAACTTATATTCTCAAAATGTAATTAAACCCTTTCATTGCTCTAAACGAGTTAACTCATGCTCGACTGGCAAGGCCTCAGACCTTTCAGACGATATAACTCGTGCTCCACTCTCTGAACCCCTAATGCTCCTCATGTGAGATAACTTGATGGCCTTGTATATTGCTTCTCTGACCTAGTGCGATTAACTTCAATAAAGTCAGTTTGACCTAGTGAGAATAAGGAGAGTTCTCAGCTTCATTAAATCCACACCAGAGATCACTGTCTTATCCCTGAGGCATCTAAAGGATTCATAATGAAATAGTAATGCATTATATTATATTTGCTGAGCATTTTAAGGAACTATAATGACTATTATTTTTTTGTAAATGTTGAAGTAATGAAGGCTTTATATCTCAATTTTCTTGGAATTGCTTGTTTTTTTTTTTGGTTTAATAGCATATCAGAAAAAAAAAAAAAAAAAAAAAAAAAAAAAAAAAAAAAAAAAAAAAAAATAGCATATCAGCTATTGGGCTATTAACGCCGGGCTATCTACAGGTTGCCGCTAGTAGTGTTGATTTTATTGCTAGAATAGAGTTTCACCCGACTCTACAAATATGTAATTTTTGATTATACCAAATCTTCTTCGTTTATTGAAACTTTTACTAACTGTAATTTAAATGAAAATGTAAATTCATACAATAAACATTGTTATGTGTAATTGGTTGAGCCTCACAGCCTATCGAGTCCGACACAGACTTATCTTTCAGCCACTGATCAAATCTTGTTTTGTACGGTCCGTCTAAATGAAAATGTCTTTTATTTTAACATAAAACTACTAATGTAAAGAATGTTTGGCATTATGTGTTGATAATTCCAAATATTTAGCAATGGGATGCTGACAGAGAGAAAAGAGTTGAATTATAGTGAGGATGAGATAAGGGAGGATTGGCGAGCTACTGACTGAGAGTCCCTGCATTCGCCAGCAATGAAAGTGTTAAAAAGAGCCTATAGATTAGGAAAATTCTGGATATTTTATGATTAAACAGGAAACCATTGGTAGTTGTATACCATATAACAGAAAAAAATGTAAATAAGAAGTACTAAAAACATAAATCTATACATACCAGGTCATTCAAAAAGTCCTGTCGTTTTTTTGGGGGAAATTATAAATAAATAAATATTTTCAAATAATCACCTTTATTCATCAAAATATCCACCGTTACAGTCGGTAACCTTCTCCCAACGAGATGGTAAAGCCCAAATTCCTTCCTTAAAAAACTGTTGATTTTTACTGCAAAAATAAGTGGTCAGTTCGTGAATTAGGTTGTCACGGTCTTGAAAACATTTCTGTCTCAGATTGTTGTCGAGATCTCTGAATAGGTGATAATCAGTGGGTGACAGGTCAGGGGAATATGGTGGGTGAGGCAAAACTTCCCAGCCTATTTCTGTCAATTTTTGACAGAAATTTGAAAAATTGACAGAAATAGGCTGGGAAGTTTTGCCTCACCCACCATATTCCCCTGACCTGTCACCCACTGATTATCACCTATTCAGAGATCTCGACAACAATCTGAGACAGAAATGTTTTCAAGACCGTGACAACCTAATTCACGAACTGACCACTTATTTTTGCAGTAAAAATCAACAGTTTTTTAAGGAAGGAATTTGGGCTTTACCATCTCGTTGGGAGAAGGTTACCGACTGTAACGGTGGATATTTTGATGAATAAAGGTGATTATTTGAAAATATTTATTTATTTATAATTTCCCCCAAAAAAACGACAGGACTTTTTGAATGACCTGGTACAAGAAAATTCGAATGGATCGCTGTCTGCACTTGGAAGAGACATGGGGAAAAAAAAAACTATTGGGGCCTTTATCAACGCAATAGTACCCAAAACAATGATTTTTAGAATTTTTGTCTGTTAGTCTGTGTGTGCTAATCTCAGAAACGGCTTATCCAATTTAGTTGCGGATTTCACTAATATATTGTAGCAAGCTTCACTTTATATTTAGTGTTTGTTTCATGTCAATCGGTTCATAAATAAAAAAGTTATCCCAATGTAAAGCATCACATTGAACATTTCATGAACTATCGATAACATGATACACATCAGAGTTTTTTTTTTTTTTTTTTTTTTTTTTGTCACGAAACTTGGTATATAGTATTCCCCTAGCAAATGATTGAACAAGTTCGTTAACCTGCAAAAATGTTTCATCTGGACGGGGGGTTTCCTCCAGACCCAAAGCAGTTATTCGCCCATACCGGCCTCAATTATTGTTGTATTGCAACGAAACTCAGAATTGTAGTGGACATATTAAGAGAAACATATGTTGTAAAAAATAACAAAATCGGTTCATTAGGGAGGGAGGGGTTACACAGGACCCAAATTACCATTTTGCCACTACCAGTCGTAATCTATCTATACATACAGTAAAATTCTAACGGATCGCTGTCTGTACATGGCAGATATGAGGGATAATACAATTGGAGGCCTTTATCAACACATAGTACCCAAAACAATGATTTTTAGAATCGTTGTCTGTATGTCTCCTGTCTGTTAGACACTCTATACACACTAGGGTTTTACAATCCCTAAGGGGTCAGCTTAGTGGCTCTGTCACGTTTTAGCAATCCTAGCAGCCTGTATGCTTGCCCCGATGGCTATACATCTAATATCGTGTATAGAGAAGCATTACTATAAAGTAGATTTTTTTTTAAGTACCCATAGAAAGGTGTTTATAATCCAAACGATATATCCGAAAATGCTGCCCTAAGTCACTATCCAAGCGGACGAAGTCACGGGTACTGCTAGTCTTGAATAAAAAGCTTTCAATAGGTTGAACTCAGTCACTGATGTGCTAGCTGACAGAAATACCTCCGTCACCTTAGATATTGATAAAGGATTGTAACTGAAAGATAGCTTAGCGCTAATGGCCTTGATCATAATTACACTTAACAAAAAAAAAAAAAAAAAAATCATGGAAAGATACATACTTGCATTCATATTCAACTCCTTTCATAGAAATGATAGTCCTTGAATGAAGTTGACTCTCAGTAGATGTAAGAGGGTAACTACTCCCTAACTGACATTGGAGGGATCCGCAAAGAGCATTTCTGAAAATAAAATATTTACATTAAGAAGATATGTGTTAACATGTTATTTTTACATATTTAAAATAGAAATAATTTTTAAAATAAATTTCAGTTTTAGAAAATAATAATTTATATTTTCAACCTTCTTGAAATATTTTATACTGAATAATCAACATTATTATTATTATAACAACAAAATAATTACCTACTACAACATTTTTAGGTTTGAATAAAATTCACACAATTTAGTATTTTAGAAGTACAAGTGATGAAAAGAAAAAGAAGGAAAGATTAAAATTTCAATAAACTAAATTACACATTTTCAGTTTGAACTTGTTTTCAGATCATTTCTGCACTTCTTAAGGAGCAATTTTGCTAGGTTACAATTATGTCATTTTCACCCACTTCATGAACTTTGGCTGTCTCAGTTTTTTTTTTTTTTGTAACTATTAGATGTCCAATTAACCCCCCCCCCCCCTTCTTGAACCATGAAAGCCAAAGTGAGCTCCACTTTGGCTTGGAAAGAAGCCAAATTTCAACAACAAATATAGAGTCCCAGCATATTATTATTTGGTAGATCTCACATAAATACCCCACTTTTCAAAACAAAATATAATTTTTCTTAAATTTAAGTTGTAATATATTATGCACAGATTAAATTGTTCTTATGGATAAAAAATAAATAATTATAGCCATTAACACTTACTCATTATCACATTTAATAAATTGTTTTTCACTGTTGGTTCCACAGTGGCCACTGAATGAGCCTTTAGGGTTGAATTGTTTAAAGCACTCAATATCACCTGCTTTGGCATCTAGAAAACAAAAACAAATTGCTTTAAAGTAAATTGCAACATTAAGAAACATTTTAATGGCCCATCTTAGTTGTATTCAAATAGGTTGACTCAAATATACAATTAAAAAAAAAACATAATAGGTAAATTTGGCTCAAGATTTTTTTAACCCTTTTATTGCTGGTGAATCAAGGGACTGGCAGCACCCGGTATCCTCGATGCATGTCCGTCTAGCTTCCCCTATATGCTCGCAAATCTCTCCTCATCTAGACCTCACTAGCGTTTAACTCTTATGTCTCTGTCAGCATTCCATTGTTATATATTTGGAATCATCAAAATATAATGTCAAATGTTCTTTATTTTAAATTAAAAGAAATTTTTCATCACGGAAAAGAAAATCACTCAGATAAGAAATTACAATATAATTAATATAGGTTATTTAGACCGACCGCACAAAACAAGATTTGACCAGTGCTAGAAAGATATAAACAACAACGATAGGGTTAGAGAAACAAGTCTGTGTAGAACCCGATCAGCTGCAAGGCTAAAACAATTTCCCATAACAATGTTGATTGCATGAGTTTACATTTTTTTTTTTTAATTACAAATAATAGAATACTTGCATAATGTATATTTTCAATTTATATAAAAAGAAGATTTGATGAAATCAAAAAGCATAAGTTAACTCAATGATGATTAGGGCGATGAAAGGGTCTATATTCCTTCATAAATAAATTAACAAATACTTTTTTTATTGACAACTGCAAAGCAAATACATAATATAAAATAAATTAATAACTTTTTTGTCTTTTGTAAATAATAGTAGGAGTTATGGCATCCCTTAAAGTTATTATTAATGTCCCTTTATACATGACAACAATTTTTTTAAACGGGTTATCTGTCAGTTACCAACCGAACCCTTACTCACTAGGATAGGAGGGATGGGGTTATTTTTTTTTCTTTTAATGAAAAGCCACCACCCCTTGTGGGAATACAACCCATGATCATTGCCAAAAATATTCATCCCTTAACACTCATTGCTATCAGGCCTCCAAATTTGTTTAAGAAAGAAGTTTAGAAAAGAAATTGAGATTTAAATAAACTAAAGAAATAAAATTTAAAAAAAAAAACTTACTGAACCCCCAGACTTGTGTACACTGGACATCCAAGGTTGGGCAGAATCCATTAAAACAGTATCCTCTACCTGAGTCACAAGGGATGCCATTTTTCTTATAATTATCAGGAGGACATTGTCCATCATCTCCAGTACAGTGCTCTGGAAGGTCACACTCATTCGTGGCAGCCCTGCATTCAACTCCCATAGCTTTCAACTGGAATAGACATGGTATACATTTTAAAAGCAAACAAAATATTCGTGACATGAACATGTTTGGTTAACTATTTGCCACAAATACCTGGGAAATTTATCAACAAAATTTTTGTATTAAATATTCAAAATATAATTAATAATCCTTTTTAGTACTGAAAGAATTGTTAAACCACTGCTTCGTTCAAAGCTTCAGACAGACCGCACAGAGTCATATTGATTTGAAGTCAGACAATGTTATTAAAATATAAAACTCAGAGTAGGTACACAAACAAAGATTTAAATTGGCTAAACCATTGTATAATATACAGGATGATATATACTATCAGTAACTTAATTTTAAATTTGAAAATTAAATCAATTTTGTTACATATTGACCTGTTTATTATATTGCGTTTTAATACATTTAAATCATAGTAAGTGTACCTATTCCGAGCCTAATATGACAATTATGCTGTCTAGCTTCTAATAAATATGACGCTGTGCAGTGTCTGAAGCTGAATATTTATTAAATGAATTAACTTGTCAATCTGTGAGATATGAAACAACATAACGTAATTGGCAATTAATTCAAGCATAAAAAGAAAATTCTGGACTTAAATCCTAGCCTGGAGAGGAGATACGCCCAAGAGGATTAACAAGCTAGTCATTTTTGAGGGCATAATGCGATACGCACAACACATGCAGCCAGAAAGAAAGAAATATTTTCTGCTTGTTTACATTTTGGTTACGTTTGGAGTTAAGGAAGAATTAGAATAAAATATTTTATTAAGAGACATGAAAAGTTTTGGAACTTCGCATATTTTCCTTGATATCTCGAAAACAGTTGGGAAATGGTGGTAAATGGATATAGACTATTCAAAAGCTTACTAAAGTTTATACAAAAAAGATTCTGAAGACATTTTTGATTTGGCGATATCAATCGGAGAAATAAGTGCTTAAAACTTCAAACACACTTGTTTTGTTCTTTTGAACGGGTTTTTGTCGTTGCTTAACTCATTTTTTTAATTTTTGTCTCTTTCCCTTAGTTTCTTATTACTTTTTATTTTTGTAATAGCTTATATTAGGAAAATGTATTTGTCCGTAAAACAGGATAGGTAAAATGTGAACCAATTTTCTGTCGTTATAAATAGATGTGTTAAAAAAATATGGGTACCATTTCATAAACTCCTAGCAAGCTGAAAATGTGCATTAACGTAAGGGACACCATTATAATGGAATTGGGAAGCCCTCATCAATCCCATGATTTAATAATTTTATTCGAGGTCAAAGTTTGCAAAAAAAGGTTTTTCGGATTTTTCAGCGAAACGTTTAGTTTTATGATAAAAATATTTCAGACAACAATTGTAGATCATGCAATTATGTACAAAACTTTTCCTTACACTTTTTTTTCATTAGATTAACCATTTCTGAGAAAAGACGATTCCAAAATATACTTAAGGTTGTATTCTCCATAATAAGCATTATGTTAGCTTGTCTCGGTGAAAGTGTTTTACCTGCTTCTCTTTCTAAGGACCCAAACAAAACTACCGTTACTACCATAGAACTGGAGATGTTGGGGAATCCCCCATTTCTAAATTACGGGTCTGACATTTGATAATATTAAACTTGTGTAATTCCTACTTCTGCGTAAGTTGGCTACTGTCGGTTTCCTGTGCATTGACAACTCAGTATCGCTTTTATTCCAAATTTTCGAGAGGTGTTCACAATTTTCACGAAATATCAACAAAACAATCAAACCATATATCTAGTCAAAGCTTTCCAAATGATACTAGGGATAAGAACGGAACCGCGCTAAGATGACACAGTTCTTGCGAGTCAGACTTTTTTTAAATTTTATCTCATGTAACAGTTTTTTTTTTTTTTTTTTTTTTTTTTTTTTACAGTATTTTCAATGCCTAAGTTAGTAAACCATGCAGTTCTTCAGCGATATTTACAGTTGTAAATTAATTAATAATTTACCTATATATTTTTTAATTAATGAGGAGCTCACCTTGCACTGAGCACAACAGGGTCCTGTTGCACACTCGGATTCCTTTTTTAACTTACAGGTGTAAGGATCACAACAAGGGTCATTAGCTTGGCAATCTTGCAGAAGGCCACAATCGCAATCTTCCCCCTCCTCGACAATATTGTTTCCACACGTCCTTCTCACTTCCAGCTGAAAGGAAAACAAATTTTGTTTTAAGATCACATTTAAATTGTGCATGAATAATTGTGCTTGAATTCAATACTGCATCAAATGGTATCATTGAAAATAAAAAGAAACACAAATGCTCAAATCTCTTTTTCATTTACTTTTGGTATTAAGAAAAGGTTAACTATAGTCATACCGATCGAATTTAATCCTTCGTAGGGAGGAAACCCGCTTATGAGGTTGACCTCATGATGCAATCCGGAAGTGCCAACATGAAAATGTCAGTATTTGTCTGTTTGCTCTCCTGCCAGCTCAAAAATGGTCCAATTTTGATGATATTTGGTACAAAAATCTCGTGTCTAATTTGAAAGATCAAGTTTGTTAACCAGAAGAATCCGTTCACCAGAGCATGGTTTTTGGAGCAAAACTTGTGCAAAAAAAAACAAAAAAAAAAAAATGGAACGCTTACGTTTTTGAGTTCATACGCATGCAGGTGCTTGTTTTATAGGTTCCATAATGTAGGAAAACGAATGAACCCATTTTTAAAGCGATATCTGTAACCGTTTTTGAGAAACATAGAAACACCTACTTTTCCAGACTAATTTTCAGTTTGGGTATTCAGAAATGATTGATTCACTTGAAACTAGTTCCAGATGTTTGAAATTCATCTGATCTAAGATAGTTAAATTTTGGTTCCGTTTGGTGTTAAGGAAGTACTAGAACTAAAATATGTCATTAACAGTCATGAAAAGTTTTAGAATTTTCATATATTTTCTAAAATATCTCAAAAATGGTTGAAAAATCGTTGTAAGTGGAAGATGAATATTCGAAAGCTTACTAAATTCTTTACAAAAAGATCCTGATATAATTTTTAACGGGACGATGTCAATTGCTTTTTTGAATGGGTTTTTGTATCTGTTTATTTAACGCTTGAATCGTTTTTTGCTTATTTTAATTGCATTTAACAGTGAAATGAGCATTTTACTATTTTTCTCAAAAGATTAGGATCTACCAATAACTGCCTCTGTTCCTTTACTAATGGCACTAGATATATATGAACGGAACCGCACTAAGATGACCCAGTTCCTGTGAGTCAGACTTTTTCATTATTTTAGCTTTGGTTAAAATTTGCAAAAGGCTAGGCTGTTAGAATAAGTTTCAATGTAATTACAAACAATGCAATTGTGAACATAACTACTTAATTAAAAGTGTAATTAGCAGAGTTAATTAAAATATATTATTTAAATATTAAGTATGCAAGGTAAAATATAATTAGAGCCCCATTTAAGATCAATATTACCAGTAAAGTTAATAACATTCACAATAAATGAATTCTATAAAGAAAATAGGCTGTACATAGTAACCAAGTTTACCTCCCTACGCAAAGGAGGAAACATATGTTAAATAACAATTGAGCAATAACAATTGTTAAATGAAGTACCTCATTCGGTTTATTGAGAAGGCAAATTCCATGACCTGTCCGTAGAGCACTGATATAATCCGATCGGCTGCATTCGCTGAATTTATAGGGCTGGACATTGTCAAGACCAACTATTGACTGAGCCATTATACAACCATGCCAATCGCGACAGAAACATTCTTCTCCTGCAAATTGAAAATGAATTTTATAATAAAAATTCTATTTACTCACATACTCTTAGAAATAAAATAAAAACCATGTAAAACCGTATTTTCTAAAATAATATTAATAATTAAGTAAATAAATAAAAATCTACAAGTTACACATATTAACTTCTCTACTTGTTTCACGACCTGTCAATGTCTCTTTAGGAACTAAAACTATTCCTTGTTCACAGCCCACTTGTCTGCTTTTGGACACACGTCATGGCTCAAAATAATCTAGAGTTAGTAGAATATCAGCTGTGAGAGGACTACTGTTTGAAAATCAGTAGAGTCCAAAAATACAATTTCATAATCCAGAGAGGGTATTATAATTAGATTGAAGTAATATAGAAATTTCCTCTTATCCATTCAAATATAATTAAATTAAAAATGTATCTTATGATTAGATAAATTGTTGCGTAAAACTAAGTAGTAAGATTAAAAATAGCTTCTCTGCGTATTTACTTATTTAAAGTTTAATGTCCGCTTATACATTACACAGATTTTCAGTCAGGATATTCATACAATATTTTGCTAGACAGGATAGGTCTGCTGGGTTTTCTATGTTCGAAAGAGAAGAGGACGGCTTGAGTGATGAGGGTGCCTAAGGTCATGGGTTCGATTCCCACTAGGGGTGGTTGCTTTTCTTTAGAAAAAAAGAAAAAACAACAGCCCTATCCTGGCTAGAAAAGGGTGGTAACCTATATATTACCTGTCATATTTTTTTTTTTTAAATTGTTTATTCTTATTGTTTTTCTAAGTTACAAACCCTATTTTAGGATTATGACATCCTAAAATTTGTTGTCAATAATAAATGGAAGTTAAAATTTAAATAAATAAAAAATGTTTTAGAAAGGAATGCTACCCACCCCTAGTGAGAATAGGAGTTTCTCCTCGGAATAGGGGGGGGGGGGGTGGTCTTATCCCTTAATTATTCTAGAATAAGGGACAAGACAATACAAGACAGTACTAACTATATTTACCACCAAAATATTTATTGGTGAATCTTTACAGTTGTTAAGGAAGAGATAAAACAGGTGTAAAGAGATGGATGAAAACTGTTCTCGCAAATCATGGACTAATCATATATTTAAATTCACAAACATAAATATAATAGAAAAGAAAAACAAAATTAACAACACGTAAAAAAAAAAAAAAAAAAAAAAAAAAAAAAAAATAGAAAATATTCACATTAGAAAAAATAAAGAATTTAATTTAATTGACAAAACGTAATTTTATTGATAGACTGAAACCATTTTACTTCAATCATCTAATCTCCTTCTGGATAATAGAAATTGATTTTAGGGCTAAATTTGTAAATATGAAGCTGATTCTAATTATTATTTTCAAATATGATATGGTCCTTGGAGCAAAAGGTTTGTTTCAACAAGTAGACATAGAGTATTTTTACCTCTTAATGAGGTGTTGACAGAGGGTGAAACTAATAAAGCAATGAAAATGATTATCTTATAAATTTATTTATTTATCGACCTTCCTTGTACATAAGAGAGAAAAAACTTTATTATAAACAAATAAAATGGGCTGCCCATTTACATTGGGTTGCTAGATACACAGCGTGCTTATCATCCATTCGGAAAGAGGGTTAATTTATAGGCTGAAGATGTTAGGAGTTCAAAACGAGAAAGAGCGTATAAAGAAGATGAAGACTAAAGAAGGCTGTAGTGATAGAAGAGAAAGAATTTATGATATTGAGGAGGAATTTATAGAATTGAAATTAACATTGGTATTTTATTAATCATATTTCATTGATTGCATTGCACAGAAAATAGTTTAATGTTTTAAGGTCATCTGGATATGGCTGTGTCGACTTGGTAATAACTGATGTTTTGCCAGACATTCTGCCGGCTTCCTCAAGGTTTCTTCTGAGAATGAAGAGGGAGGATAACATAAATGTACTGAAGAAGGGTTCAGTACGGGTCTTATTTATTCTTGGTCAGAGGCGTAGGCGGCCTTTACAGACCTCTGATAGGTCGATTCTTCCCATGCTGTTGGGTTCCATGCAGCCAATCAAATTTGATTTTTTTCACGGGATGATGGGCTGTCCATAATTTACTAAGTCTATAATCATCTTCTCTTTTGAAATTCTGGTGATATTTCACGATTTCAACCGCTTCTGAGATAGTCCTTTCACGTGCGTTGGATATCGTAACTAGAACTTTAGTTTAATGGAACTCTCTCAATAATCACCTATGCCATTGTGTTTATTGGGAGCCAACTCACACAGATCGATATCTAGATAGTCTGGCAAAGCGTCATTTATTATCAAGTCGTGTCCAGAAGACCGTTAAACATTATTTTATTTTATTTTATTAATAGTTTATCCCAACTCTTAGCAACTAAACTGCAACAATAAAGATTTAGGAAATGCGTATGTCAATGTTGTCAGCGTTAAAACAAAAATGAAGAAATAAACAGTCAAAAAAAAAAAATAAAAATAAAAAGATTCGTGAGTAAAGTGCTACGTAATAACTGGGAGAGTTTAGTTCTTTGTAGATTCAGATGTTTCAGTAGCTCACTCAGTAATATTTATTTCTATATATAAACGTCAGTAGGGGAAAAAAGGAAGCAAAATGGAAAAAAGGGGGTAGCTAGATTTTATCCAAAAGTTTTGTGTTTGAAAGGAATTTAAAGATGTCTGTAATATGTTTGCTGTCATCCGAAAGTAATTCACTCATGTTTTGTAATAAGTTAGTGTTTTGCATAAGTCTACAGTCTGTCAGTAAGTGTTTAACAGTAAGTACTGTATTGCAGTACTGGCATATTGGTCTGTCTTGTCCTGTCATAAGGTATGAGTGAGTCAGACGGGAATGGCCTATTCTCAGCCGGCAGAGGACGACTGTTAAACATTAAATAACATCGCTTGCTGAAGTTTACAAGAATTATAGAAAATAATGTTTGACTTTTTAAATTTCTTCTATTCGAGCATTATTAATTTTAAATTTATCTCCTCGGTGTCAAAAGAAGTCGCATTACCGTAATAAATATTTTCATAGATAGTATTCAAATAATGTTTTTTGTTATATTAATTTTGCGAATAAGTCCAATTATGTATTATACTAACTGCCACCATCATGGCCCATGCCGATGTTATGTCCGATCATGTGAGCCATTGTGCCAGCAAGGAGATGGAGTTCGTATGCATTTACATCCACACTGATGCCTACAGACTTGGCCGTACATACTGTTTCAGGTACAGACATCCCAGCCTCTCCACCCTGGAATACCTCACCTCTGAAAAAAAAAATACAAATGAATATTTCACAGCTTTCTTCCAAAAAAATTAATAAATTTAGCAGTTATATAAATGCATTAATCGAACTATATATTAGTTTTGGCAATTGTGAACTTTTGGGGCCTCCTCACGGATTCGATTTTTTTTAACGGATTCGTGTTTAGTGCATCAAAATACCTCATAGAACAACCAGTAAAAAAAAATCTGCGAGGAGGCCCCTAAACTTCACAATTACCTTAGTTTCTTTATTTATTTGATTTTCACACCAAAATTTTGGTTATTTCTAAATGGTTTGTGTATGAAATTGATAATCCGATGAATAGCTATGTTAAAAAACGAGTTAAGACTACACAATTGAAAAGAAAACTAACAGAACTACATAATTTAAGCAGTATATATTTTTGTAAATATGATACTCCTAAAAAATAATATTAATAAGTAGGGTATAGGGCAATTCTCTACATACGTAAGCAGTTGAGCAGTGTCCTTATCTATCCGGTATAATTTCCTTGATGTATAGTCATTGAAGTTGTAAAGGGCTCGGCCTATGTCTTTCTCCTTGTCAATCTGTGCCTGGTTTGCCCCTTGCCAAGTCTCAATATAAACCACAGACACTCGAGTATTGAGTGTACGGAAGTACTGAAAATAAATATTTATTAAATTAAATGTTTTATTAAATTAAAGAAAAAAATACAAAAATAAGAAATCACCTGCTCAAATAGGAGTAGTTATTTTCATGAACTTTTGGATCATAAATTAAATTTAGTTACTATTTAGACGATTGTATAAGTACTGCAGCTTTTCTTTTAACGAGACTTCATTCAGGCACTAATCTGAAGACTAAATGTGTGTGTGTATGCATTTTCGATGGCTTGTAGGAAAGGATCAATAAAGACTTTTAAAAAATAAATACTTTTATTAATGCAATCTCTAAAGCTACATTTCTTTGGAATGTGCTAAGAGAAGATGGACCTTTTAAGGGCTCAAATAGTTAAAATAAATCCCATGAGCTAAATCAGGCACTAGATTGGATTCAACAAAACACTGTGATGTGGATCATTCTAAAGCAGCCAATAAGAAAAAAAACAAATATATTTTTGAGGATTACACTCCTTAATTCAAACAAAAATACAATGAAACACGAATGTGAAGTAAGAGGGCTGATGCAAATAAATTAAAAAAAATCAATAAGGCCCTAAGTGTGTGCTCTTCTTGGTTGATTAAGAAAAATAATAATAATAGAAAAATGAAAATTAAAAAACAAATTGCCTATTGTTTATGACCTCTGGGGTCAGCTACCAACTCAGTAGTCTTCTTATAGCGGTATAACAATTAACTTATGAAAAAAATAGTTATTTTAATTTATTCATATTGTTTACGGTTTATATGATTCATTTGCTAACCTTGCAACTTCTATTTACCTCCATTTCAAGCTGACTGTTATTTTCTCAATTTACACGTAATTTATTCACCTTCTGTTAATTTATATTTAAAATTAATAATTATAAGTTATTATTACTTATTTTATTTTAATGACTTTTTTTTTCTTTTTTTTACGGCGCATCGACAAATCGTGGCCATTAGCGCCGACGCCCAGGGTGCAGCCAGGAATTTTCTCAGCGAGCCCTGAGATGAGAAAATTCCTGGCGCCGGCGCGGGTTATAAATAATTATTCTGTGAAAGTTCTTACCAAATCAGCGATGTTGGCAACTTGAATTGCATCGTGGACAACTTCAGCTCTTGTACTTCCATTTCGCTTTTCAAACTGAAACAAAAAGTGTAACAAGTCAGCGATATCCTTAAAGTCATGTTCATCCACTATGATCATTCACGCCTTTATTGGCTTTATTTTGTCAATTCTTCAGGAGCACCTTATTAATTAATCATAGCTTTTTCTATAAGTCCTTCCTTTATTTAGCACCTTTATTAGTAATATTATTCCCAAATAAAGCCTTGACTTTAGGGATAATAAAGTAATGTAAGTAAACTCTTTTCAAAAGATAATAAATGGTGGTATACAAGAGTTTTCCATATCAAGCCAAACGTTTTGCTCATATAAATATTTTTTAATTTGCTAGCCGTTACCCGGCGTGCCATGCTACACCTACTTTCTGCATATAGAAAAGCCTAAATAAATTAGAAACCAAATAAGTATTATTAAAATCTAATAACACGAATCTGTAACTGTTATGAACACGTGGCCTCCCAACTGTGAGTCCTAGACGACTTTGACCCAACCTATAACACCCCCCGTATCAAGACATACATGTATACCAAGTTTCGTAAAAATTGGTCTAACGGTGTGGATTTTTATAAGGGACAAACATACAGACAGACAGCTATAAGACGTTTTTGACTTAGCCTACGACACTCCCCAGATTAAGATCTACATGTGTACCGAGTTTAGTCAAAATCGGACGAACGGTGTGGATTTGTATAATGGACAAACATACAGACAGACAGCTGGTAGACGTTTTTGACTTAGCCTACGACACTCCCCAGATTAAGATCTACATGTGTACCGAGTTTATTCGAAATCGGACGAACGGTGTGGATTTGTATAAGGGACAAACATACAGACAGACAGCTGGTAGACGTTTTTGACTTAGCCTACGACACTCCCCAGATTAAGATCTACATGTGTACCGAGTTTAGTCAAAATCGGACGAACGGTGTGGATTTGTATAAGGGACAAACATACAGACAGACAGCTGGTAGATTTTTTTGACCTAGCCTAGGAGATTTCTCGTATCAAGACCTACCATTATTCCAAGTTTGGTCAAAATCGGTCAAACGGTGTAGATTTGTATAAGGAACAAACAAACAGAAAAACAGACAGACACGTGATTTTTATATATATAGAAGATTAAATTTGAAGAAATAGTTCTGTCTCGACTACAGATTGGACATACTAGGCAAACACACAAATTCCTTACGGCGATCATAAGGAATACTATAGTATATGTGTAAATCATAACTTATGACCAAACATTAGTAGAAAGACTGCAAGAAGCAATTCAACATAATCATCCAGAACGATATGTAGAAAGTCTTAAGACAATGGAGATCAGTACATAAACAGTATACTTACCTACCGCAAAAACAGAGGATTCTATAATCTTACGTCATGATCTGCATTCGTGGCTTAAAAAATATTATATTTTGTTCGAGACTAAGTATTATTTATTCATGAACCTTTCGGTTCTTACGTATTAGCTACATTACAGATTAGAGATTTGGATCATCAGCGCAGGCGCATAACTCAGCATTTTGGGAAATTCTGTTGGCCGATATGTTTACTTTCTGTTTTTAACGCAATTCATTTGTACATTTGTGTTTTTAACCCGATTTCTTTCACTTGTTTGTTGTTCGAGTTATTTGTTTTTTTGCTGCTAAAAAAATGTGTCTGAGATTTGCCTAAAACTGAAAAACATGCTTAGCATCTTAAGTTGAGTTTATATGGCGATGACATTGTAGCAAGGAAAAAAGGGGCTGTTTTGTAGCCACCTTGAAGTGTTTTCGCCCTATTTTCCACCGAAAAACCAGTGATTGACTAGAGTTTCGATATAACCTGGAGCAAGCAAACTGGGCTAAGGACGACCATTGCTTATGGGTCCGCATAGTTTTTTTAGTCGCATTTTAATTTGAAATAACAAAGTTATGTACCTACTATTTTTCACTGCGTTCAATTCCTAATGTATTTAATTACTTTTCGTTTGTAATAGAATTTTCTTTGAAAATCAACGGATTTAGAGGAAATGGAGTGAGTTATTTTCGCTTAGAGTGAGCTACTACCTGTTTTCGGTGCATTCTGGTGTATAAAATCTGGCTCTTCTCTTCTCTTTTTGGGGAAAGTGGTTACATATTCACGAAATATCTAAACAAAATATTAACGGTTTCTTTTTAGCGCGGTTCCTCCCAATCTCCATAGGGACAACCCGCTTATGAGGTTGATCTCACGACGCGATCCGGACATGCCGACCAGAAACTTTCTCGTTTCAGACCCCATAGATCACGAAAATATAGGTGGTTCAAATTTGTGTGTGTATATATATATATATATATATATATATATATATATATATATATATATATATATATATATATATATTTATATAATTGCGGCTAAGAAAAAAAAAGTGAATACATTTTAATGCCATACTTAAAATATGAAAATAAGCTCAATTTAGACACAATAAACACATATTAATTTATGAAAAAATATCAAAAAGAATCAAAATACGAATATATTATGTCACAAAAGTAATCGGAATTATGAACAAAATTTACAAAAATCGATAAAATAAGTAGTTTTTTTTTTACGGCGCTTCAACAACTAGGCAATTAGCGCCGGTATCCAGGGTGGAATATTTGAGTGAAAAAAGTAACCAATTAAAAAGAAAAAGAGAATAACTGGAAGGAACAAAAAAATTACTGTTATGAGCAAAACGGGGAAAAAAAGTTGAAAAATCAACACCACCTAGACCTCATACTGTGATCCTTAATGTAATCCATGAAAACTCCGTCATTCAGTATCGCCGTTATGTCACCAGTATCAACTAAATAATGTTGTTTTCGGCATATCACCTTCTATGGCCATTAGTTACGGGCGATCTACTGGTCGTCACCTTCAAGACACCTGGCGAAATAGTGGATTTTCCCAGCAAGTCCATTTTTGAAAAAAGTCTACAAAACTCGAGTTGTAATTCGAACCTGGCCTCTTTTGAACGATGGTTAAAGAGTGTCCAGTGGTAAAGAAAAGGGTGGTAACCTATAGATAACCCGTCTTAAAATTCGAATTTTATGACAGGTTATCTATAGGTTTCCACCCTTTTCTAGCCCGAATAGGGCTGATGCCTTTTCTTTTTTTCTAACGAAAAGCCACCACCTCATAGTGGAAATCGAACCCACCGCGACCCTTGGCACGGAGTGTTGAGTGCTCACGCCTTAACACTCACGGCTCTATATAAGCATATCAGCCGTATGGGAGTGAGAATCATACTGTAAATACATCCTAGAATCGTATCCATGTCCAGAAATAATTATTCCGGCCAACTCTCTGAACTTATTGTGGCTTGAATTCCCTTCAGGCACACACACTAGACCCTTACTTCCAACTGGAGGGTATTGGATTTCCTGAGCATTCCCTGTCTTGATGGTTATTATCAAGGTGGCGGGTTATCACCGTAAGGTGCTTAATTAAACGACGTAAGTTAGGGTTTGCCCATGCGATAGCCAAGCCTTAGATGGTGAGGCATGCTTCCATGCCCCTGAAAGGCCTTCTGTCCGGATTCATTGTTCAGGTGATGTACTCTAGCTGGCGCATTCGCATTACCGTTGAAAGGGACAGGACGGACACAATTGTATGCGGAAGAGGGATTAGGCAGGGCGAACCATTGTCTCCTAAACTCTCCAATTTTGTGATGGATTGGGTCGACCAAGAAGTTTCAAGCGAGATTGGTTTTCGTCTCGAATTTGCATTGATTCTCACCTGAGTTTTAATTCATAATTCCTTTACGGTTCGAGGGCGTTCGTCGTTCTTGGAGTATTACCATTGGCTCCTGCAAGACCGCCAATAGCTTATCTGTTGGGGCCGTTCTCCGTGTGTCAACGGCTGAGGACTATTCTGTCATAAACAGATTCAGCAAACGAGATTATGTCGTCGATACAAATGCAAAGTATCGAATGTGAAAAAACGCATTTTTCATTTTAAATTTTTCTGATTGCTGTTGGTCTGATGTGCGTTGTGCCAAACTCTCGAAAATTAAATAAAAATATGTACTTACGTATTAACTTTAACGCAAGTTAAAGATCCGGCTCTCAGAGATCTTGATCATCACCGGGGCAGAGATCTGGATCAAGGCGTCAATTCAGTTTTTGTCAATATGGCGACAGGATTATCAACGATTTGGATTGATTTAACCTTTTTACGCGATTGGTGTTTCTTTGTTTGTTGGGTACTTACGTACTAGTTGCACCGATCTCGAGAACTGGCTCCCGTTCAGGCTCCCAGTCAGTGATCCGGATCAGGCAATAAGGCGACAATTTCAATATGGCCACCTGTTATTCAGACCACTTATGGCACCAAGACCATGTATTAATATTATCAATGAGTTGGATTGACTAGAGTTTCGATATAACCTTGAGCGAGCGTATAATGGAGATAACCTCATAATAACCTGTCATTTCATGATCCGGATCACTGGGCGTGAGCCTGAACGGGAGCTGGTTCTCGAGATCGGTGCAACTAGTACGTAAGTACCTTCATCTATTAACTATATATATTTTACGAATTGATTTCCAGTGCTTTCGTTAATATGTTTTTGTAACAAAAGTGACAATTAATTTTCATCTTCCAAAATATGTCCACTTGGAGAACGTTGGTGTTTTTCGGCGTGTAGGGATTAACAAAATAGAGAACTTTTATTGACAAAATAAAATGCTGAACAGTCCAACTAATTATTGGTTCTGACCTGTTGTTAATGAGCTCCAATATATTTGTTTCGCATGTATATTCCCTTACTTGTAAAATAAAATCCTAGATGTCATTAGATTTTACACTTTTATTTTAATTTATTTTATTCTTGAACATCACTCCTTGTGGTGCTCTTTTAATGCTTGATCGAAGAACCATACAGAATGGCGTCTCTTCTACACTATCTTCGTTGATCCTTTCAAATTTTCTTCTCAAGTCTCTCGGTGGACCTTCTAGTAGTTTTATTACCTCTTCTTTAAGATCAAATTCCTGTTTAACGCATGGCTTCGCCATGATTTCAGAATCCTCATCAGTCAGATCCACTAAAATGAAATGCTTCCTCGAATCATTTGTTATCATTGCTGAAGTTTCGTTTTTGAGAACTTTGTAGAAAAAAAACAACGTTGTCACATTCTAATATTTTGGAAGCCGCATATAAAAGGAATATATAAACCATATGTTAACAACATTCATTCATGTGTTACCAACATTAAAAAATATTTGAAACAACTTACTGTCTTAATGAATTTGCTGTATTATACTGTTTTTGTTAATTTTTCCGAAGAACGAACGACTAAAAGAATTGGAGATTGTGTGGAGTGTTGGGCGAATAAATTGCAAACTCTTTATCATTGGGACGGTGCACAAAATAATATATTAGACTTAGATTGTCATGAAGTGGGTGAAACGCACACGAAAGAGCTTTTGCAGACAAAGGAAACAGTGGATTGAATCCTTGGCCGTCATCTTGCGCACACAGCTCCTATCCAGTTGTGGCTTTCTGCTTCGTCACAACTGGACCTATCTTTCAGGTCACCATTCCGTGTGTCTAGGATTTTGAGTCGGGGCCCATTAACAGGGGTTTCTAGACTAATGACAAGGAGCTGAAATGGAAATATCAGTGCCGTTGAAACTTTGGTAAAAATGAAGTTTCACGCCCTCAAAACCGATTTCTTTCAAATTTTGTACAATAACGTATTTTGATGTACTAAACACGAATACGTTAAAAAAACCTTCGCATTTAACTAGGAAAAAAGTTATTAAGCACTAAAGTTAATAGAATAATTAATGGAATTCTATTAATTTTAGCGAGTTGGATTGACTGGGGTCTTGTTATCTTCTTGAGCGAGCGTAGCGAGCGGAAACGCATAGCACGTATGCCCTTAAGCGACAGGTGACGAGGGGTGAGGATGCCCTTAAAATTAACAATACTTTTGAATA
This sequence comes from Gonocerus acuteangulatus, assembly GCA_946811695.1. Classification (NCBI taxonomy): domain Eukaryota; kingdom Metazoa; phylum Arthropoda; class Insecta; order Hemiptera; family Coreidae; genus Gonocerus; species Gonocerus acuteangulatus. The sequence goes on along the minus strand of OX328123.1, from coordinate 120,247,224 downwards.
AATGGTTTCTGAACATTTCAAATGAGAGTTCTCTATTTTCCAATGTTACATATCTGCGCATGCGCGTGTTTACAAATACGCTGTTGACGCCTAGTTTTATAATCTTCCTAACAGTGAACTTTAGTGCTTAATATTCTATTCTATTAGAATTCTATTAATTTTAGCGAGTTGGATTGACTGGGGTTTTGTTATCTTCTTGAGCGAGCGGAAACGCATAGCATGTATGCCTTAAAGTCGTGACAAATTTAGTTGTAAACATTAGCTCTCATAACCCGCATAACAGTGAACTTTAGTGCTTAATAACCTCTTTCGTAGTTAAATGCGAAGGTTTTTTTTAACGCATTCGTGTTTAGTGCATCAAAATACGTTATTGTACAAAATTTGAAAGAAATCGGTTTTGAAGGCGTGAAACTTCATTTTTACCGAAACTTTTATGAAATGGCTTAAAGGATTTAAGGAAATTTTAAGGTTATGATCTAATTAGACACTCTAGAGCCCGACTCGCAGTAACTCAGCCATCCTTGCGGGTTTCCATATAATGATGATCCATAAAAACAACTCCTAATATTTTGCTTTCAAACTTGTTGCTATTCTTCCTGTAACTTTAAATTTTTAAACTGCTTTTACCGTTCGTGCAGCTGAATTAAAAACTCCAAGAAAAGTGAAATTGTTGGCGTCTATATGACCAAAATACATAGAAAATTGTTTTGCCCAACTCCCTTTGTTTCTCGACTTATTCTATTGTATTACGGACACAGAATTCAATCACAAAAAATCAATCTCGTTCTCATTACCGATGTTTAATTAAACAGGCCCGGTGGCCGTGAGGGGTAAGGTGTGAGCACTTAACACTCCGTGCCAAGGGTCGTGGGTTCGATTTCCACTATGGGGTGGTGGCTTTTCGTTAAAAAAGAGAAAGGGCATCAGCCATATCTTGGCTAGAACAGGATGGTAACCTCTAGATAACCCGTCCTAAAATTCGTAGGTAATAATAATGGACTTTAAAATTTAAATAAATAATTAAACAGTAACGCTATATATATATATATATATATATATATAATGATTTTAAATAATTAATTAAAATCATTATATATATATAGCGATAAATATATTCAAGGAAACGAGACCAAAATTAGAAAGGATAATCCAAAAGCGATTTTCTACGGCTGAAATGCCCATATCGAACTTTGCATGTCATTTTTTTTTAGGACATTTACTAAGCTTTAGAATGGTCACATTCCAGTTTGCACAATTTCTGAAACATTTTAGAAATATTTGAAAAATTATACGAAAACTCCAATTCCTGTCATGACTGTTAATATAATCTTTTTTAATACTTCCACTCCTCTTATCTAATGGACGATTCAAGCTGCTTATTTCAGATGAATATGGAATATTCGGCAAACGTTTAAGTCAGCCCCTCATTTATAATAAGTCGAAACCACAAACCATTTTTTCCACTATTCTCCAAATGACAAGCGACTTGAAAGTGGCTCCATTCCCTACTATAAATTGCCTATAAAAAATGTAATAAAACCTTCTAACGGAGAACCGTTTGCGTCAAGGTTTTTTCGTTCGAATTTCGCTGAAAAGACATTGTTGAGCTGAGCGAATTTTACTGGTTGATTAGCATGTTCTCCCGTTTTTGGCAAAGTATTTTTGTGCGAAATGTTATTAATATCGATTCATTTTTGTAGATGCTCGAATGGGGATAGACAAACACACACGCACAAACAAGCGAATATATACAATTGAACGATAATTTTTGTATGTGAACTATCGGTTGTGAAACGTCGACATTTCCCTCCTGTACATCCGGATTGCAACATCGGGCCGTCGTCATAAGCGGGTTTCCTCCCTATATAGAGACAGGAGACACATTACAACCAATCCTCTACAGTGAACCGAGCTGTTTGATAGGAGGATGATACCACTTTGTTAATGACCACCTCCCCGAGTAGACACGGAGAAGGCAGGCTAGTCAATAATTCCACAGCTGCCCTAATCTGCAAGCTGATGCATGACACTCAAGGGATACTAGGGGCTTTGAATAAAGCAGAAGATAGCTTACTTACCCATCACTCCCTTCTCTTCGCCCTTTAGCTCCTTTCAAACCTTTAGCCGAAAGGCTACTAACTCAACAACATTTTCATATTAATGCTTAATAATGACGAGATTAATGTTAAGCCAGTCATCCAGAATTGAATGTAAAAAAAAGAGTGCCACTCGTAGGAACTGCGTAATTTTCGCGAATACCATACCGTTCTTATCACCTGTGTCGATTGGAAGGCTTAGAATACAAACAGTTAATATTGAAGGTTGATATTTTAAATAGGAGGGAGGAATTGCGCTGAAAGATTCAAAATATATTTATGTAACTGTAAGATGTAAGATTAGTCCCGTGTCCAGTCCATGTATTGTAATAAAACTATTAAACATATGAAATGAAATTGAATAACTTTCAAGTAAATCAACGGAAAACTGTTTACTTGGCACAATTCCTGCAAAAGAGGCACACTTTTTATATAAAGATCCTACATTTATATTCTAAGGTTAGACTTAGTTTGGGAATATAAACCATAATAAGTCATATAAGTGGGGGGGGGGGCTGAGGGGGCTCCAGCCACCCGGACTTGAAATTATCTTCCCTAGACAATTGAATATTTCTCAGCGAGAAATGAATCGAAAAAAATAAAAGTTGTATCAGGCTGTACCGTATGAAATGTCAGTTTTGTTTACTTTGTGATTTAATCCTTTCCCTTTTTTATTTCATTATTTACAAACATCATTGATATTCATATAGAATTAAAGCTCTTTTATTCCTATTATTTAATCAGTAACTTACGAGCTGTGTTGTCAGAACGATCTTCTGAGAAAAAAATAAAACTTAAATTATGACTTCAACGGAAATCCTTATTATTTTTCGTTATGAATTTAAGCTCGGTCATAGCGCTGCTGAGGCGTGTATGAACATTAACACGGCGTTGGGGAGGGAACGGTGAATGAATGAACTGTTTACCGGTGGTTTTCCAGGTTTCGAAGTGGAAATGTTGACCTTGACAACGAGGAGCGAGGAAGGCCAGAAACCAAGCTTGACAATGACCTGAAAGAAAGGGTTGAAGCTTGTCCCTCAAAAAGCACTAAGGAATATGCCAAAGAACTCGGAGTAGGAGCTATGACAGTTTCAAGACATTTGAGGAAATCGGCAAGTCCAAAACTGACATCATTCTATACGGTACAGCCTGATAATTCTTGACGCCCTCATATATATTATCTTTTGCGACCAAGCGATTGTAGGCTGAAGCTTGTATACTGTCCCAAGTCCTTTTTTTTTTTTTTTTTTTTTTTTTTTTTTTTTTTTTTTTTTTTTTTTTTTTTATTTGCTCTCCTTGAATTTCATCTAGGGAGTCTAGCAGCTGGTGTGGCTCTTTTAATTGCTCATAAGCTCTGAAATCCGTAGAAATATCGCACTGGTATTTCTAAAGTGACACAAAACATAAAACTAATAGCATTAGGACAAGAATATTGACACAAGTGCCCTCTGTTGTACAAGCTCTGAAAAAAGATACATACAGTTTTGATGGTTGATAAAGAGATATTTACCATGTCTTTCAGATTCATGACAGGAAATAACCTATTTTTGAGTTGAGTCACTTTAGAAATACTAGTGCGATATTTCCACGGATTTCAGAGCTTATGAGGAATCGAAACTCCCAAGATGAAATTTAAGGAAAGCAAATCAAACAAAAAAAGCCCTTTGGGCAATATATAAGCGCTCAGTTGTTTGGATGAAAGTCCTTTAACAAGCGGTAGGATTGTGTAGTATTGTATTGCCAATTCAAAAGGAATTGCTCTGATGAAAAAGTTTAACGTATCGGCGAGAGATAAAAAACAATTGTTGTTGAGGGTTGTGTAGCATCACAGACAACTAGTTAAAAAGCGAACAAAAGACAGGATTTCATCGTTTAATGTTGATTAATATGACATTCGTTTTCCCTGACATATTTCCTTTTATCATTAATATCTAGTTTTAGTAAAATTTTGAGTTGGTTATACATAATTTTCCAATAAACTTTGAATGTGTACAACGTCTGAATATAAACTATTGTTGATATTATATATATATATATATATATATATATATATATATATATATATATATATATATATATATATATGTGTGTATAAAATACTGAAACTATGGCAAAGAGGAAGGAATTCAAATATTACTTATGTGACATTTTAGTTTCATCTTCCAAATTAAAAAAACAACAACATATATAAATATAGGGGTCTCCCGTGGTCTAGTGGCTAGCGCCTTAGATTCATAAGCGGGAGATGGTGGGTTCGATCCCCATCGGCGGCAGGAATTTTCTCATCCCACGGCTCGTGTATATGTATGGTGTATATATATATATATATATATATATATATATATATATATACATGTATGTGTCAGATAAAAAGAAAGATAACGTTTTATTTTAAGTCCACTTGGAATGACATAAACAATAAATGACATGGGAATATTGCATTTGATTTCTTATGAAGAAATGTGCAATAGGTAACTAATTTTCGAAACAACCAGGATAAAATCAATGACTAACATTCGTATAAGGTAGGGATTTGTCACTTCCAAATGTAACAATATTTTTCAACACAGACTAAACTTTCAATTTCCATTGAAACCAATATAGGAGAGTTTTACAAGAGATTGTAAATTAATTAGTAATTTCTGGTACAATCTTGTAAATTCGAGTTCATCTCAAAATTATTCATATGCCATTTATTATGTGAGTTAGTCCTCAAAGTTGAAGGTTAAGGATTTTTCCTATGATGATTTCAGCAATTCGTCAATTGAAATTATATAATACTGCCCTTAGAATATAGTTAAAATTTTTCGGAATTTTGAAATTTACATTCAAAACCAAAAACGTTTTCTTTTACCGAATGAACTTTTTCGAAGCTGGACGCACAATGTTTTATCTTCTGAAGAAAATGTGTATAAAATTATTAACATATTTAATACAATGCTTCATTGGCGATTTGCATTTTCTTCACAGCTTGTTGGTGGTAGAGAGATATAAAATTGTCCATTAGCTCACCAACACCTTTAAATGAGTGTTACTCCTCATCTACACTTTTGCTGTATTTTTAACTAAAAATTTGGCACTGTATCCGAATTATTTTATTTTTTTTTTTATGGTGCGTCGACTGCTATGGCCAATGGCACCCCGAATTGTTATTGGATTCAGTTTGAAACATTTGCATTTTTTAAGTATTTGAAAATTGTGTCAATGTGGTGGCTGTCATGTCCAGGAAGGTCACGCCTCAAACGGCACTCAGTCAGTATATGTTTGATTGTGAGGTCTGTGTTGGATGATTGACAGGTAGTTTAGGCCTTATTGGTGATTTGATACTGGTATGTTTAATGTATAACACTAAACGCCGCATCATATCATTAAAATGATAAAAATTAAATCTAAGTAATTGTAATCTGATTAGTAGCACTTGATTTGTAACGATATTTCTGTTCTGTCAGAGGTAGCTGAATTTTATTATTCCTATGGGCTAATTTGACTAACTTACACTGACTGTACTTCATTCCTGGATAGAGTCTTATAGCAATTGCATTCTTTATGCCTCATAAAATTAAAAAGACAAACAATTTTTTTTACACAAGTTCCAACAATATTATTAATATAACTAAATTCTGTTAGGTGATCTAGCTGTATGTGCAATATTCCTAGCTATCCTGGTTCCAGATTGCGGTACCTTTGAGGTTATGATGGATGTTGATTTGCGGTTAGCATATGGCTATTTGGTCGAAGCTAATAGATATATAGTTTCTACCGCGTCATGAAGATACACTCTTACTTTATTCTGAAAACTCCGATATCTTGTTTTAAATATGGATGTACGGTTTTTAGAAAACTTAAAATATTTTCTAAAGCCAATTCCTTGACGCTCAATGTCCAACATAACGACCATCTACTCATAGAACCAGTTTTTTAGTTGGGTGTTGAGATGGGGTAAGCTAATTTTTGCAGGAATATTTTCGGAAGACCTTATATAACTATAATTGTGGTGTGTTTAAATCGAAATTTCACGCTACATTTTTTTAAATGTAAAAAGACATTGGAAAAGGTACGTTTCTTTGTACTACTTTAGTTTTCAAAAAATCCTGATGCCGTCCAATTTGACCGATTTTCAATCTGTAAAATGTTTTTAAAACCTTGATTGCCTCAGTTTTTTTTTTTTTTTTTTTTTTATTAAATATTTCAAATAAGTAAAGCACTTCATTTCGATAGTGAAACAATTTTAAAAATGTTAATTTTTACGCTAATTGCTATCAATTGCAAAAACTATCAAACCAATTAAAGTGAAATTTAGTGGGCTTATTTAGTAGACAATCAACATAGGTAGAATATGAAGGACCTAAATGGATTTTAAGGCATAAAAAAAAAGATATATAAAATGTCTATTTTTTGCTGTATTTTTCATTTGCTCAGCCTCCCAAAGTCTTAACAACTAAAGAATTTCGTTTAGAGCCTTCAGCTCGAAATCAGGAACATAAATATGCTTTAGGTCCACCCGACAAACGTATGTACTGTGCTGTATAACATACAGTCTTCTTTTTCATAAATGTCCACCGCGAATGGGCGAATGCCAGCGGACACTTTTTTGTAACGTTTTTTTTCAGTGTAGTCATCGCTTAAGCATATTTATGCTAAAAAAGAATATATAATTTTTCAATACCATCGGTTATTCATTTCTACTCACCATGGCCTTGTCTATGACGAGCGCCGTCTCTATGTACTTGGTAGCCTCCGAGACATCTCGCCTGAACCTCAGCTCCGGTGCTAGTCCTGACATATGCTTGGAGTTACCTCGACGGAAGGGAGTTCTCCACTCCAGGTTACCGGAGAGTGCGCACCCCTTGTTCGCTTTCGTCCGAGCCTCAAAGATAACATGTGGGTGTTTCTGTGGAATAGAACAGAAAAGGTGTTTATATACAATTTTAAAGAAAACAAAAGTTTTATTTATTAGCATATACATGTGCGCAATTGTTATTTTAATAAATATATAGATTGTACAATAATGGTAGAATAAAATTGAAAACCATCCAGACAAGAACCAGATAGCATTCTGGAAACCGTAGTCTATCGTAAATCCACGCAACTGAGATTGTGGAATGTGGCACTATTTATATGCACGCAATCTATATTCTGGGCTGGAGTACAAAAAAACCTCCAGCTCAGATCCTGGGCACAAATCCAAAATAGGCACTCCGAACACGGCGCACTGACATCTGGGACATTAGAGCCGACATCCATGGTGCAGCGAGAAATCTTCTCAACGAGCCACGAGATGAGAAAATTCATTCCGCCGGTGGGATTCGAACCCACCATCTCCCGCATAAGAATCTAAGGCGTTAGCCACTAGACCACGGTGAGATCCTACAATGTAGTGGCCGGTAATTCAGGTGTTCCTATTTATTTAGGTGCACCTGACTCAGATTCTGAGCTATAAAACAATGAAGTTGCACCCAAACTTTATTCCTGGACAAAGACCGATATAGGTGCACCTTACTTTGACTGCGGACCATACTAGATTTGTAACTTATATTGGCATTGTACTAAAGATTCTTCTGGCTAGTAGAGATACATCGAAAATTGAAGGTTGACCCAATTGTCACTAACATAGAAAAGCTAAAATAGCAGGAAAAAGTTCCATCAATATGTATGGTTATTTAAGATAGGGCTCTCCCCTTGGGATATTCTACATAATACCGTGCAGTGTTGTTGACCAGCTATGCTGCTAAGCTCTTCATGAAAATGCTTAATATACTATAATGATTACTAAATGAAGGGTATTAATTAATAATACCAAACGGGTGAAGAATAACCCTTCAAAACTTTTTCAAACTATCCATTTATTCTCCCATCACTACGTTTCGGACACCCAGGTCCATCTTCAGGCAATCTACAATAGTATATTTAATATAGTATTATCTATTATAGTATCTTAAATAGTATATTTAATGTCTGAAATAAATATACTATTGTAGATTGCCTGAAGATGGACCTGGGTGTCCGAAACGTAGTGATGGGAGAATAAATGGATAGTTTGAAAAAGTTTTGAAGGGTTATTCTTCACCCGTTTGGTATTATATATAGCTTAATATACAATACAGCTAAGTTTCTATCACCCTTCCAGTGTGCTTTTAGGAAAGGTCATTCTACTATACAGCACATTGTGACGCTTGAAAATGGTTTTCTCAACGGATTTTTAAACAATGAATTATCTATTCCAATTGTCTTAGATATAGGGAAGGCTGACGACACAATTGGCGCCGCCTTAACTCGAAAAAATTAACCGAATGGGGGATGCGAGGTAAGAAAACGAGATTCATAAAAAAATCAATTTAACAACAAAAATTTAAAATAGACAAAACACTATCCGATGGATTCCTTATGGAAAATGGCATGCCGAAATGGGGGGGGGGTTCTTAGCACAACACTTTTCAAGATTACTGTCTGTGACTACATTCCTAGAAGCAGGAGTTACTGTCTCTTCGCAGATGCTCATTTACCATACATCAAGTAGTTTCCAAAAGTCAAGCAATATATTACAGAATGCTTTGGAGAAGTTCGAGAGCTGGGGAAGTAAAACGGGGTTGAGGTTTTCCATCAGTATAACCTTTTCCAAGAAAAGAGTTTGCCCGCCACATAATTTCAAGTTAAACAACACTCACACAATATAAAAATTCTTGTTCAAACATTTGATAAAAAATACATGTATACCACAGATAAAATATCTTCTTATAAGATAAATCACTAAATCTTTTAAGAATCGTAGCCAATAGTAAGTGGTAGTGGAACGAATTTCGATGCTCAGGTTTTACCGTGCTTATTAGTATAAGCACGGTCATCATTCCATGACTATGGCAATTTGCATGTATTCCGCCAATTTCGTCCGTTTTTGTATATTTTTTGGGCACCGTCTGGCAGGAGCGGGTGGAGGATCTCTATTGTCCAGGCACTAGCCAATGTTTGATTTTGTACTTCCGAAATAGCCCTGATCTTACAGGATAGTAACCGTAATCGGATCGCAATGCATCCGATGTCAAGGTCTGGTAAACTACTCCGGTACTTACGTATTAGCTTCAACGGTGCATTAAAGAATCGGCTCTCAAAGATTTGGATCATCACCGGGTCAGAGATCTGGATCAAGGCCTCATCTGAGTTTTTGCCAATATGGCGACGGGATTATCAACAATTTGGGTTGACTAGGGTTTCAATGCAACCTTGAGCGAGCACTTATGTTAATAGCACAATTGCTAAGCGTTTCCGCTCGCTCAACGTTATATCGAAACTCTTGTCAAACCAACTCGTTGATAATATGGATCAAGGATGGATAATGGACCGATATACAATTTAACAGGGCTTCTTTTGTATCGTTAGAATAAACAACAAACTAGGAAAACAAACAACAAACTAGGATATCGCGTAACAACAAACAAAGAGATCCAATCGCGTAAAGAACACCATTTTAAAAATGAATTGCGTTCTAAATAGGAAGGGAACAAGACGGTTACTATAAATACAATGGCAAATAGAATTGCTCATGGGATCAGACCAATAGAAATGCGTTAACCATGATCCAGATCTCTGAACGAGACCAACTTCTTTAACCTGCGTTGAAGCCATTGCCACTATTCCTTCTGGAGCAACCCTAGATACGACTTCTGTTTCAACACAATGTTTGGGTAGTTCATGTGTACTGTACATGATCCTGTGTGTTTAGAATACTGTATGAGTTGTGTGTGCCGTGTACTTGAGAAGGCAGGGTCGTAAAGACCCCAAGAAACTGCACATGTGAGTTCCTCCGTTCTATTTAATTATTATTAGATACATATCGTCGATACAAAAGCAAACTAACGAATGTGAAAATCACCACTTTTCAGAGTGGAAAAGTATTTATTCATAACTTTTTTTTGGACAGTCAAATATTCGGCAGATTTGACCTTTTGATAGTGGAATACTTTCCCTTTAATAGAGTGAAGTCAGATTGAAGAATTTGCCGTAAATACGTCCAGCAGGAATTATTAAAGATGGACAATGAAAGATGCATTTTTTCATATTCATTAGTTTGCTTTTGTATCGACGATATGTAGGTAAATGTTATTTTTCTCTACAGGTTAATTAGAGAAGAGCCTATGAGACAAGCATACAATGGGAAACCTCAGGAATTCTGATGAAGCCAGAGAGGACTTGGCCTTCCCGTTATCTTAGCCCACCGACTAAGTAAGGACTTTGTGATTTAGCCGTCTCGAAACGACTCTCCCTTTAAGTTAAGCACGCCCTTAGCATCTCCCTTGATTACTACAGGATTAAGGAATAGACATGGAAGGAGATCCTTCTCATCTCCTCACTCTCATCTCCACCATTAGAATTCCGGTTACAACCTTACAAGACCGTACCATCCACCTACGCTTAATACCCTTTACACATTCTACAATTCACTTTAAACCTTACAATAAGGGGTGAGCTGATACGATTTAGAAAAAAAAAAACAATAATTAAATAAACACAGTAAACAAATAAAAAATATTCGACAAGTTACTTATGACCAATGGTACGAGTTTACCCTACCCATAAGGGCATCTCTCACCTAAACCGAGCCCCTCGTTTTTTTCTGTGTTTATTTCTCGTGTTGTACAAAAGCGAATTCACCAAACTGCTCCTAACACATTTTGCGCTGATAATTAACAAATAAAAAAAAAGCCGTCAACTCGTAAGTTAACCCTTTTGGTTGGGGCATCTCGTACGTGTAATTGCTCTACAAGCTTCATGCCTTCTGAACACCTCTCGACAGCGTTGAAACTAGAAATTTGGAGACACTTTAATTTCACTTGCAATGCCATTATAGCCATTAAAATTAAAAATTTACCTAATATAAAAACATATTAGAAGATAGAGAACATTTGTATGGATAAACTCCATTTGATCATTCACTCAATTCAATACTTTTAGTACATTTTAAAGGATAGCTATTGAGGAAGCTCTCCTAAAACTCGTTACATCTTCATCTTAATGTTCTTCTTAGGAAAGATCAAGCTCGTTTTTGGTAATGCTTCTTTAGTGAACCCGTAGCGGGATAAAAATAATAAAACTTGGTAAAATAAAAGTTCAGTATAATTTTTCGAAAAATAAACAAGATAACACTGAGCGGACGAAATTAATAGATAATAAAGAGAAATTATAAAAGAATTGATAATAAAAATGAAATGTTCCTGGAAATGATGCAAAGTTTAAATAAATGTCTGATAAAAAAACCTTGAGACACCATAAAAGCACATGCACGGGTAGACTGGTCTTCTCAGGTCCTGAGACACAGGGTTGTGTTGCAGTGTATCCCCTGTAAAATTATTACTTCGTCTCTTATTTTTAGCGCGGTTTTATACTTTGGCAACACTGACGCCGGGCCTGTATAGCAGGGAGAGGTTACCAAGGCCAGGTTAGTTTTGACGTCTCTCTAGCTGCACACTTTGATTTCGGCGGAAATTGGATAATGAAGCACAATTTTTATTATTTATTTGATGCTCCAGGTCCTGACGATGTACACCTTACATTATGCGTATATTTGTACTTTAAATTTTTGTATATTTTTTATTTATTTATTATCAAGACTCTCATAACGCAGATGATTCGCTTGATAATTACAAATGTGTTCTTATAATTAAACAGTTGTTACAATTTCTTATTGATATTTCATATAAAGTAAAAACATTAATTTACAATAAAAGTATTTTACAAATTAATATAACAGTTATAAGTATGCACACTATAATATATATATATATATATATATATATATATATACATGTATATATATTAAAACATTACTATATACATTACAGATGTATATGCAAGTGCACAACACATGCAGAGGATTATAATGAAAATTATCTTTTCACCAATGCTACCAGATATCAGAAATAACTTTAGAGTCTAAAATTAAATCTTGTTGTATAGCTGTGTGTGTTTTAGATGTTGAAAAATAGTGTTTATCGATTGGCTCCACTCTTTCAAAAGTTCAGTCATGTCGTGAGGTATTTGTAAGTAATCACGTCATCTACATTCTGTCAATATGTGTTTAACTGTTAGAGGTAAGTTACACTGTCTGCAAGTAGGGTTTTCAGTTTTAGTCATTAAAAACGAGTGTGTGAGTAAAGTATGTCCGATTCTTAAACGACATAAGATGACTTCTTCTCGTCCACATCCCGTGAGCTTGAAGGCCAAGCTTGAACTGTATGTTTAATTTCTCTGAGTTTGTTGTCTCGTGTAAGTTGCCAATATCGCTGCCAGTTGTTTAAAGTTTTAGTGTATGTAAGTCTTTTAATGTCTTGTAATGTCAAGAGATCAATGTCATTTGTATCTCTTCGTGTCGCTAATTTTGCTAGTTCGTCTACGTTAGTGCTTTCAGAAATATTTTCATGTACGGGTAACCATATCATTTTAATTTTTATATTGTTTTCCTGTAACCGGTGTATAAGATCTAATATTTGTTTGACAATGGGGTGTGTTGTGTATATGTTGTTATGAGGGAATAAGGATCTGAGCGAATCAGTAAATAACATTACCTAGTTATAATCAGTAGTCTGTATTCTGCTGATACCTAACAGAATGGCCTGTAATTCAGCACTGTATACACTTGCATTTTGTGGCAGTTTTTCTTGATAGAAATCTTGGCCAACAATTGCACCTGAACCTGTACCGAAACTTGTTTTCGAGCCGTCAGTAAATATCTTTAAGGCGTGTGGGTTCTCGGATTTCAATGCTGTAAACATTTTACTGTACATAGTTGAGGCTAGAGGCTCATTTTTCTTTATTTTTGATAATGTTAGATTTACACTTAAATTCCTTATTCTCCAAGGGGGAAAAGCCGTATCTTTGTAAGTGTAAATAGGTGTTTCTAGTGTATTGTCTTCAATTTCCATGAGGCGTAATAGTAAGGGTTTCGGTGCTCTTTTTCTTTGCCTGTATAAGTGTGTGCAAGTGTTGGTAGTGTAACTAGATGTACAATGTGTATTTAGGAATCTTGAATGATGAATAAATTTTAGACCAATAATTTGACGTCTATACTCCAAAGGCATTTCAGCCGATTCGACGTAAAGGCTCAAAGCCGGACTTGATCTGAAAGCACCAGTTGCAAGCCTGATTCCTGTATTGTGAATGGCGTCTACAATTTTTAGCCTAGTCTTACCGGCAGATGAGTAAGCTATACATCCGCAGTCCAGTAATGACCTGGTATAGGCACGATAAAATGTAAGCATTACTGATCTGTCGACACCCCATTTTGTGTTAGAGAGGATTCTGAGTAGATTCAGAGACTTTTTGCATCTAATCAGATGGGGTAACGATGTAAGTCGTGAATTAAAAGTCAGTCCTAAAAATTTGATTGTTTCTGTACTGTTTATGTCGGTAGAGTAAAGTGTAATTTGTGGTATTGGTCGAGTTCTTTTTCTTGTAAATAAAATTGCCTTTGATTTTTCAACAGATATTTTAAAGCCAGTAAGGTTACACCAATTTTCTAGGTTATGAATTGCGGTTTGTATGTTTTCCTGGGCTAATTGGTAAGAGTGTGATGTCGTATAGATAAGTAGATCATCGGCATACAAGCAGTATGACACATTTTGTGGCATATAGTCAGTAATCGAATTCAAGGCTATAGCGAATAGTGTAGGACTCAGAAGACCTCCTTGAGGAACTCCGTTAGACTGAATGAAAACATCTGATAACTCCGTACCTATTCTTACTCTAAATGTGCGATTGGAGAGATAGTTTACCAAGAAGCATAACACACTTCCTTGGATGTTCCATTTGTGTAATTGATCAATAATTAATCTTCTCCATACGGTATCAAATGCCTTTTCTATGTCTAAAGACACTGTCAGCATATATTCTTTTTTTACAAATGTATTTAATATGTCCGTTTCAAGCCGAGCTATATGGTGCATCGTTGAATGGCCTGGTCGAAAACCACACTGGAAGCCAGATAGTAGGTTGTTCTTTTCCAGATACCAAAGCAATCTCTTGTTCACCATCCGCTCGAATACTTTGCTAAGGCAGCTAGAGAGTGAAATTGGTCTATAACTTGAGGGAAATCTTTTATCTTTTCTGGGTTTCAACAAAGGAATGATAATTGATTCATTCCACATTAGATGATAGGTACAGTTCTCATAGAAGTGATTAAAACTTGAGAGAAGAAGACAAAGGCACTCGCTGGGTAGTTTTTTAATCATGTCGTACTGTATTTTGTCTTGTCCTGGAGAGGTTGGTTTTAGTGATGAGAGAGTTTGAGTTAATTCTTGGAGGGTAAATGGTTCATTTAGCGGGTGTGGGAAGTTATGAATCGTTGGAGTAGGTGTGGTCTCGAGGAGCTGTTTATGTCTTAAGAATTCCTCTGTGAAATGTGCATCACTCGAGGTAAATGAGAAATGGTGTCCAAGAACGTTAGAGATAGTCCGTGGGTCGGTTTCAATGTCATTGTTTATGAGAAGTCCTGTAATGGGGGCACGGTACTTTTTGTGCTGAATTTTATTGATTTTTTGCCAAATGCTTTGAAGCGGGGTATATTTGTTTATAGAGGAAACAAATTCGCTCCAACATTTTTTCTTACTGGTTTTTTTCTTACCTATTGAGCTTTGGCCTTCTTCCTCTTATATTATAAAGAAGTTGATCAGATGGATTCATTCGGAATAAACGTAAGGCTCTTTTTCTATCATTTATTGCTGCTCTGCATTCGTCATTCCACCAAGGAACGGGTGTCTTTTTGTAGTTTCCTGTGGTTATTGGTATAGACTGTTCTGCTGCACTGTTAATGATATGTGTTATATTTTCAATAGATGTAGTGTTCAATGTGTCTAATTTCTGTAAGATAAGGTTTTGATATAGATCCCAGCTTGCTTTTTTAATGTTATATTTGGATGTTGTGTTAAATATAGGTATTGTTAGATCGTGTTTTAGGATAATTGGGAAGTGGACACTACCATGAGAGTCTTGGCAGACTTTCCAAGAGAAACGTGTGTATACATTAGGTGAAGCGAGTGAGATATCAATGTTAGTAAGAGTTCCCGTTCTTGAACATAAGTGAGTTGGTGCGTTAGTGTTGAGTGGTATCAGATCAAAGTTTTCAAAGATTGTTTGTAAATGATACCCCCTGTGATTTGTATTATTCTCTCCCTAAATTACACTCTCCGCATTAATATCAGAGAGAAGTAATATAGGCGGAGGTAATTGTGCCAATAAGTCATTTATAGCGTGTACGTCTAAGGGTTCACTTGGTGGAAGGTACACAGAGCAGATAGTGATCCGAAAAGGTAGATGCACTGACACTGCGACTGCCTGAATTGTCGACAGAAGGTTTAGAGGTTCGCTGTAAGTGTCATCTCTGACACAGACAGCAACTCCTCCACATGCTTTATTCCCAAAAATGTAATCATGCCTATAAATGGTGAAGCCATGTATGCTGAAGTCTTTACCAGGTGTAAGATGTGTTTCCTGTAAGGCTGCAATTCGTACATTCTCTTCTCGAAAAAGAATCCTCAAGTCAGCAAAGTGTCTTTTTAAACCATTAATATTCCATTGGAGTATTGACATCAAATTGGAAAACTTTTAGAAATCTGGAAACAGTTATGTGAAATGATAAGCATAAAGAGAATAAATAAATAAAGAAAAAGTATATGTGAAATGATAAGCATAAAGAGAATAAATAAATAAATAAAAAGTATATGTGAAATTATAAGCATAAAAAGAATAAATAAATAAAGAAAAAGTATTAAGAAAAAATATGCAAAAATTACTAATCCTAGTGTTCTGGGATGACAGAGTAACTGCAATATGTAGATCTCTAGGATTTTTGATTCCGCTTAGATTTTCGTTCCGGGGGAGTCAACTTGCTTCCTCCGCTTCGAAGATTTTCAGTGGTGTTTATCATTTCTTCGTCTCCCTTTTGGTCCTTCTTCTTTATCGCTTTATCTTCCTTGACGAATTTCTTTTCCAAAGTAGAAAAGAGGGTTTCAAGTTTATTAAAACGTTCCAGGAGTAGGTCATTTGATGCAGAATTATCATTTGAGTCGATATCTTTTGGGGTGCATTTATCTGGGGTTTGAATACTTTTAAAATTTTCTGAAATAGATTTTTCCAGTGCCTCCATTCTTTTTTCTAGATTCGAGACCATTTCCATTAGTTTATTATTTACTATGCTATTGCAGTCTATATTTGACTTGATTGTATTTGCATAGGATTTTTTAGTAGAGGATATCTGTTTCTTGGCTTCGTAATAGCTTACTTTGCTAGTAACCATTATTTTTTTAATTTCGATTTCTTCATTTAATTTAGGGCATTTTTTGTCTAAATTGGGGTGGTTGCCACTGCATAAACGACATGTTAGCATCGAACAGGCCCCTTCATGGACTTCTAAGGAACATCCTTTACAAATTGAGGGATTTTCGCACCTATTCTTCCGGTGGCCTATTTTGAAGCAATTTGTGCATATCATCTGCTGCGGAATGTACGGGCGGATCGGTATAGATAAATATCCTGCTTTAATTTTTTCAGGAAGATATGGGGTCTCAAAAGTCGCTAAGAAGAGTGCGATTGTATTGTTTTGAGCTCTTCCTAATCTTCTTATCGACGATACACTGCAGCTATTTCACTGTCAGAAACATTCCTCAGGTCTCTACAGTGAAATACGCCCTGACTCTTGTTTAGTGTCCTATGAGGGCTAAAGGATATTTTGACATTATTAAAGTGACTTGCACTTAGAATGTTGATAGCTGCCTTAGCATCAGCTACTTCCAAGAACAAGTATCCAGATTTTCTCATTTTTCTTATTCTGATGGTTTTGGAGAAAGTTTATGTCCATTTGGATATAACAAACGGATTGATATTATTAAAGCTCTTACCTTCCTCATCCATTTTGACGATAAGGAACTTCGGTGTGGTGGTGGACGGCATATTTACAGGACGTTCTTCAGATTCTTTCCGCCAAGAAACGCTTGCAGCTAAGTTTTCACCTTTTGGTGTCAGCTTCATTTTATCTTCTTTCACTTTCATTTTTAAATGATTTTAAACTTAAGTCATAATTTTTCAGGTCACTTAGTGGGCCTGGAAAATGCTATTCATAACGCTTTTAAAGCTAAAATGAGACTCTTAGCGGTTTTTGTTGATGTAGAAAGTGCTTTTGACCGCACTTGGAGGCGGCATATTATAAACTCACTCACAAGGAACGGGATTGACGGTTACATGCTGAAGTTCGTTCAAAATTTTTTAAATGACCGATCTTTCTATGTAAGATGCGGTTCAACGTTTTCTGATATTTTTGTTCAGCAGAATGGTGTTCCACAGGGCAGTGTCTTGAGTGCAACACTATTCTGCGTTGTCATAAACGAGGTCCTCAATCAGATACACGCTCCGGTTTTCAGAATGTTGTATGCTGATGATTTAACAATATACTGTGCTCATGAAAGTGTGGCTTCCTGTTTTACCGAAGTTCAAAGAGCCCTTTGCAATGTTTCTACGTGGCTTAATGAGAATGGTTTTAAAATATCAATAAGCAAGTCAGTGGGGGTTCTTTTCAGCCGACGTAGAATATCCTGTGCGTTGGTGGATAATGCCAGAATACAGATGCTATCTCTACCAAATCTTAGTTCCATTTACACAGCAGAGCTACTTGCATTAAGCAAAGCAGTAAATAGTATAAATCATAATACTAATAACCTAGTTATATACACAGACTCTCTGTCTTCTCTCCTTTCAATACAAACTTCTATTCCCGCAATGCGACCATTTCAGACCTTATTGAGAGAATAGATTTTCATTACAAAAGATGGATTCCGAGCCATAATAATATAAGCGGCAGCGATAAAGCGGATTTAGCAGCAAAAAAAGCAATTAAAGATGGCATTCCTTACTCGCACATCCTACAGTCGGATGCTGTTGCTCATTTTTTTTTTTTTATTATTATTATTGATTTTTACAACAATATGAGTTAACATATTTCTAGTAATATTGCTGGTTCTGTTATAATGACATTGTGAGGCTTGATGTGGGAATATGAACAATTACAAAACCCACAATAGTAATGCATTAAAGAAAAAATAAATAAATAAATAAAAAGATAATAAAAAATAATAATGAAACAACTGTAAACAATTTTAAATGAAAATATAATACACTTTGTGCTCTGCAGATGTAAAAGCAAATTGTCTCTAGGCCACCTCCGCTTCAGCCTTCTACGGGGATTTTGTGGATTTTGGAACGAGGATAGAGAATTTATCAAAGAATATGGATGGCCTGGGAGATTGGAATGGAACTTCTGATAGACTGATTTGGCCAGGGATTGGATAAAGGGGATATTGAAGTCATTATGGAGAGTTTGGTTCGAGACATAGTAAGGAGCATTGGATATTTTTCGAAGGATTTTGGATTGTATTGTTTGTATTCTGTAGGAATTGGAAGGTTTAGTGGAACCCCAGAGTTCTAGTCCATAAGTCCATATTGGTCGGAGTATGGTATTGTATATAAGTCGTTTGTTAGTCAATGATAGTTTCGAGCGTTTGTCCAATAAGCGTGATAAAAGTCTAAAACGTCTGTTTAGTTCCTGTCTTTTCTGAGTTATGTGTGGCTTCCAAGTTAAGCGTTTGTCTAGTATCAGTCCTAAGTATTTTACTTGCGATTTCTGCGGAATTATAACGTTTTGGAGGTTTATTGGCGGGCAGCTTGACTTACGAAGTGTGAAAGTTGCATGGCTAGATTTTTCTGCATTTACTTTGATTCTCCATTTATTTAGCCATGGTTGAAGTAGGCACAGGTGTTCTTGGAGGGGATTAGAAGCAAGAATTGGATTTTGGTTGACAGTAAGGATAGCAGTGTCATCAGCATACATGTGGATGGATGTTTCAGGATGAGATGGGATATCAGCCGTATAAGCCAGGAACAGTACGGAACTGAGAATTCCACCTTGTAGGACACCTGCAAGTTGGGGGAAGATTGGAGATAATGAGGTACCATAGGATGTCTGGAAAAAACGGTCGGAGAGGTAGGATTTCATTATAAGGTAATAAGTTGAAGGTAGGATTTCTTTGAGTTTAAACAGCAAGCCCTGGTGCCACACTCGATCGAAAGCCTGAGCTACGCCAAGGAAAACCCCAGAGCAATACTGCTTATTCTCGAAGGATGAGGATATGCTGTCTACGATACGGTGGCATTGGTGAACAGTGGAGTGGGAATGGCGAAACCCAAACTGGGAGGATGGGATAATGGGATCCAGGAGTGGATAAAGGCGTTTGAGAAGGAGTTTTTCAAGGATTTTGCCCATTATTGGAAGGAGTGAGATGGAACGATAGGATGAAGGTTGATGAATAGGTTTACCAGGCTTTGGGATCATCCGGATAACTGAAAATTTCCACAGGATGGGGAAATATGTCGTTCTTAATACGGCATTATATATGTAAGTTAAAAAGAGGATGGATTTTTTCGGGAGTTTATTAAGAATTTTGGAAGTGATGAGGTCATATCCAGGGGCTTGTTTTGGAGGAAGATGTTGGATAGCATTCAGGATTTCTTTAGGATTAAAGGCTTTTGGTGGGAGTGATAGTTGAAGAGGAGTGTCCAGTTGACTGGAGACAAGGAGTGTATGGTCAGGATTATTGATATCATGGTGAGGAGTAAAGACTTGGGTGAGGTGTAGGCCAAAGGAATGGGATATTTCTTCCTCAGTTTTGGCCCAGGAACCATCTTCTCGGCGAAGGGGATGACGGGAAGATTTATAGGAGAGGATTTTCCTCGTAGCTTGCCAAAGTGTTTTGTCAGATGTAGTAAGTTGTTTTGTGTAAGATTCAAATTGGTCGTTTCTGTGTTTTCTGAGTTCAGTTTTTAATTCCCTTGTAAGTTGGTTTAGTCGAGTTTTGTCAGAGGGATACCTTGTGTTTTGCCATATCCTTCTTGCCTTTCTCTTCTCATTCAGTAAGTTTTGTATGTTTGTAGGTAAGTAATCATTTGTTTTACGTCGTCGAGGTGTTTTGTAGATATTTGCTCTGTGTAAGCTTTGTTGGATTGCAAGTGTGAAGTTATGGACTGCGTCGTCTATTTCTGTATTTGTTTTTTGTTGCTCATTTAAAATATTATATTCATTCAATGTAGCAATATGAATGGAATAGAAAAAGAGACAACAAATTAAGAGAGATAAAATCCACTACCTCGGCATGGAAAACCTCATCTCAAGACAGTAGGCGGGATGAGGTGGTTCTGTCGAGAGTGCGAATTGGCCACACTAATCTCACCCATTCTTATTTATTCAGACGGGAAGAAAGGCCTGAATGTACAGTATGTGGTGAAGATCTAACAATTAAACATATTTTCATGGACTGTAGAGCATACGAAGAGATTCGAAATCAACTGGACATTCATGGTACTCTCTTTGAGATACTTGGAGACAACCATGAATTGTGACAGAGAACATTGAGATTCCTCAGGGCTACAGATCTGCTCACAAAAATATAAATAACAATTAAATCTATAAGGGGAAGTAGATCTCGAAAATACAATTGCGCGCGCGCGCGCGCGCGTGTGTGTGTGTGTGTGTGTGTATGTGTGTGTGCGTGTTTGCGCGCTTGCTTGCTTGTGTGTGTCTCTGTGTGTGTGTAATTCTACGTGTATGCATTTACCCCAAATTTTTAAGTATTTTCCCCCTTTTATTATCTTATTTTATTCTGATTTTTTAAAAGCTTTTTTTTTTTTTTTTCTAAAATAAAAATATATTCATTGACTAATTATATGATTGATTAAATATTAAGTATATGATTAATCTAAATATATGATTCAAATAATACACTCTTTTACATCTTTACGTCAATTAATTTTCAACTGCACGCATATACATAGGCATCCATGACCCTAGTGGTTGAACTGCCTTAAAACACCAAAAAAAAAAAAAAAAAAAAAAAAAAAACTTAAGTTATAGTTTGTAGGTGCAGACGAACTCTGCCGAGAGTTGGCTTGTCTAGACAAGGCGGTCAGAACAAAGATAACTTTCAGGCGTCGGTAAACAAACACACACAAAGCCTCTACCGGTAGCAATAAACCGCCTACAGGTAGAGGTCACACAAAGCACGGATCCCGGAGCACTCAAGAGGGACAACGGCAAGTGACGTAGTGATGCGTCGCTTCAAGCAATCTTTGAGTAAATGTTTTATCTTAGAAGTAGTTTGTATATTTCAAATTGCGGCTGTTATTCTTAATGAAATATTAATCATTGAATTGCCTGAATAATGTATGAAATATTATTCATTATTCAGAATGAAATAATAGATTTATTCATTATTCTAAATGATTTTCGCCCAACACTGCCCGTCAGTCAGTATATTGCATGACAAGCATATAATAAATACACACAGAATTAGCTTTACCGTTTTAGCACTTTCCTCCGAAGGAAAGTAGCTATTGAGGTTGGACTCATGACGGAATTTTTGAAAAATTTCTTCAAATCTTTATTGATCCTACCTAGTAGACACCGAAAATGACCCCCGTTAAAATTTATATATCTATATATATATATATATATATATATATATATATATATATATATATATATATATATATGCATATATATATATATGTGTGTCTTTTAACACGATAGCGGCCAGAGTTTTTGTTTTTTCGTCACGAAATTTGGTATATAGCATTCAATTAGCAAACGATTGAACGAGTTCGTTAACCACCAAAGTCGGTCCACCGGAAGGGGGGGGTTTACCCCGAACCCAAAACACTTATTTGACTATGTCAGCCGTAATATTTGTTATATTTCAACGAAACTTGGTATTCGTAGTGTTAATATAGAGAGAAAAGTGAGATATAAAAATGAACTAAATCGGTTCATTAGAAGGGGGGGTTTACTCCGGACCCACAATACCAATTCGCCACTACCAGCCGTGATTTTTGGTATATTTCGACGAAACTCGCTATTCGTAGTGCTAATCCAAAGGTAAATATGTGTTGTAAAAATAAACGAAATCGGTTCATTAGGAGGGGGGGTTTACTCCGGACCCACAATACCAATTCGCCACTACCAGCCGTGATTTTTGGTATATTTCGACGAAACTCGGTATTCGTAGTGGTAATCTACAGGTAAATATGTGTTGTAAAAAGAAACTAAATCGGTTCATTAGAAGGGGGGGTTTACTCCGGACCCAAATTCCTAATATACTCATACCGGTCGTAATTTCTGCTGTATTGTAACGAAACGCTGTATACGTCGTGGGTAACTCATGAGAAAGAAGTGTTGTAAAAATGAGCTGAATCGGTCAATCGGAAAGCGGGGGTTTAATTTGTAATATATTTGAATAGAAAAGCCGGCAGACGTAGGTTCACAAAGCCGCCGCAAGGAGCGCTTTCTACCACTAGAGTGACTGTATCCTGTTCCTGCGTTAGATCAAAATACGATAATATGAGGATTTTTGTATTTATTACGTAGTGTAGTAGGTACCATGTGTAAACATAACTCTGGATGCAAATTAATAATTGATCAGTTACTCATTACAAAATGAGAACTATTCACGTTTTTATTTTATTTATGTAGGATATTTTAAGCAAATTGTTCTGGAAGGCAGTCTACACTACCCAAATTCTGAGGAAAGTGCTTAGTTATGCAGCTCCTGCGTGACGGACTTTTTCCAAGTATATTGGTTGAGAAATATTGACTTTATCATGTCCATATGGTTTGGTTCATTCGACACAGGCGAGTTCTGTCCCTATAAGGATGGAGTATCCATGCTGGGAGGTATTAATTAATATATACCATATAATCAAGATTAATTACCTACATTAATGACTTTTATTACGCCACCATGGATCTGAATTATGATTCTTTCGTTATGGAAAAGATTGAAAAGCATACGTTTTTCTAACTACATAAAAAGTAGATGATTTAAGAAAAGGGACTGATGTTGATTTTCATCTCGAATAGAAAGGGGGAAAAATAATAACCATTTATTATTCCAGAGCCTTTCCACTAAAATTTTTTTGGGGCAAAAAAAGAAGCGAAACACAAGTTATTTCATTATAAAGGCTGATCCAAGAAAGATGAAAGTGCTTTGTAATGAAATTTTAACAGGGCTTGAGCTTGGGTTTTCTCAACAAGGAGGGCTCAGCTTTAGACCTAACTAAATCTCCTTATTGAACTTACTACAGGGCAATTAGAGAATATTATAAATTAATGACTTAAGAATCCCTTCTGATCGAGAAAACAGTAGATAAACCCATTTAATATTTTAAAGTATCCATTAATTTAAGTAAGAAATTTTGATTTTTTATAAAATCAATATATACTTCGAAATTTGATGGAGCTGTATAATTATACGGTTGTATAAATAAATAATTATTTATTTCACGGTATTGTTATTGTTGATTTGCAGTTATCCTCGCGTTATATTATCATTTAGACTTCAGTTTTCCATTGCTATATTATCTATACCTATACATATTATTTCTAAAGTTTTTTTTTGTCGGTACGCCATAACTTCTATAATACTTCATCAATCTTCATAAATGAGGCATCACTTGCCTTCTTACTTGGAGAAGTTTTTCTTCTTCTTCTTTATTGAGTCTCGTGGTGGTCCAGTAGCTAACCTTGGATTGTCGTGCGGGAGATGCGAATAAGGAAGTTGGCAAATAAGTGTTATTTTTTTATTTTGACTTATTGTATATTATTTTTATGAATTATCTATACCTTTCACTATTACTAAAGTAGCCAAATATCTTCGCCACCTAAAGCCTTTTGACGGTGTAGTGTTTCCTTGGTAGTACTATTTGGATAAATTGTCCTCCCACGTTGAAAAACAATTCAGATACTTGTAAAACTCAGAAATAAATGTTTTTGTAATGCAACTGTTGAGTTGTCATTTTAATGCATGTGCTCCGAGTGAAGTATTTATGTAGTTCTAATAAAAAGTAACGTTCTTTAATGTCAGATAATTTAGAATATTTGATTTTAGAAGTTGGAACAGGAGAAATATAAGACAGCAAGGATTAATCTATTTGCTTTAACATTGTTCCTAATCTTTGTTAACCATATCTTGTAACGGGAAATGACATCAAGGGAATGGCCTCCGAGGAATGTTTGAGACTGAAAAAGATGAACCCTCTAAGGAGTAAGGCTTAGAACACTACCTTGCGGAACACCACGAAGATGGGGTTACGGTGTGACTTTGGATTATCTTGCAGAGTGGTGGGATTAAGCATAAGGAAAAGGGTTGATAAATCCTTGAGATTGGTACCACATCAGACAGTAGGACGCAGAGATTATATTCATAATTATTGTACTGTATTAGTTTATAATCCGCAAGCTTAAAACCTTTGTTGATCCTAACATTAGAAAAATGCAGGAACTATTTTCATAGGTATTAATATATAACGTACATTCCCAACTTCTTGTAGGCTACCGCCCCCTTTTCAAGAACAATAATTCAATGCGCCCAAAGTATTTCATTATAATGAATTTCTAATTAGGTAGATACGCCGCGAACTTCTCAATGGCACTCATGACACCCCCTTCCTTCAAATCCGTTATCGTCTTCACAAAAAGCTCCAGCATCCCCTAGATGACGGAACCTATTCTGAAGAAGATAGATTCTAGCTGTGTTAGTAGAATTGAAAATTGAGCTAGGAGAATGGAGGAATGTATTGGCTAGGTACTCGTGCTATCCTGGAGAGGCTTAGGGGAGAGTCCAATATCCTTCCGATCAGCCTCTCAGGATTGGCACAAAACGTCATTTGGAAAAAAGTCAAGTATCACTGCTTCTGAGCCTTACTTATTTTTCCTCCAATAGAATAAGTCGTAGGTCTGTTTTATCATGGAATACTTGAAATAATGTGCAAGTATGCGTATGTATATATATATATATATATATATATATATATATATATATATATATATATATATATATTAGAATTTCTGTTACAGGCAGAAGATCAAAAAATAAAAATTTCGCTAAATAGTTTCAGAGACTTTATTCTTCCCTACATGTGTCGCATCCTTTTGGTACCTCTTTAAGGGAACATGTTAGAAATATAAATACTTACAGCCTCAACTTGAGATGGAAAACCTTACACTAGTAGGCCCACGTCCAGTCTGGTAATGGACTGAAAGAATCTAATATGGTGGGAAGAAGGCAGCTGATGATTATCCATATGTCATCTTTCCCCCCACAATATGTCGTTTTCCCCCCTTCTACTTTAAACATATTTTGTATTGTTTCTGTTTCTGTTAACCACCCTTCCTAGACATCCATGATGCAGCAGGAAATCATCTCAACGTGCCCTGAAATAAGCAAAACCCTGCGGCAGGCAGTACTCGAACCCTCATCTGCCGCAAGAGAATCTCCGAACGGATGACCTGAACGGTGGAAGATGTTGTGGATGGCATTGCCCATCCCGGCCTCTAGTACTACGTGGTACGTAATTAAGTATTCTTTAATAATCTTTTATTTTGGTCTATTTTTTTCACGTTTCTGGACGCCTATTGAGGAGCAAGAAAAATATAAGTTACAGCCTTAACCTTTGAGATCCTCTAGAGGCTGGGCCATGCCTAGACAGACAGGATCAATCATGGACACTGACCATTAGATGATTAAAATTGATTCCTTAAGGGCTAATGTCGATTTCCGAAAAGAAGCCATGGTCACTGAAAAATATTGTATTGTATAAGTATTTAGAGATGTTGAATCGAATGAAACCACTTTTAAGGTTCAAGATTTTTTTTTTTTGTTTTTATTTTTTAAGTAATACGTTTATTTAACATCTGTACATTTGGAGAGTACATTAGTTAAGTTCGCTCTCAAATATAAATAATAATTATGCAGAAATTGATTAATACACAGTTAAAAGACAAAAATATATAAATAAGTAAATGAATAAAAAAAAAAAAAAGATAGAAAAAAGTACATAAAAATCAAAACAAACAAACACAATTGAATAGGAAATAATAATAAAGATAATAACACTTTTGGAAGGAGCCAAGCAATACTGGCACTTCCTACTTATAGCAATGTTTTGTCCTTAGTCAGTTAATTGATCACGTGGCCAATGTCTCTTAAGGTTCAAGATGGAGCTGGAGATAAGCACCTTTCCTCCCTCTCCTATAGGAATGTAACGCGTTTCAGAACCCATAGATCACATAATGGTTCAAATTTGTATAAATATAAATATACATATATATATATATATATATATATATATATATATATATATATATATATATATGATTGTAGTTAAGGCGAGCTACAGGTGTTAGTAGAGCCAGTAGGAAGTTAGGAGATGTAGAAGCAAGAATTGTAAGGATGTATTGGAGAAGTGGGCGGCCTATATTGGAGAGGGAGGGGAAGAGCAGCAGGATCCAATATACAACCGGTCCATCCCACACGATTGCCTCAAAACTTCATTTGGAACGAGGCAGAGGCTGGGCTAGTCACCTGCCAATACCCCGCGGGATGGATTTTTTCTGATTTTTTTTTTACCTAAGGGAAAAATTGGCCCTTATAATATTAGGTTCTTAATAAACGTACAAAATATATTGGTCCACGTTTAAAACTCGATCCTGGTGAGCAAAGCTGTATAATTTAGGCCTTACTCTCAGAAGCTGCGTCAACATAGCGTGATTTAGAGAGCTTAGAGTAAAAAATTCTTAATAATTTGCCTTTGTGAATGAGACGCATGGTTGTATTGGACACTGAATGCATGGGCGTAGCCGATTCTTAAACGCGTCATGCACCCATTATCTGATCAAGTGGGTCAGTTGAATATCACTGATTTTTCAACACTCCTAAAATACAGTCCTTGCAATTTCCTTGTGGTTAAATTTTTCATTTGCTTTTTCCTGTCTCACTTTCGCAAATGTCGCTCATGCGTCTCGTTTCCTTCTGTTCTGGCATGTTCTGGTACCCAAGGGAACATATAATAATTCCGACTGTAACGCAAAAAGCTTAATAAGTACATGCTTTCTAATACTGAGCTATATTATTATTATCATTTTTACATTATTGTAAATTTTAACGTCCATTATTTTTAACTAAGGATTTTAGGAAGGGTTATCTAAACCTCTCTTACGAGTTAAACCCCTCTTCTAGCCAGGATAGGGCTGATGCCTATTCTTTTTTCTAAAGCAAAGCCCATAGTGGGAATCGAACCATGGCCCTTGGGACGGAGGGTTAAGTGCTCAAGCCTTAACACTCACGGTCACTGGGCCTCCTATATTGTTATTATTATTTACTGATTCTACGCAATGCTTCGGAGGCAATTTGTGTGATATATTAAGAAATTTTAAGAATAGCTTTCTTTTGGTAATATAAAAATACTTAAATTCATTCATTTTTACGTTTACTATCAACTAGTCATATAGTACATTTACTCAGCTTGCTTTCACAGATTGGTTTCACTTTCTTTCTACTAGAATCACTTGGGCCGGAGCTACAACGATTATTCTTCTAAAAACTACGTTTGCCCTGAAAAAACAATAAAACGACGTTTTCTCCCTTATGTGTGAAAATTCGGAAAATCGTCATAGAACATTTTTTGTTTCCCTAAAGGTCCTCTATAACTTCGCACAATATGACTAGACATTTACGGGACACCCAGCATATACAGGGTGTCCCAAATAAGACGGCTCAAACTAATTTTGCGGCCAAACGGTTGGTCTGAGAAAAAAATGTCAGAGGCAAAAGTTGTAGGGCTTGACCTAAGCTTTCTAAATATGTCAATTATTTAACATATTGACCGCGCATGTGCGCTCGGCGCTAGATGAAATGTTGGGGTTTGCAGATGACCCCTATTATTATGCACATCATTTTAAAGGGAATTAAAAAACAAACCCTTTGCGGCAAACCGCACTTCGATATCTTTAAAATAAAATGAGTTTCGTGCGATTCAAATTTTATTGTTTTAAATTAAAACGATTTTTTGGAAGCACTCACAGTGGTCGGTTATGAATGTGAGATACATACATGACTTTGGGGTATTTTTTCCTCAACTTTCTGAAAAAAATATGGCCGATCCTCTAAAATATATTTTTAATAATATATTTATAACATATAAATATATTTATAATATTTTTCCTAATAACTTTAATAAAATTGAAAATAAGGCATATTTTTTAAGTATTTATTCTTTAGGGATTAACTAAGCTAAATCTGATCATTCATGTTATCTATCTAATCCATTGGATCCTATATTCCTTATTGGATTATGGTTCATTATTTTGCTTTTGTTCATTATTAGTGTAATATTCGCTTTAAACCATGAAATTCACAAGTTGTGAGATTGTAGATATGATTATTTTTTTCAGGGAGTGTAGACGTAAAGCTCGGATGGCTGCTCGACTTTACACGCAGTATTACCCAAACCGAGTTCATCCGTCTTACAAAACGATTTTGCGTCTGGTGTCAAACGCCCGACAAGGACATTTCTCTTTCACCAGAAGACTTCTTTGAAGAGACCAGGACATCATCTTGGACCTTGTTAGGAGAAATCCCCACATCAGTGTACGGGAGATTGCCAGAGAAACACGGATTTCAAGAAGAAATGTTCACCGTACACTTCAGCGCAGTAAGTACCACCCTTACCACATATCCTTGCAACAAGACCTTTCAAATAAGGATATGGAAGTGAGGTAGGAATAATGCAGGTAGGGAATCAACTCCTTACGGCAAAACGGGATATTCATGAGGAATGTTCTCTTCAGTCGGTCAATATGTTACCCAAAGTCATGTATGTATCTTACATTCATAACCGACCACTGTGAGTGCTTCCAAAAAATCGTTTTAATTTAAAACAATAAAATTTGAATCGCACGAAACTCATTTTATTTTAAAGATATCGAAGTGCGGTTTGCCGCACAGGGTTTGTTTTTTAATTCCCTTTAAAATGATGTGCATGATAATAGGGGTCATCTGCAAACCCCAACATTTCATCTAGCGCCGAGCGCACATGCGCGGTCAATATGTTAAATAATTGACATATTTAGAAAGCTTAGGTCAATCCCTACAACTTTTGCCTCTGACATTATTTTCTCAGACCAACCGTTTGGCCGCAAAATTAGTTTGACCCGTCTTATTTGGGACACACTGTGTAATATATATATATATATATATATATATATATATATATATATATATATATACATATATCTATATATATATATAGATATATATATATGTGTGTGTGTGTGTGTGTGTGTATGTTAGGGAGGAGGAAGACCCCTTATAAATATAAATATTATTGCATAGGCAGAAAGTCAATGAATAAAATCGAAAATTAACATAATTGTCTATTTATTAATATCAGGAGCCTCTCTTCAGGAGCCTAAAAACGAAGAACAGCCTATTGGAATGTAGGCGAACCTTCTGCTAGGATGGCCTAGTCATAACATTCTTAGGATTTGAAGAGGCATCTGAGGTCCTGAAACATGTAGAACCATTTATAATAAATTGATTATTTGCAATTTTAATTATTGCCTTTCAGCCTACGCGAGAAACATAGTTGAGATTTCGAGTAACTTTTTTTAAAATAATATCTATACAACCAATTTTAATCAAGTCACTAATGATTAAGCATTGTTTTCAAAGGCGTTTCCATGTAATATTTTTGGTCGCGGAAGGTCTTTATCTGACCAACATTCTATTCATGGTGAAAGTATGTACCGTTCGTATCAGAAAATATTAAAATACACTGTAGGACATTGCTAAATGGCTTATAGTAAATTTTTGCCGGAATGAAGCTCCATAAATTCAGGCTTATTATGAAAATGTAGCTCAACTTTCAAATATCCTTAGAACCGGAATAAAACCTTCTTTAAAGAGACTTTCGTAAATAAACTATTTAAGTGGATTATTTTCTATTTATTTTTCCAAGAAATTTTACAGGGAAGCTTTAACAAGAAATACTGGTGTACATAAGGCCTCCGCTTCTGGTGAAGTATCTTGACTCTTTTGGAGAAGTTCCCAACTCAATTAGTGAACTTGGTTTAGATGGAAGTTTCACTTTTTCCCCGAGATCGGACTTGGCACAACTTGAACAAAGACTTTTGTCTCTTTTCTGAAGACTTTTCCACGGTATTATTTTAATGCTGGCCGCAATTTGCTGAGTATCTTCAAGGCGATGCCCTCGCTACAGTTCCCTTTAAGTAGTGACGCACCAACGATCTCCTCCCTCCATTATCTTCAGTGTATCAATTAAACCGGTCGAAGTTTAGATAAGAGTTTTGATAAGAGTAGAGTTTTACTAACTTTCTCTCCCTTCTAGTTATAATTGGGTTTCTAAAAAGGGCTTTAATTTCATTAGTTAATTAAGAAGAGCAGTTAAACATCGGATGACCTTTAATTTAACAATTGGAGGAATTGGTAACAGTTGCTGTTAAGTTTAAAGCAATGTTAAAATACCCATACCTAATTATTAATATTAATTATTGTTTTCCGTAAGACGTTTCAATTTATTATATTTATTTGGTATAAATTGGCGCTTATGCCTGAAGAGAGGCTACCAAGACTCTGCTTTAACAAGCTAATTTCTCTGGATACAATGAATCCTGATATAAACTTTAATTGGGTCACACAAGTCAGAACAATAGCTGCTCACTATGGCTGTAAAGAAGAATTTGATATAGTATAATCGACCGGACTATTAAAATAAAGCCATGTAATAATGGAATAAATAAAAAATCATATCTTATCTACTGACATCCATCTATCCATAAGCTCCAACTACAATCCAATATACAGAACTATTTCAAGCTTCAATATTTCCAGCCCAGAGTCCTGTTTGATGTATAGAACTAACATAAACTCCAACTACACTCCAATATACAGAACTATTTCCAGCCCAGAGTCCTGTTTGATGTATACAACTAACATACACTCCACCTACAATCCAATATACAGAACTATTTCCAGCTTCAATATTTCCAGCCCAGAGTCCTGTTTGATGTATAGAACTAACATAAACTCCACCTACAATCCAATATACAGAACTATTTCCAGCCCAGAGTCCTGTTTGATGTATAGAAGTAACATAAACTCCAACTACAATCCAATATACAGAACTGTTTCCAGCTTCAATATTTCCAGCCCAGAGTCCTATTTGATGTAAAGAAGTAACATAAACTCCAACTGCAATCCAATATACAGAACTATTTCCAGCATCAATATTTCCAGCCCAGAGTCCTGTTTGATGTATAGAACTAACATAAACTCCAACTACAATCCAATATACAGAACTATTTCCAGCCCAGAGTCCTATTTGATGTATATAACTAACATAGACTCCAACTACACTCCAATATACAGAACTATTTCCAGCTTCAATATTTCCAGCCCAGAGTCCTATTTGATGTATAGAAGTAACATAAACTCCAACTACAATCCAATATACAGAACTTTTTCCAGCCCAGAGTCCTGTTTGATGTATAGAACTAACATAAAACAAACGCCATTTTCCAGTGGGCGGATTCTGCTGGTTAACGAACTTGACCTTTCAAATTAGACGAAAGATTTTTGTACCAAATTTCATCAATATATATATATATATATATATATATATATAT
Source organism: Gonocerus acuteangulatus (assembly GCA_946811695.1). NCBI lineage: Eukaryota > Metazoa > Arthropoda > Insecta > Hemiptera > Coreidae > Gonocerus > Gonocerus acuteangulatus. The sequence continues at coordinate 120,215,565 of OX328123.1, read as the reverse complement.
ATATATATATATTAATAATAAAGTTTCAATTTATTATATTTACTTATTTTGTGTTTCGTATCTAGGTCGATAAACAAACTGAGCTAAGTCTTCTAAGAGATCAGGTTTTTTTTTTATGAGTTTATTTCATTATATGTCCGGAATTTATTTATTAAAGTTTAATTTATTAAAACCATAAACTAAATATTCAAGAGAAAATTAAGCTTTTATTCATAATGCATATGCACTTATTCATGGGATAAACATGTAGATTCATTAACGTATATTGTACGTCTTCATATGAGATCTTATAATCTTGTGTTTCGTAGATATGTTAAGATACTGGCTAGTAACGAACTCTTTTAATCGTTCGCTGAGGAATACTACATTCCAAGTCTCGTGACGAAAAAAAACAAAACAATGACTATGGTGTGTATCGTTTTTAACGGATATATATATACACACACACACATTTTAAAGGGGTAATTTTCTGTGTCAGTTAGGTAGGATCGATAAAGATTTGGAGACATTTTTCAAAAATTCCGACCTGAGTTATTTTTTTTCTTTTCTTCTTATTTGAGTATACGTTTTTCTTTATTATAAAACAATTATTATATTTTATAATTTACTGTAAAATTACATTATTTTCAGCACTTTAAACCCCTGTCGCTACCATTGTTACTACCATGATTCGTCCGCTTGAATAGTTTTTTATTTAAAAAAAAAAATCATGGTTCTCTGCATAATATCAGGTAAAATTTTATATACCTATATATATATGTATGTATATATATATATATATATGTATATATATATATATATATATATATATATATATATATATATATAAGTACTTTGCAGGCAATCAAATTAACCGTTTTAGTAAAAACTTTGAAATATTGGATTTTTTTTTTCTGTTCATAGTATCCCCATGAAAAGTGAATTTATTTTGAACACATGTTCCATTGCCATATTTGGCACATTGCATGTAGTGAATATGTTATTTATATACATACATCATATTAAGATATCAATGTTGATCAGATAATTGCACCTTACAAATATATAGAAAGCGATGAATTTTGGATCGGGGCACAGAAAAACGACGGAGATACGTTCTACAACTACCGGCATTTTATTTCTTATTTAGATAACACCCTGTCCAATATTTTTTTTTGTTTAAATAAAAATGAGGAAACATTGAGGAATCCTGCGTGTAGCGACGGATTTTCGCTTATATAATATATAAAATTATATATATAAAATTATATTTCTTCTCACAACTCTTTCAACAGATTCAATCTACTTCATTATATATATATATATACATGAAAATTTAAATAAAATACTGAGCTAATAAGGAACTAGTAATTAGGAAGCTAGTCCGCCAATAACCACCCTAGGGACATTAATCTTAAGAAAACTATTTTTTTTCTAAATAAATCAGAAAAAAATTGTGAACACTAAAGGCCTGAATAGACGGCCCTATAAAAGAGAGAGACTGTCCTCGACTGGATTTGTGAGTCCTTCCATGATTTCTGATTGAATTGCTTTTACCCCTGAATCTGTCCCTAGGCCAAGCCCCAAGGAATTGAAACACAGACAACAAATTAAAAAGAATAGGAGCTTTTATATTTCAATTAATTTTCCCAGCCAGCTATTGCTGTCGTATGCTTTACTACTTTCCATCATTCTTTTTTCTCATTGTAATTATAATTTGTATGAAATAATTAATTATTCAACACTTGGCTTAGTGGCTAAATATTTCTATCATCGCTTCTCTACAGTTAGGCTCCTCAGGAATTCCTAATATCTTTTATCTCTCTCATCTTTTGGAAAACTTCATTGGGTAATTTTGGTTCGTTCCGAACGTCGGATTTGCTACTATTTCTATACTATACTAGTAGTCAAATATTACGCTATGAAAGGAAGTTTCAAGAATACTATTAATTTTGAATGAGAATCTTTCAGCTTAATTAGAAAAGATTATTCAGGACTGCAAATGGCGAACTTGACTGGGCAGTGACGGCACCTAATCAGGGTGCATTGTAGATAGAGTACAACACTCAAGGAAGTATAAATAGACAAAAAAGTCCGAATCGCGGGAACTCCATCATCTTAGCGCGGCTCCATTGTTATCTCTAATGTCATATGGAAAGGTTGAAATAGAAACAGTTATAATTTTGGTTAGACCTTTCATGAAATAATTTATGACCTCAAATAGGTCACGGTTGTAAGGGTCCGCCCAGACCCTCGCCTCTACCTAATAGAAAAATCACTCCCTGGACTTGTCATGGTTCGCTCTAAAAACACACTGCTTACTGTTTCTTATTTTCTTTTATCATAATACTAATTTTGCAGATAAATGCATTAAAATGAATTAAAAAGTGAGTTAAACAACGACAAAAACTCGTTCAGAAGAACAAAACAAACACATTTGAAGTTTTAACCACTTATTTCTCCGATTGACATCGCCTAATCGAAAATCGCTTCAGAATCTTTTTTGTAGAGCATTTAGTATGCTTCAGAACGGTAACCTTCCGCTTACCAAGATTACTAACCGTTTTCGAGATATTAAGGAAAATATACGAAGTTCTTAAAACCTTTCATGTCTACAAATAAGATATTTTATTTTAATCCTTCCTTAACTCCAAACGTAACCAAAATTTAAACTGCTTTGTTTATATGAATTTCAAACATCCAGAAAATATTTTAACTGAATCCTTTGATTCTAAGTGCCCAATCCATAAACTTGATTCAACAACTATTTTGCCACTTTTCTTGAAAACGGTTAAAGCTATCGCCTTAAAAATGATTCCATTCGTTTTTCTAGGCCAATAAACCTACAAAACGAGCACTTGCAAGCTTATGAAGTAAGCACAACTATTTTTTCCGCGCGAATTTCGCCTAAAAAACATGTTCCGGATTCTGCTGGTTAACGAACCTGATCTTTCAAATGAGACGAAAGATATTTGTGCCAAATTTCATCAAAATCAGACCATTCGTCTTGGACCTAGAGAGTGAACAGACAAATATATATATATACAAATTTGAACCACCGTTGTTTTCGTTCTCTAGGGGTTCTGAAACGTAAAATTTTCTAGTAGGTAGTTCTGGATTGCGTCATGAGGTCAGCCCTATAAGCGGGGTTCCTCCCTATGGAGGGAGGGAGGAACCGCGCTAAATTTAGGTAAATGCTGCCAACCACACGTTTCTCTCTCGTTCTGTTCCGTTTTATTGTCTACGCTTGAACACATTATTTTTCAACGTTACTTTTCTTTTTGAAATCAGCATAAAATTTTCTTTACGGTTAAAGCGCATTCAATGTTCATTCGTAACTTTTTCGAACCGCAATAACTGATTAAAAAATGATATTATTAAAAAAGTCTAGTTAGTGACAAATGTTTGAAAATCATCACTCTTCTAAAAAAAAAAAAAAAATCTAAAAGCTGCCGAATTTCACAATATTTGTCCAAGGGTTGAGATTATGAATTTTATAATTTCATTGGAAAAACGATTAATAAATACAACTAATATCACATTTATTTCTGTGACCAGAAGTAAGAGTCGCGCGAGTTTTGCAAGGAGGAAGCCAATATGAACAACTTTTGTAAATTTCGAAATAATTATTTTTCTGTGCTAATGGCCTCGGCAGCAGATGCACAATATATAATTGTATTGTGTTTCTATAGTACAACATGGGACAAGAAGCCCTTTGTTCCTGTTTAAACATACTAAGCAGCTGTCGGCCATGTTGTAATTCACATAAAGGAAATGTTATCTATAGGGACTTGTTATGCTATGTATCTTAGGACGGGTTATCTATTGGGTGGTAACCTTTAGAGAACCCGTCCTAAAATTCTTATTTAATAATAATGGAGGTTAAAATTTAAATAAATAAAGGACATGGTGTGTCTATTTTGTTCACAAAAGTATTTTTCATGAGATTTTAAAATCTTTATTATTTTATTCACTAGAAAGTGCGGAAAAGGCTTAATCCAGTAGTTCCAAAATTTCATTTTCGAAATTTTGTGGAAAAGGGTCCTTTTGGAGAAGGTTTACTCAAATATCAGTTTAATTTATTTCTGATAAGATCACCTAGACCTCATATAAGTGTTATTTGTTGGTTTCCCCCTCAAATAATCTTTCAGAATCAGGTAGAAAAAAAAAATGCCTGATACATTTAGAATTTTTAGGCAACTTTAATAGTCACAACATTCATTAGAATTCTTCTAAAACATATTGAGACCACACGCTTTATTAAGACCTTTTCTAAATTGCCTCATCTGTGTATTTTAAACGATAACACTACGAATCGGGTTTGTTCGTGGTCTAGTGGCTGACGCCTTGGATTATTATGCGGGCGGTGGTGGGTTCGAATCCCACCTGCAACCGGGGTTGTTGTGTCAGGGCAAGTACAGGAAATTTCGTGCTGCACGATGGGTGTTTAGAAAGGGCAGTAACCAGTAGATAGTCCTTTGCTGATGTCTTAGATGTCAGTGCGCCGTAAAAAAAATATACATTTATGAGATATATTATTATTGTTACATCAAATTATTTTATAGCAGGTTGTAGTGATCTGTTGATCTAAAGAACAAAACTTCTAAAAGTTGTTCCACCATTGATGTTTTGGAAGGGTAGAACCTATAGATAGCCCGTTGCTAATGGCCTAGATGCAGATGCGCCGTAAAAAACAAAAACAAAAATAAACCACTGTCAAGGTCTTCCAGAAGAAGCGAAAACACTCATCAACCGCATCTCAAAACTATCGATTATTCTTACTTGTTATTTGTGTATATTTTTTTTAGTTGGGTCTCCCCCTGGTCTAATGGCTAATGCCTTGGTTTAATAAGAGGGAGATGGTGGGTTCGATTCCCACCGGCGGCAGGAATTTTCTCATCTCACGGCTCGTTGAGAAAATTCCTCTCTGCACCTTGGGTGTCGGCGCTAATGGCCTAGATTTCGATGCCGTAGAACAAAAAATAAAAATAATTAGCTGAAGAAGGCTGCCAAAGTGCAGCCGAAACGTTTAACACATATCTCTGCCTGAAGATCTGATTGCCAACCTTGGTCTTCATCTGCCGCTCGGCATTTCCATTGGTATGTAGTATCTTATTTCTTTGTAAAATCAATTAATGTCACTAATTACTATTAAAATCAATTATTGTACCTATTTATTTTTTCATTCTACTCATTCTAAGAATTTAAGACGATATGCTCTTTTATAAGTTAATTGTATTTATAGTTCTGTTACCTATCACAATTATAAACTTTTTTTTTTCTGTATTAATTTCTTTTTTTGTCATTTTAGCTGACGAAGACTACCAATGAGTAGCCGAAACGTCCGAAATATAGAGTAACAAAATCATATTGAGGGTTATTTAGCCGAATCCGAACTATTCCATCTTTATTTTTTTTTTTATTTATTTTTTTTTTTTTTTTTTTAAGGAAACCAGGTAGTGCTGGACTCAACTAAAAACCTCCCCCTCTTGTTCTTCGTGATCATGATGGAAACCACGCATTACATATATATATATATATATATATATATATATATATATATATATATATATATATATATATATATATATACATATATAATCATGTTTTTGACTGTCTGTCTGGTTGTTCCTTAGACATATCTTCGCCGTTTGACCGATTTTGAATGTTAACGTGACGACTGTATTATATGTTTGTTCCTTATACAAATTCACGCCGTTTGACCGATTTTGACCAAACTTGGCACAAAGATAGGTCTTGACCCGGGAAGTCTCGTAGGCTAGGTCAAAAACATCTACCAGCTGTCTGTCTGTTTGTTCCTTATACAAATTCACACCGTTTGACCATAAATCACAGAATGTTTCTAGTATTTATTTATGACGTCCCTTCAGACAGATCAGCTGAACGGTGATCGGATATGGAGAGGAGTATATCTAGTTAATCTGTAAATACCTTGCTGACAAATAGTGGATAACACAAAGGCCGAAGAGAGAGAAGCGCTAACGGACATATTCCCGTGGACAGATCAACTCCAAGCCTTTGTCTCCTCTCCACCAGCTCCTGTCTATACAATACCGTTTTTGTCTGTCCGTCTGTCCCCTCCCGCTGCATTGTTCTTCGTTTCGATTGTCTTTACTCTCTCACGCACACTTTCTAACTCACTCTCTCTCTCTCTCTCGCTCTCTCTTTCGCTTTTTCTCTCTCACTGGCCGTCCACTTCACTCCACGATTTATAAAATGGATATTGTTTTTTTCCCCTTCTTTTCTCTCGATTTCTTTTTTTTCTTCACGAGCAGGAAGAGATATTTTTTTCCTCTCGTAGATAAATGATTTTAAAGTTTTTTTTTGTTGTGACGTTACACTTTTGATAAATTATGGGATACCTCAAATTACAACAAAGAATCAAAACATTTATAATTTCATTTTAGGCCAAATAGGTAAACCAGTTATTTTAAAAGTACCATATGGACATTTTGTTCACTCTGCCTCTTTAAATAAAGTGAAAAAATAGAACGGAGTACTTTGAATTAAAACTGGCGCATTAGTAGTGTAACGACCGGAAGGGCAATATCGGGTCGGAAAGAAAAGGGTACATGAGCAAAACAATAATTAGAGCTCGAAACACTACATTCAGGACAAAACAGGAAGTAGACATCAGAATAGGGAAAACTGTGACTAATTTGATAACTAATGACTATAGATTAAATGAGTATTCGCAATGTCACTAACGATTGATGATGATATCCTTTTTCACCATGATTAAAGACTAATCACTAAGGACTAACGGCTTCAACGTTTGTAAAACAACAGGACTCCATATTTTTCATGTTTATTGTTCTGAAAAATTTGTTTCTTTTGTTTTGAACAGTCTGTTCAAAAGAGAGCAATCCCCGGACATAGGCAAGACTGACACATTTCCAGTCGAGTTTTTTTTTTTTTTTTGAGTTGTCTCCCTTTAGAAATACTAATGCGATATGAGTAAAGATTAATATGACTTACGAATAATGATTGACTTGAGTTGTGACTAACGAGAACAGTTTAGTCATTAATAATCCTTATAATATTTTATCTAATAATGATTAGTCATAAGTAAAATATAATCGATTCAGTAATTTTGCCAAAAACGAAATGATGTTTCGCCAGCCAAATTAAATGAAAGTCTAGTGATTAGTGATACGACTTCCAATAATACTTGCGAATTCAACTAGGCGACCGATGCCTTTGCCGGTCATGGTCAATAGCTTATCTTTTTATTCAACCAGTCAGACTCCTTGGTACGATACAAAAGGCCTTCCAATTAGTCAAGAAGAATGCGGGCCATCTTTTATAAAACACAATTCAATCGAAATTTGATGATTATAAAATATCTCACTAATTATAATTTTTTTATTATATACCCTGTGGAGGGTGTCTGGCCGTCCTGAAAATAAGTGTCGGTGGTCCGGTTAAATAATAAAAATGTGTTTTTTACGACGCTTCTGCATTTAGGCCACTATCTTTAGTTTGCCCCCCTTCCTAAACATCCTAAACATCAATCGTAAAGCAGGAAATTCAACGGGTCCATGGGTGAATGAAGTCAATCTGCTGCAGGAGGGTATCGAACCCGTACCTCCCTCAGGAGAATCCTTGGCGTTAACCATTAGACCGCGAATTGACCCATAAATGTTTTATTATTATTTATTTATTTAGTGGCGAATCTTAATATAGATGATCAGCTGTTGCTTCTCTAGAAACTCTAACATGTAACCCAATCAAAAGATAAAAATTAAATATAGGAACAAACAGGTAGAAAAATGACTTCGAAAATCATAAATAATTAGTAAAAAAAACAAAAAACAACAGAATAGAAAATAAAATAATAGAAAAAATTGAATAATAAATAAATTATTCTTTGCCAAAAATGCAGTACCATAAAATGAACATACAATTGTGGTTGGTTGGCTGATCAAGGTTCATCGTAGTAAATAGGATGAAAAACAGGTCAAACACGTCCACTTTATATTCCTTTTATTCAACAGAACGTTTTCGAGGTCACAACCTAATCTTCAATGTCCTCCTATAGCTCAGCGAGGTTCACTCGGGTCTTCTTCCGACTGTACTCAGTCTAAATAGGCCCTTTGAAGAGGACAACAGTCTGAAGAAGACTCGAGTGAACCTCGCTGAGCCATGGGCGTATATCGAAAATTATTTCGGGGGGGGGGGGGGGGGGGGGGGGCTGAGACCATTTCCGGAGTATGGAATACTAAAAATTTAGAACTTGGAATAGTTTTAATCAACTAAAACGCTATTAGACACAAAATAAATTATTTTGAATAAACTAAGTGATTTTATTTACTTTATTTTTTAGGGTTTATGACAAATGTTTATCGATCAAATAAAAATTTCGGGGGGGGGGGGGCTGCAGACGCCTTATATACGCCCATGCGCTGAGCTATAGGAGGACACTGAGTGAGCTCGAAAACGTTCTGTTGGTTAAAAGGAATATAAAATGGAGGTGTTTGGCCTGTTTTTCGTTCTATTTACAATAAAATTAACACGTAAAATGAAAAAAAGTCCGACTCGCAGGAACTGCGTCATCTTAGCGCAGTTACATATCGAAGAGATGGAATAGATTAGCATAAAAAATCACAGGAAACTGACAGTAGCCATACATTTATGTACTGAAAACGTACTTACTCTTTGACTACTGCTGAAAAGGCTCTATTATAAACAACCATAAATTCGTTGTCATTAGCGCGGTTCCTCCCGCGCCCCCCCCGAAGTGCCGACTAGAAAGTTTCGCGTTTCAGAACCCCTAGAGACCGAAAATAACGGTGGTTAAAATTTGTATATATATATATATATATATATTTGTCTGTTCGCGGATTTCTGGCTTCCCTGATGGTCCGATTTTGATGAAATTTGGTACAAAAATCTGTCGTCCAATTTGAAAGGTCAAGTTCGTTAACCAGCAAAATCCGCCCACTGGAAGATGGCGTTTGGGGCGAAATTCGCGCAAAAAAACTCGTAACGCTTACGTTTTTGAGTTCATAAGCTTGTAAGTACTCTTTTTATAGGCTTCTTGGGCTAGGAAAACGAATGGAAGCATTTTCAAGGCGATAGCTTTAACCGTTTTTGAGAAAACTGAAAAAATAATTTTTGAATGCCGTTTTTGGTTTGGGTACTTATTTGGCTACTTATTTGGCTATAAAACAGGATACGTAAAGTTAGTGACAATATTTCGGAGATTTCTGAGCGAAATACTTTTAAGATTTTGTACCACCACGACCGGCTTTTTTCCTCTATTTTTATCCACTAGATAGACTTTATTTCGCATATTATTCTATATAAGTTTTATTCAGCAGGGGATTCTGATGAAATGTCGTGTTTTTGCTGTGGATTTTAAATACGATGTATCTAAGATTGGATAACATTAGCGAGTCTACATAGTTAAGAACCGACGACGGAGGATTACGTCTTGCTATGATTTAGTCTACATATGTATATTAAGTCCTAAATCCAAAAAATAAACTTCACAACGGTTAGATACTATGAGCGAATATGGCGGTTCAATGCCCGTAGAAACAAGGGGAAGGGGGCCGCAGGAAATTTACCTGCTAAGAGTTAATGCTCAAGAGCTGTAAATATACCCCAGGTATCTGCCGACACAAATACAAAGCCTAGGCGAAGAGCACCCCAAAAACTCAGATCCAAACATAAGGTTATATACTAAATATTCATAAAGACTACTTAGTTGTAAACCGATTCATCAATTAGCAATCAATAGTTTTCAACAAAGGTTATAAACTAAATATTGATAAAAAGTATTTAATTAGAAAAAAAAACACAATATTCCACAAGACTTGTTTTTAGTCCATTTGTGTCTACTCCGTAGACTTAATTAGGTATATTATTCTATTGTAGTTGGGCAACTAAACTTTGTTTCATTTTGTTAAATAAAGTTTTTTTTCTTGACTTGTTATTCGTCTAGACTTTTATTTGTCCTTGTGTATTTACTAGGTAGGCTTTATTCGGCATATTATTCTATATAGGCTATATTAGGCAGGGTATTCTACTCAATCTTGTGTACTTCTTCTTGATGCTTCTGTACATGGGCGTATATAAAAACAATTTCGGGGGGGGGGGCTGAAACCATTTCCAGGGTATGGAATACTAAATATTTAGAGCTTGGAATAGTTTTAGGCAACTAAAACGCTATTACACGTAAAATAAAATATGTTTTATGAACTAAGTGATCTTATTTAATTTATTTTTAAGGGGTTTTCGAGAAGTTTTTATCATCAATTCAAAATTTCGGGAGGGGCTGCAGCCCCCTCAGCCCCCCCCCATATACGCCCATGCTTCTGTATCCTCTAGAAAGGCTTTATTAGGCATATTTTGTATTGATTATATAGAGATTTGCTTTAGAATGAGAGCCAGATTCTGTAATTTCCGCTTCTGTGTAAAAGTTAGCTACTGTCGGTGTCCCTGACGCCTTAATATCACTTTTATTCGAGATGTTCGAGAGGATTTTGACAATTTTCACGAGATATATAAAAAAAAATAAGTTTATTTCTTTTCTAAGCTTATCAAATGGCACTAGGGACATGAACGGAACCGCGCTAAGATGCTGCAGTTCCTGCGAGTCGGACTTTTTTTAAGTATCTTGTTTTATTAGCAAATTCGTTTTACTGTCATGACCAACTGTAAATATGTGCTTCATGGCGAATAAAATTCCATTCTGTCGTGGGTTAAATCTTTCTATCAAATAAGAAATAACGATAACTTCAGTTGGAGGCTATGAGGAAGGTTATAAGACAGGAGAATTCAAAACAAACTACGTCATCATGATTAGCCACAGCCATCTTGATTACCACAGCCACTCCAGACTTATTATTACCAATACCTTTCACCGTTTCTAAGCTTATTTTACTACTATACTAATTTTACTGAGAAATGCAATTTAAAACAAGAAACAACCATTTAAAAAAGTGAGATAAACAAAGAGAAAACTCCTTTCAAAACAAACACTTTTTAAGTTTTAAGCGCTTCCGGATTGCGTCATGAGGTCAACCTCATAAGCGGGTTCTCCCTATGGAGATAGGGAGTAACCGCGCTAAAAAAAATTCATATTCTAATTTAGGATGATTTTAGAGCTGTAAGAAGTGGTATATTGGTATAAGAATTAGTATTTAGTGTTTAAAATCTGTGATACTTGTTTGTATGAATACTAATATGGAGTCTACGTAAGGAAAATCTGCCGCCCTTATAGGACGTGCCGAATAGTTAATTTTTCAAGTGTTTTATATTCAGGGAGTGTCTGTTTAATTGAAGGGGTTGGGGCAAAATAGTGCCAAGTATAATTTTTAACAAAACTTAACTGTAGCATGTTCGATATTATGTGGGACTATCACTTGAAATGGTTAGGGTCAACAAGATTAAGTAGCATACAGAGCTTGTAGTCATATTTTAGTAGCATATGCATCATAGACTGATAGTCCCACATAGTATCCAACAGCTAAGTTTTGTTCAAAATGTTGCTTGGCATTATTTTGCCCCGACCACTTCAATTGTAAAAGTTAAGTTAAAAAGTTTGCGTGTTGGTTCGTCCCTCTGTGTGAGTGAATAATGTACTATTCCAAGTGTTAATCAGTTGGCAGAGATAGAATTTCCATGTTCGAACTTTTTATCATTTTGTCGATAGCCAGACTTGAGATCTTTATGAGGTGCACATTGGCGAGGTTAGATGAGTGCTGGACATAATACTGATTGATTATTGTGAGTTTCTGATCAGGCTCGAGTAAATAGCTGCTTGTCAGTTTGTCTATTTTATTTTTTAATCTGTCAATGAAGTCTTGTGAGTTAAGCTTTATTATACATTCATATGTTTCTGTGGTGTTTCATATTTCTCAGCGGGTTTAATTATATTTACTTAGAACGTTCATGTTCAATTATTTGCTCAATTTATGGTAAAATGTGTACCCTTTTTTGTTGGATTGCCTTGAGGAAAAAGTTCCTACTTTTTAAATGATATTGAGAATCGGTTTTTCCCATCTGTTTATTCGGTTCTTTTGGTTGTCAGATAAAGGCAGCCAATTTCATATTTATTTATTGACAACGTGAAACACATCGAATGGATCGGTACATTAACGTGTATAAGAAAGGAAAAATACTTATCACCACTTCAATTGTAAAAGTTAAGTTACAAAGTTTGCGTGTTGGTTCACCCTCTGTGTGAGTGAATAATGTACTATTCCAATTGTTATTATTACAGTTAATAATGCAATTGTTACTTGAATTTGTGTTGGAAATCAGATATGTTTTGGGAAGGCTTAATACTTGACTGATTAAATTTTAATTTACTTCTAATCCAACTTGATTACGTCAAAGCTTAATTAGAGTTGTCCAATTAGCCGACGAACACACCCTGATTTATGAAATTCCGCGAGCTTTACTTCAAATTGAAATATTTACTCGGAAAGTTGTTACTCGGGAGCAGATACGTTTTTAATTACCACTTCCATCCGAATAAGCGGCCTTCGTTAGGGGCTTCTTTCATCAGGTGCCAATGGTTTTTAATGGATGAAAAGTATAATCCAAGAGAAGCCTACGGGATTAGCTTGGAGGGCCGAGATAGGAGGAATAGGGCTTCCAATATCTCTCTGGGTTCAGGAGGTCGGTAGGGAGGGTTGAAGAGGGGAGGTGACAAGGAGAGGGAGAAAATAATAATTCCCAATCTGAAGGAGTTGGAAACAGCAATCAGTGGACCTTATTGAAATACACTCCAACTCGATTAAAGATGCTAATGGGATTCAAAGTGGTCGACAATAATGTTTATATTATTGACGTCAATAGAATCCCCAAGCGGAACCCTTCTCCACAAATGTATTAACAATGTATTCGCCGATAGGGAGTTTAAACCTCATATAGAAATCTCTACTAGCTTAATAGATAGATAGATATAAACAGAGTTAGAAAAAATGTGGTTTATTCAATTGTAGGTTCTAGTTAAGGGGCAATACTACCTTGTAACTTTTTTATGGGCTAAAATTCTTCCTTAGCTAAACAAAAATGAAATCCAAGAGTGCTTCTGTGAAGAAACATTTCTTAAATGGGCAAAAAATAGGTTTTTCCGGAAGATATCCCCATGCAAAATAATTTTTTGAGCGAGCTTCGATTGGTCCCATTTTAATTGCTGAGTTTTTTTTCGTCCTCCTTCCATAAATTTCAAAATTATACCATTTTTTTTAATATCTTTATTACAAGAAAGTGTGAAAAAAATTAAATAAGAAAAAAATGAACATTTCAGAACATTAAACTTTAAAGTCGTTTTCTCAAAACTATTTTTCCCAAATCGGGTGATACTCTGGCGTCTTCAATTTTTGCCCGACCAATTTCAAATTTTAACTGCAGCTTCCTAATGATATTTGCTAGTAAAGTGCGTACGTTTTTTTTCGCTACATTAAATTATAACGATTATATGACCGATTTTTAACGGATTGCTTTATAGAAAATTTATTGTTCACCATTTTAGAAAAAAATTAATATTTCTTAAAACTCCTACGTGCTTTACTAGATAACCTTCTGCTTTTGAAATAATTTTAGTTTTTAACCTATTAAGTTTTACTAAAGTTTGAATGAATTTCTAAATTTTCAAACCTAAAAATTCTAAGGAGAAAATAGAAACATGTTGATCTCCTCATCAGGCATAAATGTCCATTAGTGATTTATAATTCTGGTCTGAATACTCACGGACAAGTCGCCTCCGTAGAAAGGGTGAATAACAAAGGTCTCATTTCCCACATGGATGACGCCCGAGACTCCATTGCACGTGTGGAAGGCAGCTGTGGCACCTGGATAGTCCTTAACTGTCCCATGGTAATAGCAGTGCTCAATCTCCTGAAAGATATTAGAGTCTTAAGTACACATTGGTTTTAATTACATGTATCATTAATGGATCTTAATACAGAAAACAATATCTTGTGCTCAGAGACCAATCTGAAAGGTAGGTGGCCACTTTGGGCAACAGCATTCTCCTAAAAGCAATGATTTAAATACTAGTAATAATAAAATTTTTTTTTATTATATATCATTACCATTGTTACTAGTTGAAGAAGAAAGCATGCCCTAGCCGTTACGGCTTCAGTGGTCTATTTATTTCATTTTATCCACTACATTTAAAGATCATTTTTAGTTTAGTCATATCCGTCTTTTCATTCGTAGAGGTGGTAATTCACCATCTGAATTGAGTCCTTCAGGATAGTTCCGCTGATTTGCAGTAGGACTTCTTGTTTGATTTGGAATTTCGTGGCAAATTTTTGGATAAACTCCATGATGGTGCCGCCAGCTCCAAACATAAGTCCTATTACTTCCCACTTGAGAACCTTATATTTCTCTTCAAAATATGGGATGCAATCTTCATGAATTTTTTTCTTCTACATATTGACTGCCTTTGGTTGGTCCACGTCAAATACAAACCGAATTGTCGGGTCTAACATAGTGCCAGAAGATGTTTTCCGGTTAATTATCTCTATGTCGGCTCTTCGATTTGATCCTCGATCGGCGACACAATGTATCTGTTCAAATACTTCTAACCCCTCTTTCGATCGGAGCATGTCGGCTATGATGGTACGTATTTTATGGTGCCTGTTAATCCTCATCAACTCAGTCTTCCGGCAGACACCCAGGATGTGCGGAAGGGTTTCGGGCTCGTTGCAGGCTCTGCAACGGAATCCTGAGTTCCTACCAGGAAGAGTTCGTACGGGGATCGAATACAAGTCAGTTTGATAGCCTTGGACCACTCACTACTTGCAAATCCTGATTTGGAGGACATCCAGGAGTTTCCTTTCTTGAACTGTGAGAAAAGGATTACGCCTTTGCCTTTTGAAGGAAGTGAAGCCCACTTATCGAAACTCTTTTCCCTCAGGATGCGCCTCGTATTCCTAACATTCCTGAGACCATCGACGCCTAGCTTTTCACCACATTCCCTGATGTCTGCTTCGAGTTTTCGAGTCCTTAAGATAATTTCGTTGCTGTTTTCCAGTAACTTATTGGCAATGTTGGCGTACTGGAGAAAAGCTTCCCACTTAGACCGTATTAAGCCTAAAACTCGTTTATTTCGGGGAGCATAGAGCATTTCGACGGGACAATCAGTTGGCAGAGATAGAATTTCCATTATCGAACTTTTCATCATTTTGTCGAAAGCCAGACTTGAGATCTTTATGAGGTGCATACCGGCGAGGTTAGATGAGTGCTGGACATAATACTGATTGATTATTGTCGAGTAAATAGCTGCTTGTCAGTTTGTCTATTTTATTTTTTAGTCTGTCAATGAAGTCTTGTGAGTTAAGCTTTATTATACATTCATATGTTTCTGCGGTGTTTCATACTTCTCAGCGGGTTTAATTATATTTACTTAGAACGTTCTTGTTCAATTATTTGATCAATTTATGGTAAAATTTGTATCCTTCTTTGTTGGATTGCCTTGAGGAAAAAGTTTCTACTTTTTAAATGATATTGAGAATCGGTTTTCCCCACATGTTTATTCGGTTATATTGGTTGTCAGATAAAGGCAGCCAGTTTCATATTTATTTATTGACAACGTGAAACACATCGAATGGATCGGTACATTAATGTGTATAAAAAAGGAAAAATACTTATATTTGAACTTCGCTTTCTTGTGATGTTCAATTCTTTACACATTGAGTCAATTTTCTCTACGCGGATATTAACTTTTCTTTCTGAGAGTAAGATTCTGCTTGACGTGATCTCTCCCCTTTTATCCGACTCTGATGTATCGGTCAAAAGGGTTAAAGGCTTACAAATTCTGCGTTCCTCTCGACCAATACCCCCACTTCACCCACCACCAGAACCTCCTTTTTATGAGAGCCGGGATGGAATTTTCCTATTGAATACAAAGCGGGAATACAAAGTGGCTCGAAGGGTTAACCGCCGTTGGGGCTTTCCAGCCTTCTCAGGGAATTTCTCTTTTACATCAAACACTTTATGCAAATAAGGATTGAAGTTCGAACCTAAAGGGCACGGCGTTGATTAGGCTAAAGTTTTGTGAGAAATATAAAAAATAGTGATATACTAAAATATTTAATACTAAGCTGACCATTTCCTTAAATCTTCAAATTTTCGTTACATGCGGAAGATCATAATTAAAATAAATAATTTCAGTATCGTTACACCATTAAGTCACTCGTATCAAGAAATGTTTTACTACACAAGAAAATAGTCGAAGAAAGCTGGGCTGACTATGGAAAGAGATTAAATAATACCAACTCGGCGCTAATGACCACGATGTAGATGCGCCGTAAAAAAAAAAAAAAAAAATAAAAAAAAAATAATAATAATACCAACTACATTATACTGAAGATACTGAACTTGAATAAGAATAATTTTAAAGAAAATAATGGAAGCATCAAAACTCTCCGAATTCGTGTTTCAAGTCGAGCTCAAATGAGAACGCTATAATTAGTATAGGTACATATTTTCAAAATAGAAAAAATATTTTCTTAAGCACAACCTGAAAATTGGCCGAAAAAAGTTAAAATGTTGTTTTACTTCAAAGAAGCAAAATAATACCTATGAGCAATATCCAACTGTGTAATTAGATGAATATTATGTTAGTTGATATCGCTGAATCTTTATTGTAAAAATTGGAAATAAAATTTAATAATTATTTTTATTTATTTGATTTTTCAGAGCCCGCTTCTTAGGCGATTTGCTCTTTTGAACCAGGAGGGTGCAGGTAAAATTTTGAATAAAATTTGTATGAAATGAGATGAAAAGTAAAATTGCAACAAAAAAAAAAAAAAAAATCAATCAAATTTTAACCCTCCGTCGACCACCTGGGGTCTAGGCGGACCCCACGCACACTATTTCCCCCCTTCCTTATTGCCACCGTATCTCTACCTTCCTGTTCTTTGAGTAGCTTCCTAATAAGTAGAGCTCTGAAGATCGGCAGTGTCAAATCGCTCATAAACGATAGTCCACGCCTCAAATTGATTATTTTTTGTTCAAAAACGGCTTCGGGGTCTGAGTGGGCATCCATGATAATTTTTTTTTCATATTTACATGTATTTTATTCTTCCAATTTAATTAGTTTGCATTATGGGAGTATCTGCTGTCAAGATAAAACTGAATTCGACGGATTTTACAATCTGACGAAAGGATTCCATTTTCCTGTGTTATTGTCTTTCTGTAATGCAACTTTAAATCCTACAACCACAATTTTGGGTCCTGAGACTCCATATTTGGAGGGCATCTTCACTGACACCTACAAATTGATGGAATATTTTTTGAAAGTAGTCTTATGGACTATTAGCACGTTATCACCATAAATGTAACTGGGGTCCTGGTGGACCCCACGTGGGCGACAGTGTAACTTTCTCTCACGTGGTCGACGGAGTGTTAAAAATGAAACAAAAAAAAAAAATGAAAATAACAAGAACAAATATGAAGTCTTAAAGTGTGGAAAACTAAAAATAAAATTTAAAAACTAACAATTGTTTTTCGCCTTAATTTGTACATAGGAAATTTAAAAAGCATGCTGTGTATATTTTGCTTCTGTTATATGTGTTCGTATAAATGCGTGATAGTGTCTATTTATGGACTACCATCCGTCAAAAGTTAATTCATGTCATGTGGTACGTTAAAGTTTCGCCGTTTTCTGCAGTCCGTCAATATTGTTTTATTGGTAAAGTTGAATTACAACGTCTACACAGTGGTATGTCTTGTTTTGTCATCAAGTGAGAATGGGTTAGTAGAGTATGTCCTATTCTAAGTCTTGTAAGGACTACATCTTCTCTCCGGCAGCTTCTATTGCTGTAGTTCCATGGTTTTATAAATGGCTTTATCTCCTGAAGCTTGAACGTGAAATGTTATAGTCAGTACTTCCGGGATGCTTCATGAAGACAACGACAACCTCATTTGCAGAATTCTTACCTATGGAGGAGTATTTTTTTAAAAAAAAAAAAATATTTTCCTGACTAATGGATTCCGATATGGCGAGTTTCCCCAAAGTAGATTTTGACTGCTTCATTTGTCAAAGTCTTTTGGGTTTGTCAAAGTTCCCTCCATAAAATTAAAGCACAAACCTCCTAAATGTGAGTATAAAAGTCCGACTCTTAGCGCGTTCCCCTTAGGATCATTTGAAAAGCTTAGCATAGAAAAAGTTTTGGCCTTTCGTGAAAAATGTAATATGAAATCTTGAAGAGAAGATTTTAGGTGCCACAACAGGAAACTGACAGTATTCTAAGCGGAGGCTACTCCTTCCGCCTCGCCCTAGGAAAACAGAGATACTGTTTCTCAATTTCTTGCCTTGTTTTACATTATTAATCATTCTAAAAAGTGAAATTTTCTAAAAGGCGCTTCCGGAAGGAGAAACCGTGCTAAAAAGCAGCTACGAAGCTGGTTGAACCGAGCCTCTGAAAGGCATTGCAATCCATCCACTGCTCCAGACCAAACATATCATATTTCCGCTTTCAAAATGTTTGCTCAAATATAGTGGGGATTTAGCGGAATCATTACTTTACTTAGGAGTGTTTGTTTACCCTTTACATAGATAACAAAAAAAAAGTGTTCTTAGGCAGATTTTCATGATAATTTTCCTAATAGTTATCGTAGTATCAATGTTGGCTTAGAGATTCAATATAATATTGTACAATCTAGTATCCTATCTATTATTCTTATGATATTATTAAAAATAGCTCAGTGGTAGAGCACTGGACTAAAAAGCTGGAGGCCTGAGTTCAAATCCCGAGCAAGCACTAAAGATTTTTTCTTCTAGTGTCTTCGTTCATGGGTTGAATTCGGCCTCCCTGACCGTCCCTAGGCCAACCCAGCCTTTAATAAATTTATCAATGGGTACCTCGGGTGCTAATGACTCTAGTAGTCGATTCAGCCAAGGGAAAAAGCGGCCGGAGCATAGTACTGACCACACTATCTCCATGGTCATAAATCAGATACCTCTATAGTATCTGCCCCTCAGGCCCTCGTGGCCTGTTACGGGACTGATTTTTTTTTTATTATTATTAAAAATAAATATTATTCTGGATAAACTTAGCTAAGTGATTTGTCACAGGACATGTTTTTTTTTTTTTTTTTTTTTTTTTTTCAAATTCCTTCTTTCGTGAATACATAATACAACAAAAAAAAATTTCTATAGTAGATGATTAAAATTGTTTTAATTTCTTTTAGAATGTATTTTAAAATCACTATAGAGTATCAATAACATATTCATATTCAGGTGTGACGAAGAAATCCAAAATGGATGAACTGAGACATCTTATGCCTTAAAAAGACGTAAGCTCACGTTTGTTGTCACTGTTTGTTTTTTATTTTATTAAGGCTAACAACTAGAGAGTTTTCGTTGCAACCAATTCAGCGTTTTTTTTTAGATTTAAATTGCACGTTTCAGAACCCATAGATAACAATATATATATATATATATATATATATATATATTTATCTGTACGCGCTCTAGCTCACACAACAATACTTAGTGTGATTTAATATATGAAGTTCTTTAACCAGTAAAATCCGGCAATCATTGTTTTTGGGTGAAATTCGCGCGAGTAATAGTAGCAGTTATAAAATCGTTTTCAAGGTGGTATTTTTTCCGTTTTCGAGAAAAGCGAATGAAATACATTTTTCTAACTAATTCTCTGTTCGGGAATTTTGAGATTTTCCTATGTATTTTGAAAACTGTTGAGAAATCGTGGTAAATGGATAGTAACCATTTAAAAGCTTACTAACGCTTCTACCAAAACGGGTCTAAAAACGATGCTTAATACCTCGAATTTATTGGTTTCTTTGCTTTGAAGGGTTCGTTACGGATTTTATTAGCATAAATGTGCTCTAGCGGTGACTAAACTGGGAAAAACCGTTACAAAAAGTGTCCACTCGCGTTCGCGCTTGCGCAGGGCTATATACGAAAAAGAAGACTGTATGTGTCACGAAATAGTGTCCACTTGCGTTCGCTTATATGCAGTGTCGTTCGCGCATGCGCATTGGCCGTGGACGAAAAATATGATTGTATGTTATAGAGTACATTACATAGGTTTATCGGGTGGACCTAGCCTTACTAAAAAGTGTCACAAAAAGGTGTCCGCTGCATTCGCGCATGCGCGTTGGCCATGTACGAAAAAGAAAACTGTAAAACCCGTTTCCAAACGTTCCACTCCAAATTGTCTTACCATCCTAATCCTGAAGGTCAATCCTTATCATCCCAATCCCATCCAGATAATCCCCCCAGGCGGCTCAAGAGACAGTGGCCCCGAGACAAGTTACTTGCCTGATCTTTTCATGATCAATAAAATATTTATTGAGACACCTATGGAATTGCCAACAATGGTTGGCTTCTTCCAAATTTTGTGTTTTTATTTTTTTTATTTTTTTTTTACTTTTGTCACTTTTGTCAACTTGCATATAATATCTGGACCAACATACTTGATCATTGTACTGTTATCTGTACAGATTTCAAATAAATAAATACTAAATAAAAAAAAAATGTTATAAGAGTACAATTAAATAGGTTTGTCGGGTGGACCTAAAGCATATTTATGTTCCTGAATTTGACCAGAAGGCTCTAAACGAATATATATTTCCTCAGTGATTTATTCATTATTTTTTTATCTAAGCAGTAAAATGAATATGTTAGTAAAACAAGATATTTAATATGAGATCGAATTTTCAGTTTTCGACCAGAAATCGAATGGACGAGCTTCTTCAATTTTTGTTACTGTAAGTTTTTAGTATATTATGGCACCGAAATGTCACTTTTCCTGTATATATCATGAGGTAGATGTTTAACTACTTTACAAAATACTAAGTACACACATTGCAAATGTATACACCAGGGGTAAGAAGTTATGAAAACGCGCTGAAATGACACAGTTCCTGCTAGTCGGACATTTGTAAATATTCTGTATATTTGTTTTGTGTGCATTTATAATGGCCTTTTAATATTTGTCTTGTCGATTATGATTGTAGGACGTTTTGAGTTTTGGTATAGCTGTGTTCCATATTATGGACGAAGAACCATGTGAAATACGTATTTCTCTGATGATACCATGAGCTTCAACAGTCCCTATCCTCAAGGGATCGAATTCAAAGGAGGTAGCTGCTTCAGTGGAGGGATCAGAAACAGGTTCTGTACCTTCAACCACAAACAGCTGATTAGAGTTTTATCAGAGGGAGGTCCTTTGATGTATTCTAGGGGTACTCAAAGTCCTTCGGGTTCTCTCTTAATAGGTACTTCTGTTCTGGATAGCTTTTCCAAACTCTGCCAGCATTTTTTGATCATTCCTGATTTATAAAAATGCTGGAGAAAGTTTTATCTTATTCCATTTAAAATATCAAATTGTTTTTCATATAATTTAGTCCTGTTAGAAGTGAATACAGGCCAAAGAGAAAAATATATAAATAATTAAAAATACATATGATAAAGTAAAGATTTAATTTAGTTTTAGTTTTTAGCACGAGTTCTCCCTCCCTCTATAGGAAGGAACCCCTCTTTTGAGATTGACCTCATGAAAAATTTCACTCTTCAGAACCTACAGATCACGAAAATAACGATTGTTAAAATTTATATATGTATATATATATATATATATATATAATATATATATATATATATATATATATACATATCTTCGCTGTCAAGCTGGCTAAAAAATGGAAAGAGTTCAATGAAATTTTGTACGAAAATACAAAAAACAAGCTAGTGTTCCTAGCTATTTTCAGTTCAAGT
>OX328123.1:120131514-120193647 GCA_946811695.1 Gonocerus acuteangulatus | reverse complement strand
TCTATTTCACTGCGAAATTACGATACGAGCTCTTCTTGCATCGGGAAGTAATTAGAAAATACGTTTCTTTTTAAGGGATTCCCGAAATTTCACGATTATATGTTTGAAATTTAACAAATTATGATATTATTTCATACATTTAAATCTTTTAACATAAAATGACGATCCGTGTCAAAAGAAGAAAGCAATAATAAATTCATGGGAGCCTGTATAATATATAATTATTATTCTTATGTTGCTGCTTTCTATAATAATTAATAAAAAAAAAAAGAATCTATTTTAGTGAAGATGGAGATAGTTAGCCGTTGCAGAGATACGAAGACAAGGTATAGTTGGGATTCGGCCGAATCCCAACTATACATTGTCTTCGAATCTATTTTAGGTTCGGTGATTGGAAAAAAATACGGATCTGCATCCGTAGATTTTCTCCTGAGATTCAGATTTGTTAATTACATACATTAAAGAGCAATTTTTTATATTTAAACATAAACATGCCTCGGAAGAAATATGAAAGTATGCCAATATTTTAAAAGAATTTGGCAGAAAACTTCAAAAATATATACAGGTAATTGATTACCAAAAGCTATAGAATTTTATGCAGAGAGTTAAATTCTCTGGATATAACGTTCTAAAATGGCGCAAAAATTATCAAACCTAGCGTTTATGTTTTTGAAACATACTTATCATTTTCTGCAACTAATAACTCATTAGATAGGCGAATGCCTAAGCTTTTCTATTCAATTGATTTTCACTATGGGTATATCATTAAGGAAAAAGCCCTTCAAAGGCTTAAGATAATATAATTTGAAGAGAAGAATGCCACTTTGGAAAATAATGCCAAAAAGAGGGGACTACAATATTTGAAATTACCTGTTTTGAGACTTGCTCTGCTCCGTTCGTTAGATAATGCTTTTGCATAAGGTTTGGTGCGAGTAACTGCCTGCAAAAAAGAGAAAAAAATAATTGAAAACAGAAATAAAATAATTCTGGGGTAATGTAAGGAAATCCTACGTATTTTTTTTTATCGCGAAATTCGCGCAAAAAAATCGTAACGCTTACGTTCATAAGCTTGTAAGTACTCTTTTTATATGCTTAATGGGCTAGGAAAACGAATGAAACCATTTTCAAGGCGATAGCTTTAACCGTTTTCGAGAAAATTGGAAAATTAGTTTTTGAATACCGTTTTTGGTTTGGGTACTTAGAATCACGGGATTCAGTTGAAACATTATCTGCATGTTCCTCTTTCATTAAAACTAATATGTTGAAATTTTTGTTACGTTTGGAGTTAAGGAAGGGTTAGAATAAAATATGTTATGAACAGACATGAAAAGTTTTGGGAACATCGTATACTTTCATTAATATCTCGAACACGGTTGGGAAATCGTGGTAAGTGGATAGAAACTATTTGAAAGCTTACTAAATTCTCTACAAAAAAGATTCTAAAACTATTTTTGATTAGGTTATGTCAAATACGTCTGTTTGTTCTTATGAACGGGTTTTTGTCGTTCTTTTTGTAATTTTTGTCTCTTTCCCTTGGTTTTTTATTGCTTTTTATTTTTGTAATTTCTTATGTTGGGTAAATGTATTTGTGAGTAAAACAGGATAGGAAAAATGAGACCAATTTTCTGTTGCTAGAAATAATGAAAATTTTGGGAACTTCGTATACTTTCATTAATATCTCGAAAACGGTTGAAAATCTTGCGAAGCGAAAGGTTACCATTCGAAAGCTTACTAAATGGTCTACAAAAAAGGTTCTGCAGAACGTTTTGAATAAGCGATGTCAATCGGAGAAATAAGTGCTTAAACTTTCAAGTAATTAATTTCGTTTATTCGAACGGTTCTTTTTGTCTGTTTTTATTCCTATTTTTTCATTGCTTATAGTTGAATAATGTATTTGACAATAAAACAGATTAATTAAAATAAGAAAAACAATTCATTGTTAGAAATATATCAGGCTGTACCGTATGAAATGTCAGTTTTGGATTTGCCGATTTCCTTAAAATGTCTTGAAACTGTCGAGGCTCCTAATCCGAGTTCTTTGGCATATTCCCTATTTTTTGCAATTGCTTATAGTAGTCAAATGTATTTGCCAATAAAACAGGATACGTATAATTAGAATATTTTATTTTTGCGGAATAATGGGATTCTCAGATCCCATATGAATATCTATTAGGCCCCCTTCGTATATTTTCCTTAATATCTCGAAAAGGGTTAGGAAATCGTGGCAAGTGAAATGTAACAGTTTGAAAGCTTACTAAATTCTCTACAAAAAATGTTTTGAAGAAATGTTTGATGGGGTCGTCACATTAGGAGAAATAAGTGCTTAAAACTTAGTTAGTTAGTTTCGTTTATTTAAACGGGTCTATTTGTGTGTTTCCCGCAGTTTTTTTTCACTGCTCGTTATTTTTGTAATTTATTATAGGAGTCAAATGTATTTGTCAGTAAACAGGATACGTATAATTAGAAGCAATATTTTGTTTGTTGGGGATTCTGATGAAATGTCGTGTTTTTGCTGTGGATTTTAATTACGATGTATCTAAGATTGGGTAACATTAGCGAGTCTTCATAGTTAAGAACCGACGACGGAGGTAGACTTATTGCTATGATTTTGTCTACATAAGTATATTAAGTCCTAAATCCAAAAAATAAACTTCACAACGGTTAGATACTATGAGCGAATAGAGAGTCGGTTCAGTGCCCGTAGAAACAGAAGGTCCGCAGGAAATTTACCTGCTTGGAGGTAATCCTCAAGTGTTGTAAATATACCCCAGGTATCAGCCGACACAAGTACAAACGGTGCTACGGTACAGAGAGCAACTTAATGATATCATTCACCAAAATTTCTTAAACTATACTAGATTCTGAAATAACACAGTTCCAAACATAGGTTATATACTAAATTTTCATAAAGATTACTTAGTTGTAACCCGATTCATCAATTAGCAATCAATGGTTTTCAACACAAGTTATATACTAAATATTGATAAAAAGTATTTAATTAGAAAAAAATAAGATTCCTCAAGACTTGTTTTTGGTCCATTTGTATCTACTCCTTAGACTTAATTAGGTATATTATTCTATATCTTGACTTGTTATTCGTCAAGACTTGTTATTTGTCCATCTGTATCTACTAAATAGGCTTTATTCGGCATATTATTCTATATAGGCTATATTAGGCAAGGTATTCTACTCAATCTTCCTTGTACTTCTTCTTGATCCTTCTGTATCCACTAGAAAGGCTTTATTAGGCATACGTTGTATTGATTTATAGAGGTTTGCTTTAGAAATGAGCCGGATTGTGTAATTTCCGCTTCTGTGTATAAGTTAACTACTGTCGGTGTCCCTGACGCCTTAACATCACTTTTATTCGAGATGTTCGAGAAGATTTCGACAATTTTCACGAGATATATATATAAAAAAATAAGTTTATTTCTTTTCTAAGCTTTTCAAATGACACTAGGGATATGAACGGAACCTCGCTAAGATGATGCAGTTCCTGCGAATCGGACTTTTGTATTTAAAGTCTGTATTTTGCTAGGTACGGTACATTTCCCTTTACTCCTTTTTATTTGAGGAAAACATTGCTTTTTACAGATCTCATTTTATCCACCCGTCCGAGCAGACGTAGATAGAGGAAAATAAATAAACATTTACACAAAGCGCATAATATATCTTAATATATCTTTCAGAGAAATCAGAGGAAAAATATGGAGCGAGAAATTTTGTCCTTAAAGAATTTGTGATTTGGTAGGAGGGACCATTTCCAGAATCATATTTCTGCTCAGTCAATACTTATTTACTCAGTTGGCACAATAAGCCAACAAATGTGTGTGTGTGTGTGTGTGTGTGTGTGTGTGTATATATATACAGTAGAACCTCCATTATCCGGGACTCTATTATCCGGGATTCCAATTAACCGGGGTCTCAAAGGGGGAATTTTTATTTTTATTCCTTCTTTAAATATTATGTACATATATGTATGTACATACGAACATATTTGTTGCATTTTAACAGCGCTGTTTTCGGAAGAATGTGATTCCATATTTCTTGGAACTGAAACGTTTTCACGTCTTTCTATGAATCCCCTACTTGGCTGTTAGTCTACCAAGGAAATATTTCCGCAGTTGGGCTTTAACTCTTCACTCGAGTACATACATACATATGTTACATCGAAATTAAAATTGCTCAAAATAGAAAACGCGTCGTGTTAACTTTAGAACAAAAATTAACCATTATAAACCGGCTTCAGTGTGTGAAGCCTGGGCAGATTTACCTCCAACGACATTAAAAAACTTGGCTGGAATGTGACATGAATGAAGAGGGATTTGAAAAACTTAAAGAAACTGAGATAGCAGATCTGCACCGAAAATAGGAGCCTTCGACCTCCGCGCAGAACGACCAAGGAAATGAGAGCGATGACAACGATTCGCTTATCATTTAAGAAACGAAAATAAAGCACAACCAGGCATTAGAGGCTGCAGAGCTTCTGCTGAATTATTTTGAGCAGGAGAATGCTGATTACAGAGGAATTATCATGTTTCGGGCAATCAGAACAGATATAAGAAAAGAATTATGTAACAAAAAACAACGAAAAATTACTGACTCTCGAAAAAAAAATTTAATTTGATCTTGAGTTTATTTTTGCACTTATACAAATTATTAATTAATAAAACGTTTACATACACATTTCTCAATGCAAATAAGGAAGTTTACATGACATCTTGTATGGGTTATAACCTTATAATCCAGCACATTTAGCCCAAAAAATATTGTTTCGATTATCCGGGGTTTTCGATTATCCGTGGACCACCCTCCCCGTCATTACCCCGGATAATGGAGGTCATACTGTCTTACTACAGAGTTTTCGTTGCAAGCAATTCAGCTTTTTACTTAGATTTAAATTTCACGTTTCAGAACCCATAGATAATGAAAATAACTGTAGTAGAAATATATATATATATATATATATATATATATATATATATATATAGAGAGAGAGAGAGAGAGAGAGAGAGAGAGAAAGAGAGACGGTAGAGACTTGTAATTGCCATAAGGTTTTTGGTTTTAGTAGTTTTGCTTGGAGTAGCTGGTTGTTTCTTTAATATAAGAAATATACATTTTTTCCTTTGAAAAGTTTCTTTACACTTGAATTATTTGTATCTTTTCAATACATCATTAACCTTTTGATCACTTCATTCAATACACGGGCGCGCCCCCCGACGCCCAGTGGGGCCAAACGACTTTTCGTGTTTCAAAAAAGGCTACAGCCTCCAAATATTATCAGATTTCAATGAATTTTACAATTGAACATAAAATAATATTTTATTTCATCTAACTTAATATCAGCACTGATATCGTTGAAATGTAACATTCAAATCGTGATTAGACATGGAAAAAATCAAAATCTATTTTCAAATCATTCAAAAAACATATTATTTCAAATAATCTCACTGCTGGATTAAAATAAATTTACGTTTTGAAGATGTCAGCCTGATTTTTTCAAAGTCTAATCAGGTTTTGAACGTTTAATTTCAACGATATCAGTGCTGATATTAAGTTAAATGAAAAACAAAATATTATTTTACGTTCAATTGTAAAAGTTTGTGACTTTAATAAACACGGGAAAGAAAAAACAAAAATCCGGCTAGACAAAGTTGTTATAAATGTAATGTTATTAGCTTTCATTAAGAAAAAAAAAATCATTGAAATTGGATAAGATTTGGAAGGTGTATCCGTTTTTGAAACACGAAAAGTCATTTGGTCCCACTGTGCGACGCCCGGGCGTTGTGCGGGTCATGCAGAATACCTTTGGCCAGTGCTGCGCGCCTCACTCGGAACTTGGTCCCTCTGCGCATTAGTGAGTGTAGTCCTAATAGAAGAGACACTAAAGGAACTACTAGAAGAACAAGTTAAAGCGGCTAAGAAGAGTGACAATTCAGTTTTATGAGAATACATAGCCCAGCACCAGTGAGGGAGGACTGTGGGAAGTATGTCTTTCTCATCCAGGAAGTATGTCTTTTCCATCGAGTACTGGACCAGCGATGGGGGCTAAAGGCCTGATTTACTTCCATACAATTAAATTCAATATCATTGCATTTGATTTCTTTATTACGATTAAAAATTTTGTATTCTACTGCTGCAAAACTTTTTGGTGGAAATCTCTTTGGTATGCTATCACTTCTTCATACATATAAATGTTAACTATGAGTCTTATGTGTTATCGTAATAGATTTATTAGGAATGTAATAATGTAATTGTGATATGAGAATTATCCAGTTTATAAGCAATTTATATTTAATAAAAATGATTAATAACTGAAATAAATGTGTCTGTAGTGTCTCTGAAAGTGCCGCCATAGAGGTGCTGGTTCCATTGTGGCCTTATTTTTTTCATGTATAGGCTCGCTAAAGAAGGCCCCCTACTTTACCATAGATGGCGGCACAAGCAGTTGATAGCTTAGCTCTAATGGAAGTTGGTGCCATTAGAGAGGGGGAAACAACAAATTAATATAAAAACGCACCAGCAGGATAATTATGTAACTAGGAAGGTTTTCCACAATTGAAACATCGACTTCAATATTTGGTAATAAAAAAAAAATATCAGTTATCTTAGATGTGTCTATCAGTTCTTTAGCCGTTTGACTTCAATGCAATACTATATTATGTAATGAACCATAGAGGTAGATATCAAGCTCAAAAAAAAAAAAAAAAAAAAATAATAAAAAAAATAATTTTAAACATATCGAAGGCGTCGTAAGTTCACCACGCTTTCATTGACAACCGATCCCGTTGTGCTGGGATTTAGTTGCGAAAAGTGATTGTGAAGAATAGGACTGTGAGAAGTTAATTTTGCTTGTTCAGGAAGGGAAATATCTTTGGGGCCAACGGGAAACGAAATATCACTAGCGGAATATACAAAAACAATTGTAGGAGGAGGTTTTGATTTTAGAATAAATGTTTTTAAGAATGTATCGACATTTATCCTTTCTCATTCAAAAATAATATTTTAACTTATATTTATTTGGTTATATAAATTTGTAAAATATTTTTATTTACATACATCAATTAATGTGTTTTAATTTTTAAGAATAATAAAAGAGTTTTAACTAACGATCAAATAAAACAATTGTTTGCCGCAATTTTTTTTAATGGTATGTTTGGGAGAAAGACAGCTGAGGGGATTAGCCCCCCAAATTCAGTGCTCATTTTTACTATAACAAATAGCAATTAGGTTCTTCAATTAAAGTGCTTGATTGTTTATTTGAATTATGTCCAAAATCAGAAGCCTATCCAAGATTTTATTCAAGAGAATACTTTCAGACATTTCCATCACCTTAAAACCAATATCCAATGACCTTGTGAGAACTTAGACTTTTAAACATCAAAAATTTAACATACCTACGCATGTGTTATATAAAATTAAAAATAGAAGACGAGTCGACATATTTTACAACTATTTTCCAAAAATAATTTAATTATGTTCTTAGATAACTTGATAGTTCTTTCCGTGGTTTTAACCTCTTTTGGGGTGAATTTCTGGATCATCGAGTTTTGCATTTATTCCCTTGAGCGAAGCCCGTTTATTTCAAGTGAGGGTAATTTTCACCCAGCCTTCTCCGCCACTTAGGCAGAAAAATTGCTTCTTGCCCTTATTCTGATTCTCAATCCCTCTTCTTGTTATTTTTTCAATTCCCTTTCGCTTAATATTAGTCAAGACTGTTTTCAAGACTTTCCGGACGTAGTACTAATGAAAGAATTTTAGAAAAAACTGCTTCAAATCTGCATCGATCCTACCAATTGGAAACCGAAAATGACCTCTATTACAATGTATCAGTTAACACGTAAGCGGCTAGAGTTTTTATTTTTTTTTCGTCTCGAAACTTGGTATATATCAGTCCCAATTATAGAAATACTACCCCATAATTCTCTAGGGGTCTCCCTTGATCTAGTGGCTAAGACCTTAGATTCATATCCGGGGGTGGGTTCGATTCCCACCGGCGCACAGTGGTCAAAAATTGTCAAAAAGTGCTCAAAACTTGATTTTTTGAAGTATTTTCTCCGAACCCATTTGCCTTAAATATATGTTAAATACCTCATGAGAGTGCCAGTTCTTGAGTTTTAGGCCCCCACCGTTGATTACAGGACGGTGGTTAATAATTGAAGTACTAGAAACGAAGATGGTGCTAATGACCACAGCAGTAGATGCACCACAAAAGAAAAAAAAAAAAAAAAAAAAAAAAAAAACTAGAAACGAAGAAAATTTCCCAAATCCTCATGTACCAAAATCGTTCCTTCAACTTTACTTTTTCTGACCGTTAAGGTTGACGTGTGCTTTTCTTGTTTTAATGGAATGTTCGAAGGGCAAAAAAAAATATTTTTGTATTTTTCGAATCACCTTCATGGACGGGTATACTGAAAAAGTTAAAAAAATGCACGTATCAAATTTCGTTTTGTCATGTAGCTTTTGCGTCTCTCTCCGTCTCTCTATTTTCGGGCTTAAATATTCCGTGGGCATGTATAGAAAGACCCTAGACTGAAATTAGCTGTATAAGTCTGCCTACTTCGGTGCTAGAGGTGAACGAACTCGGTAAGGCAGACGCGCGTTATCTCTATGTAAACATTGGAATCAAATCGAAGATGGATTTTTTTGCAGTACTCAAGTCAGTATTAACTGCAAAAATGTCTGAAGTGATCCGAGTGAAAAATCGTGTCCTAGTTGAAATATTGTAATTTCGGGTTTCTAAATCAACAATTCTCATATGCCGGAAGTTTCTCATATGCCGGCTTCATGTTTTAGATCCAATCACCAACCACCGTTATATTATTGATCTATTGGATCTAAATCATGAAACATTCATGTCGGCACTTCCGGATTGCGTCATGAGGTAAACCTCATAAGCGGGTTTCCTCCCTATGGAGGGAAGGAAGTACCGCGCTAATAATAGTATTTGACCTTGGATCTGCCGAGAAATGCTGAGATTGTTTGCCGCATCTCGTTGTAATGTTCATTTTGCTAACTAGTTGCCCTTCTCGAAGGAAGAAGATACAACCGTATTTGTGAAGAACCTAAAGAAGCCTTTAGAACCCTTCGACAAGCCCTTAGCCGAAGTTTTGACATCTCCATCTAATCCCAGCCCTTCTACGGAGGTTCCTATGCCATTGTTTCCTCCTCATCAGCTCTCCTTCTCTTTCTCTTACATTCACCGCCGGATTTTCATTTGTAAACAACCAACACAGCCGCTTTCCGATATCCTCCGAAAGGGTTCAAACACAAAGCAACTTTTCCTCCCTTCGAGAAGTTCGCTCCTTGTACGATGTAGTCGATATTTTACAGCTTCCGGAATGCTTTTAATTACTGCTCTCCCCGCACCGTTTTTCTTGAGCGCAGGATTCAAGGAGCTGAGTTCATTGAAACAATAGTATTATTAAATTAATAATATTATTACGTGTTATTAAATTCCAAAAAGCTGAAATTTCAACGTGACATGACACAGAAGTATTGGCAGAAACAGCCATTTATGTATATTTATATATATATATATATATATATATATATATATATATATATATATATTATTTATTCTTGCAAAGTACCCAATATATATATAAAGTCTCTTAGATTTTAGGAGGCTTTGGGTAGTTAAAGCTGAAATCCTTTCTTCACACTACTATATTTATTAGGCCCGACATGTTTTCGCACCTTTTCAGGGGCACTTCTACAACAAAACATTATGTTTTGTACATCCAAACGAAACAATTTTTATAAAAGCTGTGGAATGCTCCACTAAAAATAACGTCTCTGAGAATGGACCAATTTCGATTAAATTAAGGACAATAATACTTTGTCGAAACGAAAGGTTCAAGTTCGTTAACCTCAAGAATCTTTCAGCCAGATTTCGGCATCACAAATATTTAAGGACAATTATAAGCAATTGCGTTGGAAAAAAAACTCGAAAAAACAATATGTATAGTATTAAAAATTGGGGAAAGATGATATACCTGTAACATGAATGATGTGTTTTAGTTTATTAAAAACGTACTCAATAAATATTTTATAATTTAATGACACGACATTCTAACAAACTTCTTTCGGATATCATTTTGACCTATGGACTTATTCGATTTTAACCGCTAACACTAATCAGCAGAAGGTTTGCCTTCCTGTATAATTTGGTTTGGAATAAGTCTGGGAACCCCTGAAAAGACATTACTGAAGTGGATGTGAAACCAGTTTTATGTAAAGTACAATTAAGTTAATGTATTTTTCTTTTTTGATTGACTAGCCCTTTTTATAAGAAGTCATCGGAAGCCTTAACGGTCATAACATACAAGATCAATAATTACAATTTTAAGTAGAAGATAGTACAAGAATTCTTCTTTTTCAATTAATTATAAATATTAGAATGTTCGCATGCGTTTAATAAACTTTCTGTACAGACTATTTTAACTTCTTATTTCCTTTTATATAGTTTACACTACCTGTAGTGCAAGCTAAATAGCTGTAAAACTTTCCGAAAGTTTATAAACAGAATGCTTGTATTCCAGTCAAGGCGCATTTACCAGATTCTGAATTGGTAGCTTAGAATCTCATTAATGTTTTCCTCATAATCCGACAAAGACTTTTCTCACATTGTTGTGGACTTGCATGGTAATTAGATTTAGAAAGTTTACTTTGAGTCCTTCAGTATTAGGTCTTTGTATATACTAGTGCTATTCAGATGTAAGTGATTCATTGAGGAAAAACAAATATAAATCTTGGAGTATTACACCAGCTTACAAATATTTAGAACCGTTTAGAAACATATTTCTTTAACACTTAGACCGCCACACAGTGGTGCGGAGAGGGAAAAACTTCCCAAATTCGAAGGGGTTCAATCACCTTTGAACCAACATTTTTTTATACCTAATTAGCTATAGAACACTGCTCAAATATTGCTTTTTCCATTTTAATAATAGTTGGGATCACAAAAGGCCTTTTTGGTGACCCTTTTCTCACCGAGTAAAGATCTCACAGTTATAGTGAAAAGTATAAAAATATTTTATGCTACTTATTTTATTCCTGAACAATCGGAATTATCCAGAAAGTCTCATGTGTATATGTAGCTTTTAAAAGAATTTTCTTTTTTGCCAAAATTAACCATGGTCTTGGTGCATTTAGGTTCTCAAGGTATTTGTGATGAAACTATAATATCCTTAGTCTATTTAGTTTTTTTTTTTAAAAAAAAGAAGTGGAATTAAGCTATCCTCTCAACTTAGTTTGAACTAAAAGTGCATTTTAAAGCTGCTGTCCAATAAATTTCATCGCCATACTCGGCCGTATGTGTGCACTGCTTATTATAATAAAGGTGTCAATTAGCGATGGGATTATCTTACGAAAAACGAGTTTACCATTATAATTCCTGTAAAGTAGTTAAACAGTTATAATTCCTGTAAACTAGTTAAACAGTTTGTGATAGCGAGTAAATGAAAATTAACAGTGAGATTAACCTAATATTTCGTTTGAGACTATCAGAGTTTATTTGTTATAAACGAACATTCTAATAAAGAGGAATACGTGGAGAACAGTTAACATTTGCTTGTTAATTTATTCAACTCAGCACTTGAAAATACATTTGGAAGAATCTCTACCAATTGAGTAAAATATGACTTTTTTCAATTGAATACTTACAGGTTTTCACGGTTTTTGTAATATAAACCTTGTTTATATTCCAAAATAACTACTCTATCGAATTGGTAGTAGTCTCATTCGCCACGGCACAAAAAAAAAAATGATACCGAAATCAGAAAGATTGAAGCACCTGCAGGTTTTTTCCACTCAGGCGTTTGCCACCACTGTGCGACATGCTAATGGGATTGATACACATGGTGAGTTCACTAAGGCCTACGATACGAGCAAAGAGCGATGAGCGATAAGCGAAAAGCCTTAGAGCAACGTCGCTAACATTAATGCTATGTTGAAGTAAAGTAGGTATGAGGGAGGACTGGCTACAATAGGCATGAGCGACCGGGCGACATGGCTTGCATGGCTTGCCCGTAGCTCATCGCTTGGCCCAGACATTACAATTTTTCTCGTCGCTCACCCCAGACATTATATTTTGCATGCTTAAAAAAAAGTCCGTCTCGCAGGAACTGCATCATCTTAGCGCGGTTCCGTTCATATCCCTAGTCTAATTTGGAAAGATTAAAATAGAAGCAGTTATTATTATGGTTCCACCAGTCTTTTTTTTTAAATTAATTATTATAATAGCGTGTCAACCCTTGAGGTCACTAACGCCATTCCTGTGTGTAGTAAAGTCTTGAAAGGTCATGATATACGATCTTACCTGGAAGGGTCGGCTAACACTAGGTCCCGCTAGTTACAAGGTCTTGGAATCTTGAAAATCTATATTTCTAACAATAAATTGTTTTTGTTATTTTACTTAACCAGTTTTATTGTCAAATACATTATCAAACTATAAGCAATTAAAAAATAACAAGGAATAAAACAGACAAAAAGAACCGTTCGAATAAACGAAATCAATTAATTTAAAGTTTTAAGCACTTATTTCTCCGATTGACTTCGCCTAATTAAAACTTTCTTCAGAACCTTTTTTTTAGAGCATTTAATAAGCTTTCTAATGGCATTCTTCTTTTTTCAAGATTTTCAACCTTTTTCGAGATATTAAGGAAAGTAAACAAAGTTACTAAAACTTTTTATGTCTGTTAATAAAATATTTTATTCTAACCCTTCCTTAACTCCAAACGTAACCAAAATTTCAACATATTAGTTTTGATGAAAGTAGAACATGCAGAAAATGTTTCAACTGAATCCCATGATTCTAAGTACCCAAACAAAAAACGGTATTCAAAAACTATTTTTCACATTTTATCGAAAACGGTTAAAGCTATCGCCTTGAAAATGGTTTCATTCG
The DNA here is from genome assembly GCA_946811695.1 of Gonocerus acuteangulatus. Lineage (NCBI taxonomy): Eukaryota > Metazoa > Arthropoda > Insecta > Hemiptera > Coreidae > Gonocerus > Gonocerus acuteangulatus. The sequence goes on along the minus strand of OX328123.1, from coordinate 120,180,737 downwards.
TTTTCCTAGCCCAGGAAGCATATAAAACGAGTACTTACAAGCTTATGAACTCAAAAACGTAAGCGTTACGATTTTTTGGGCGAATTACGCCCCAAACGCCATCTTCCAGTAGGCGGATTTTGCTGGTTAACGAACTTGACCTTTCAAATTAGACGAAAGATTTTTGTACCAAATTTCATCAAAATCGGACCATTCGTCTGGGAGCTACAGAGCGAACAGACAAATATATATATATATATATATATATATATATATATATATATATATATATATATATATAGACAAATTTGAACCACCGTTATTTTCGGTCTCTAGGGGTTCTGAAACGCGAAATTTTCTAGTCGACACTTCCGGATTGTTTCATTGTATCAACCTTATAAGCGGGGTTCCTCCCTATGGGGGAGGGAGGAACCGCGCTAAAAAGGCTACAGCCTCTAAATCTTAACCGATTTTTTTTTTAATTAAAGCTAATAGTTGTAGCAGAACAACTTTGTCAATTCACATTTGAATAGATCCATGCAAAAAGAACTTCTGTCCATTTTTTCCCAATATGAGTTCCGATAATATTTTCGTTAGTATGAGTGATGAATTATTTGTATCTTCACATTCCTATGTTAAAAGGACTTCAATCCAATACATTGTTGCCATAGAAACATAGTCCAAGTTTTATTATTCCATGTAGAAAGGGCTTCAGTCTAGTTTTCTCAAGACTACTGATTTTGGACTGAAGCTCTTTTTGCATGGATCGATTCATTTATAGTTTTTTTCCCTCTTCTTTATTAAATTACGTGGAAAGATGTTTATAACTCATAGCTCATCACTCGTATCGCACCCGAGGCCTAAGACGCATTGCATTTTATATTGTTATCTAGTACGCAGTGTACGGTTCGAGTAGAGACACAAATTGATACACATGGCCTCTTGGTACAACGGTGATTGGGAAACTCACCAACAAGCATTATGTTTAACTTTTATATAAACGCCATTTCGTAATTAAATTACATTTAAAATTAAATATGAATGCTATATAACTTTCACAAAGGGTTTATTTATTTATTTTTACGGCGTTTCTACATCTATGCCATTAGCGAACGACTATCTATAGGTTACTACCCTTACTAAAACGCCAGCTAGAGATATATTCAAGAGGCCCTGAAATAAAAAAAAAGAAGCAAAAAAAAAAAAAAAACTCAATGACCCTGGGGAGGTTTTATGATTTTGTGGCTGGCAGGCTAATGGTTAGAAATAATTTTGTATTGTAAAGCCCAATTAATTCAAAATGAGTACGTATCATAGCCAGAAAAGGGCGGTAACGTGTAGATAACCCGTCCTAAAATTCTTAATAATAATAATGGACGTTAAAATTTAAATAAATAAATACCGACATGAAAATTCGGATCTTTATATATTTGCTTAAATATATCGAAAACGGTTGGGAAATCGAGGTATGTTGATGGTGGCCATTCGAAATCTTATTAAATTCTCTACAAAAATGATTCTGATATCATTTATAGGGCGGTATCAATTGGAGAAAAATTTGCTTAACTCTCAATTATAAATTGTTAAATTGTTAGTTTTGGTTTTATATTTTCACCTTTTTTTTCTCTGTTTACATAACTTTTAAATTGGTTATCGTTGTTTTTTTTAATTGTTTAAAACAGTTAAATGCGCTAAGATGACGCAGTTCCTGCGGTTTATTATTATTTATAATGTGAATATTTAATTTTATTTGTCTCAATATTTTTTCTTTCTTCACCTTTTAATTTGTTTATCTTCGAAGTCAAATAATGTCCAATCTTGAAGGAATGGTCTGTTGGAGCTGTTTTATTCACTTTTTTGGCTACATGTTTTCATACAAGCTGTCTAATTCTGTTTTCCAGAATTTCTGAATATTGTCAGCATCTAGCTGAAGAAATGACTGCTTTTTTATTTACGAAAAAAAATCAAATCCCTGATACAGATTTCATTCTTATTATTTTGCTATTTAAAAAAACGAAGTCGTTATTTACTAAATTGCCTGACTGTTACTACATTTTTAAGGAAACAAAAAAAAAAAAAAAAAAAAAAAATTTATCCTTTATCATAAGACGCTATTTTTGCCCTCATTTCATAATATGTGTTTGATGTGTGTGATTCAAAATAAAGAGGTCGGATATATGAGATAGGAGTGAGACATAACTGTCACTCGAGATCTAATGTGCAATTTTTCTCCTGTCTTCTCTCATACTCTTCGCTCTTAATGTCTACAAGGAAATTCTTGCACCTTCTATCTCGGATACTACGAAGAAAAGCAGCAAGTCATTTTGAAAAAAAAAAAAAAAAAAAGAAGAAAAGAAACATATTTTAACTATTATATTTTTTGAAACAAGGGTACTGTTTAAATTAATTACAAAATTATCAATAAATGTCTAAAACATCTTTAATTTTCTATCTAAAACATGATTGTCATGTTATAAAAATATATAATTTCAACCCTAGCATCTTTACAGCCGAATTACATGCCATTTTAATAGTTCTTTAAAATTTAATCATCCTTCCAAAACTAAAACATTCTATTTTTTCCGGATTCACTAAGTCCTTTGCGCTTTCTGAGTAACCTGTATGAAACACATCAAATAACCAAACAACGTTTGGAACAAATATACCGCCTACAAAGTCAGAATATACACATAGAAATGTTGTGGCTATCTGGCCACACAAACTTCTCAAGAAACACTGATACGGACAAAGAAGCAAAAGTTGCAGCGAAAATATTAAGATCTGACGAAGAACGAATTACAAAACACATTATAAACGAATGGCAAAATACATGGAGGTACACTACAGACAATAAATTCCGTAAGATAAAAGATTGCGTAAATGCCTGTACGTCAAGAAATCGATACACTAGAAGGGAAGAAATTGTAGTTACCAGGCTCAGAATAGGTCATTCACCCCTGTCCCATTCGCATATAATGTCACGACTAGACGAACCACTCTACAGAATTTATAGTGTAAAATGTACAATAAAACACGTTCTGACGGTCAGCAGAGAACGGGACTACTTAAGATATACCAAGCGTCATGTGACATACTCACTGAATTGACATTATTATTCAACATTTAAAAATCAAAGATGTTTAAAGTAAAATAAAAGATGAATTATTATTGAATTCAAATAATCATTGCAATTGCAAAGACAGCCCCGAAAAATTTCAGTTATCAAAATTTCAGAATTAATGTTTTTTTGTTTTTTTTTTTAAAACAAACAAAAAAACAAAACAAATATAGCGTATCAACCTAGTAGGTTATTAACGCCCAAAGTGTCAGATAAAGTTAGGCATTTCATTTTATAAAGGTACCCTTGTAAATAAACCCTCAGCGAGCTATAGTTTTATCACCAAATGGTGAAAACTAGAATAAAATAAACCTCAGTGTGATATATTATTGTATTTAATTATTCAATCTTGAATTCTTTAAACTTAATGTTACTTTGATTCCTGATTGTTGCACATAACCAGGTTTTTGTTTAAAATGTACTGTTTAATGTTTCTTAAGTTATACAATATGTTCTGCCTATGTATTATATAATCATAAACTTCACGCTTGTAGATATGTTGACGCATATACACAAATATTTCACATTCATTCAGCCTGGGTTAAGGAGTTGTTTTCGGGTTAGGTTACAAGTAAAATATTGATATTATTATTCATTATTTTATTATTGATTCCACTTAAATTTGTCAGGGAAGTTTTTACAATATATTGCAGTTAATTTCCATGCATCACTAATACTAGAAACTAAGATGACGGTAGCTACTGAGATTAAAAGTCGGACTTACTTTTTAGATTAAATAGAAGGAAAACTCATGCTTGAAAATTATCAAGATGGAGATAGTTGAGGTTTTGGACATAACAGTTAAATTAAAAAAAAACAAAAAAAAAAAACGTTTTATTCAATTTCGACTTGAAACTTGTTTTGAAATATTTTGTTATCAAGTAATCTGCATTGATAAGAACATATATAAAACTCGGTATCTCTAAGAGAAAACGTGTTTTGAAAGTTACAAGTTCTGTTTGAGCCAATTAGTCTCAATGAGTAATGATTAGACAAAGTTTGTAAGGAATAAGACGAGGGTAAAGTGTGTGACAATTGATTAGATCTGACGAAGTTCCGCCTTGATAATATTATCGAGAAGTAGGAGGAGGACTTAACCCCATTTCGTAAGTAACTTAAGACTTAAACCACTTGAGCCCTCTATGATGGTGCAAGTTGACACCGTACTCGCAGTTACTAGGGCCCCGGGGGTTGGTCGTCTTAAGTCAATTTCAGTAACGGGGGGGGGGGCTATTAGGGAGAGAGATTGTTCTAATAACGGGATCGATATATATTTTACTCGATAAAATTTTGTTGTTTATAGAAAGACCAACAGGATCTGCGTATAGTAAACATGGGTATGTTTGCGAAGACCACATCCAGTGTGGTCATCGCAAAAAGACCCGTAAACATAATTCTATCATGCAGTTTATGGTCACTCCAAAAGCTCGTGCTCATTTTTAGGATATTATTTATTGGTGTAAACAATAATTAACATTTTAATGATATTGTTCATAATTCAACTGTATAATACAAATATATTGTACAGTTGAAGCAATATATTGTGTAATGTTGAAATAATTTCAAACTCGAATGGCTTGCATTCGAAAAAGTCCGACTCGCAGGTACTGCGTCATTTTACCGCGGTTCCTTTCTTATCCCTAGTCTCATAATGAGACTCTCATTTGGAAAGATTAAAATAAAAACAGTTATTATTTTGATCCTTTCTTGGTTGGATCTTTCTTGAAAAGCTTTAATTGCATTACCTGTTACTTGCTTTTACTTGTTACCTGGAAGGGTCAGGCTGCACCCTTCATCCCCTTCTAGAGATACTAATCTCACTCATCAATGTATTGAAAAATATCAAAATGTTTACATTTTCTTTTACTCTTCTACTATAGTACTAATTCTACAAATAAATAAAAAACAAAACAAAAAAACAACCAATTAAAAAGTAAGCTAAACAACTACAAAACCCCGTTCAAAAGAACAAAACATACACAAGTTTTAAGCACTTATTTCTCCGATTCACATCACCTAATCGAAAATTACTTCAGAATCTTTTTTGTAGAGCATTTAGTAAGCTTTCGAAAGGTAACCTTACGCTTACCAAGATTTCTAACCCTTTTCGAGATATTAAGGAAAATGAAGTCTCCCGTGGTCTAGTGGAGAGCGCCTTGGACTCATAAGCGGAAGATGGTGGGTTCAATTCCCATCCGGCTGCAGGAATTTTCTCATCTCACGGCTCGTTGGGAAAATTCCTCGCTGCCCCTGGATGTCAGCGCAAATGGCCTAGAACTTTTCATGTCTAAAAATAAAATATTTTATTTTAATCCTTCCTTAACTCCAAACGTAAACAAAATTTAATCATGTTTGTTTATATGAATTTCAAACATGCAGACATTTTTTTAACTGAATCCCATGTGTCTAAAAACCCAAACCAAAAACGCATTTAAACCACTATTTTGCCACTTTTCTCGAAAAAAGTTAAAGCTATCGCCTTAAAAATGGTTTCATTCGTTTTCCTAGGCTAAGAAGCCTATAAAACGAGTACTTGCAAGCATATGAAGTAAGCGCAACGATTTGTTTCGCGCATATTTCGCTTCAAAAACCATGTTCCTGTGGGCGGATTCGGCTGGTTAACGAATTCCAGAGCACGAACAGACAAATATATACATATATATATATATATATATATATATATATGTATATATATATATATATGTATATATATATGTATATATATATATGTATATATATATATATATATATATATATATATATGTATATATATATATATGTATATATATATATATGTATATATATATATATATATGTATATATATATATATATATATATATATATATATATGTATATATATATGTATATATATATATATATATATATATATATATATCAAAAAATTTGAACCACCGTTATTTTCGTTCTCTAGGGGTTCGGAAACGCAAAAGTTTCTAGTCGGAACTTCCGGATTGCGTCATGAGGTCAACCTAATAAGGGGGGTTCCTCCCTATGGAGGGAGGGCGGAACCGCGCTAAAAGGCCTTGCTATCTTATGTTAGTAATTTAGAAAAGGTAAATGGCAAAATTTCGAATAAAACCTAGTAATTGGACCTTTAGGGTGACTAAAAAAGCAACCGAACGACTATTCTAATAATTTGGAGTATTCTGATGTTGGGGTATTGAATCATGTCCTAGATAAGTGGGAGGTTATGATATTATTAAATAAACTTGAAGGGTCCATGATTGAAATCTAGCTGGTATGTAGGACTGGAAGTGTAATAAACTGACATTAATTCATTCTTGGACTGTAAAATCGAACATTGAGCTTCGGACAGCCCACAGAGGGTATTCCAGGTAGAAAGCTCCAGACCGGATCTGAGAAACCCACTTGTGAACAGTGCTGACAAAAACTGAATCGTCTACATAAAAAGAGCTTATCTTATTTGCATTTCATGCTGCAGTTTTTACTATTTAAAAAAATGAAGAGTATAGTGTGTCGTAAATCGACGATATCGTTGTTCGTGTTCGCTATACAGATATACTGATACCAGAAACGAGACGTATTGAATCTTGATAAAGAGAATTTACAGTTAATACATCCAGAATTAAAAAAATATATAAACAGAAATAGCCATTGTATTCATTATAAAATGGGAGAATTACGATATGATCTTGTACAACCCAAGGAATATTGCGGATAACCAAATCTATATATATAAAAGTCCGTCTCGCAGGTACTGCATCATCTTAGCTCAGTTCCGTTCATATCCCTAGTCTAATTTGGAAAGATTTTTTTTTTTTTTTTTTTTTTTTTTTTTTTTTTTTTTTTTTATTGAAAAAATATTAGCAGATTAAAATACATATTACTTAAAAATAGTGCACCTACAGATCACTACACTATAATTTTGGTGCTATAATGATGGAAGAACAAGATTGTTTATACGGGAGATGAAATAGTTCTGCTTGCCCGTCCACTGGAAAGATTAAAATAGAAGCAGTTATTATTTTGGTTCCACCAGTCTTTTTTTTTTTTAATTAATTATTTTAATGGCGTGTCATCCCTTAAGGTCACTAACGCCATTCCTGTGAGTAGTAAAGTCTTGAAAGGTCATGATTTACAATCTTACCTGGAAGGGTCGGCTAACACTAACAACGGACCCGCTAGTGACAAGGTCTTGGAATCCTGGAAATCTATATTTCTAACAATAAATTGTTTTTGTTATTTTACTTAACCAGTTTTATTGTCAAATACATTATCCAACTATAAGCAATTAAAAAATAACAAGGAATAAAACAGACAAAAAGAACCATTCGAATAAACGAAATCAATTAATTTAAAGTTTTAAGCACTTATTTCTCCGATTGACATCGCCTAATTAAAACTTTCTTTAGAACCTTTTTTGTAGAGCATTTAGTAAGCTTTCGAATGGTAATCTTCCGCTTCACAAGATTGTTAACGGTTTTCGAGATACTAACGAAAGTATACAAAGTTACCAAAACTTTTTTTGTCTGTTAATAAAATATTTTATTCTAACCCTTCCTTAACTCCAAACGTAACCAAAATTTCAAGATATTATTGTTGATGAAATTCGAACACGTAGAAAATGTTTCAACTGTATCCCATAATTCTAAGTACCAGAATCAAAGACAAACAACCCTCCCTAAGAAGGACGCTATGCAGTTGAAAAGCTATATCTTGGAAATCCATATCTCTAACAATAAATTGTTTTTCTTATTTTTCTTAACCTGTTTTATTTTCAAATACATTATCCAACTATAAGCAATTAAAAAATAACAAGGAATAAAAAAACAGACAAAAAGAACAGTTCGAATAAGCGAAATCAATTACTTTAAAGTTTTAAGCTCTTATTTCTCCGATTGACATCGCCTAATCAAAACTTTCATTAGAACCTTTTTTTTAGAGCATTTAATAAGCTTTCTAATGGTATTCTTCCGTTTACCAAGATTCTCAACCTTTTTCGAGATATTAAGGAAAGTAAACAAAGTTACTAAAACTTTTTATGTCTGTTAATAAAATATTTTATTCTAACCCTTCCTTAACTCCAAACGTAACCAAAATTTCAACATATTAGTTTTGATGAAAGTAGGACATGCAGAAAATGTTTCAACTGAATCCCATGATTCTAAGTACCCAAACCAAAAACGGTATTCAAAAACTATTTTTCCAATTTTCTCGAAAACGGTTGAAGCTATCGCCTTAAAAATGGTGTCATTCGTTTTCCTAGCCCAGGAAGCATATAAAACGAGTACTTACAAGCTTATGAACTCAAAAACGTAAGCGTTACGATTTTTTTTGCGCGAATTTCGCCCCAAACGCCATCTTCCAGTAGGCGGATTTTGCTGGTTAACGAACTTGACCTTTCAAATTGGACGAAGGATTTTTGTACCAAAAATCGGACCATTCGTCTGGGAGCTACAGAGCGAACAGACAAATATATATATATATATATATATATATATATATATATATATATATATATATATATATATATATTCAAATTTGAACCACCGTTATTTTCGGTCTCTAGGGGTTCTGAAACGCGAAATTTTCTAGTCGGCACTTCCGGATTGTTTCATTGTATCAACCTTATAAGCGGGGTTCCTCCCTATGGGGGAGGGAGGAACCGCGCTAAAAATCACGTGTCTGTCTGTTTGTTCGTTATACAAAACCACACCGTATGACCAATTTTGACCAAACTTGGAATAATGGTAGGTCTTGATACAGGAAATCTTCTAGGCTATGTCAAAAACGTCTACCAGCTGTCTGTCTGTATGTTTGTTCCCTATAAAAATCCACACTGTTCGTCTGATTTTGACTAAACTCGGTACACAGGTAGATCCTAATCTGGAGAGTGCCGTAGGCTAGGTCAAAAACCTCTACCAGCAGTCTGTCTGTATGTTTGTTCCCTATAAAAATCCACACCGTTAGACCGATTTTTATCAAACATGGCATAAATGTATGTCTTGATACGGGGGGTGTTATAGGTTAGGTCAAAGTCATCTAGGACTCACAGTTGGGAGGTCATGCACTCGAAACAGTTACAGATTCGTGTTATTAGATTTTAAGATTTTGGTTTCTAATTTATTTTGGCTTTTCTATATGCAGAAAGTAGGTGTAGCATGGCACGCCTGGTAACAGCTAGTTTGATCTAAAAATAGGTCTATTAGACGAGCGGTTTTACTCCAGGAAAAATTACACAGATCTGCAAAATTTAACTTTTTGTCTGGGTTTTTTATTTTAATATGTCATCCTTAATATGTGTGTGCTGAATCAGAATATGAACTTAGTTTTTCTCCATCACAAAACAATTTTTCACAATATAAGAAATAATAAAATATGCATTTTTATACTAGCCTCTATTGAATTTATATTATATTATTAAAAATGAGATATGAATCAATAACTCTCAGTACAACAGACTTCAATATTAACTAGTGTTTTACATCATCATTTAAATTTGAACATTTTACCAAATCTGTAACTGTTCGGGTTCACAATTTCAAACCCGTGACCTCCGAACTGTGAGTCGTAGACAACGTTGAACTAGCCTATGACACTCCCCGGATCAAAACTTACGTGTGTGCCAAGTTGGGTCAAAATCGGTCAAACGACGTGGATTTGTATAAGAACAAACAGACAAGAGCTGATTATATATATATATATATATATATATATATATATATATATATATATATATATATATTAACTGCGCTCCTTTCAACGTACAGGTACTGCTAGGAGTAATAAATATTTCGAAAAATACGTATTAGCCGTAAAGGTTCTCCGAAGCGTCAAATGTTGATTTAATGAAGAAGATGGAATTAAGATATATATAAATGGAGTGAGGATTGAAGTGAAGGCTGGCGTCTAAATCCTATAGAGAGGAGTTGGAATTAGTTTGGGAGCAAGTTGGTGCAATTACATGGAAAGGGGTGGGGTGTAGAGGGGTTGTTTCCTAACAGTCCCAGAAGCTGACTCCTGCGAAATGGTTCATATCGCCTAATGAGCGGAGGCCTTACTAACTCTTGGAGGTTCCTATCTATCGATATCTAGGAGTACGAGGAACCAGACAGCTGGAGTTGCTAGAATTATCATTAACATTGAAAAATTATTGTGTAAAAGAAAATCTTATGCGCGTAACGAAATGTGAAAACTATTCAGATTGTGTAATTTACGGCTATAGGAATGGGTTATTTACCGCTGCTCCTGCACTCGTGGGCGCTGACAAACACGCTCTCCCCAAGCAACATCCGGACTGGCGAGGGCTGACAAACACGCTCTCCCGAAGCTACTTCCGGACTGGCGAGGGCTGACAAACACGCTCCCCCCAAGCTACTTCCGGACTGGCGAGGGCTGACAAACACGCTCTCCCCAAGCTACTTCCGGACTGGCGAGGGCTGACAAATAAGCTCTCCCCAAGCTACTTCCGGACTGGCGAGGGCTGACAAACACGCTCTCCCCAAGCTACTTCCGGACTGGCGAGGGCTGACAAACACGCTCTCCCCAAGCTATTTCCGGACTGGCGGGGGCTGACAAACACGCTCTCCCCAAGCTACTTCCGGACTGGCGAGGGCTGACAAACACGCTCTCCCCAAGCTATTTCCGGACTGGCGGGGGCTGACAAACACGCTCTCCCCAAGCTACTTCCGGACTGGCGAGGGCTGACAAACACGCTCTCCCCAAGCTACTTCCGGACTGGCGAGGGCAGACAAAGACAGAATGCTTTCTCATAAAAATGGGTCTTCGCACTACGAAGGGGCTTTTTCCTGCTATTCTCGCTTAGTCAATGATATATAGATAAGTAGACAAGAACAGATTAGAGAAACTAAAGAAGGCAATGGTAATAAAAACTTGGGACGGATTAGAAACAGATATAAATACAATATTCAATTTATTTTATGACAAAATATTGATTTACATTAACAACTTTTTACCCCTAAATGAAAAAAAAAAAAAAAAAATCACAGGTTTCACAAAGATAAACCATGGACCACAAAGGGAATAAAACTTTCTAGCATAAAAATGAGAGCTCTTCACGAATTGCAGAAAATATTAAATAATGAACAATTAAAAAATTATTGCACTAAATAAAAAAAAGAACCTTTTTTGGGAATATTGTATCTAACTGCAATAACAAAAATAAAACACTTTGGGTTATTATAAACAGTGAAAACAAAATACATGAGTCTATAACGCTAGAAATAAAAAGGGAACGATTAGAAGAGACAGAGGCAGCAGAAATATTAAATAATTACGTCACTAATTCACTAGAAATAGTAGAAACAGATAATGCTTAAAGCAGCAGACAAGAAACTGACACATAGGATAAATATTAGTTCAGATACATTGTTCCTTATTCCAACCTCTCAACGAGAAATAATAGATGTAATAAACACAACAAAAACAAGAGAACTTACGATTTGGGCTACCTAAATAATTACGAATGATATTAGTAAAAAATAAAATGCAAGGTAAATGTTGCAACAAATAAAAGTCCGTCGCGCAGGAGCTACATATCTAAGCACTTTCCTCAAAATTGGGTAGTGTCGAGTGCATTTCTGAATAATTTGCTTAAACTAACCTATATAGATAAATAAAATAAAAAGTCCGTCACGCAGGAGCTTCATAACTAAGCACTTTCCTCAGAATTGGGTAGGGTCGAGTGCATTCCTGAATAATTTGCTTAAAATAACCTATATAAATAAATAAATAAAATAAAAACATTAATTGTTTTACTCTTTTGCATTTATTATTATGAGCAGCTGTTTCAATTATTAATTTTGTAATTAATTTCCTTCCAGAATTTTGTGTGTGCGGGGTACTACACTACGTAATAAATACACAAAGATTCACATTTTGATCTATTGATCCTGATGAGTTTCGCGAACCTACGTTTGGCGGGAGAATTCAATTCAAACATAGTACAAAGTAACCCCCCCTTCCAATAGACCGATTAGGTACATTTTCACGACACTTCTTTCTTATTAGGTAGCCAGGACGTATAAAGAGTTTCGTAACAATACAACAGAAATTACGACCGGTATAAGGAAATTAGTAATTTCTGTCCGGAGTAAACCCCCATTTTCTAGTCAACCGATTTAGTTTATTTTTATAACAATTTTTTTCTGTTCAGTTAACCACTACGAATACCGAGTTTCATTAAAATATAACAAATATTATGGCTGGTATTGGCAAATAACTACTTTGGCACCGGAGTAAACCCCCCCCCCCCCTCCACATGGACCGATTTCGTTGGTTAACGAACTCGTTCAATCATTTGATGGAAGAATACTACATTCCAAGTTTCGTGGCGAAAAAACCAAAACTCTGGCCTGTATCGTCTTAACGGACACATATATAAATATATATACATATATATAGGGGAAGGTGTTGTACCTTTGACCACTTTGCACAATTGAATTTTTTTTAGCTAGAATGTTAAGGATAAATTCATTTTTTTTTATTTCATTGTAATTAGTATTCTATTGTTTATCATATTTAATTTTTTCAAGGTTCTAACTTTACATTTAATATTTTTTATTAATTTTTAAAAAAATAATCGTACAGTGGTCAAAGGTACAACATGTAGTTGTACCTTTGACCATGGGGTGTTGTACCTCTGACCACGCAAAAACAACACAGCAATGCAGAAAAAAAATTGTTTTGAGTAATATTATAATTAATTGTAAGTTTAATAAAAACAGGACATGGATGTAAGCATAATGAAAAGCTATTATTGATATTTTGTTATGCTTAATATGCTGAAAAATCCAGTCAAATCACGTTTTAACTGTCAAGCAGATCCACTAGCAATAGTAGGGTATGGAAGTTAAGCCACAATGTCTTCAACATCAATATCATATAAATTTTCATCTTCTCTCGTAAACTTGTCACTTAAAGTTTGTTTTTTGAAATATTGGATCTTAAACATTGGACATTTAATACCACAGATCTCTGCGACGAAATATGTAATAATCTTTTTTCTTTTATTTTTAAAAAGTAAAAAAATTCCTTTTTCCATATTTTTCAAATTGTTGCTGGTTATCGACTTCATCATTCATCAATCACTATCAATCAACATCACTTTCGCCTGAAGAAATTTCCTCATCAGTATCAGAATCCGAACTGTTATTAGAATAATTTTCTTTTTATTTACCACTTTTTTAGGAAGGAGTTTATTTGTATGTGGTGTCTTACGTTTAGGATGATGCTTTCGTTTTTTTTTCACCTTCAATAATTAGCTTTTCAGGAATGTCTGTCACGATACGAGGTTTCCCTTTAGGCCGGTCCCTATTTGACATTTTCCTTGCCTCCGCTTTTCGATGAGGTCTTACAACTTCAAGTGGAACAATAAGGGGCGATAGGTTCGAACTGCTTCACTGAGGATTAATAAAGTCAGTTTGAACTTATTTAATTTATTATTTTTTAAATTCTTTGAACAATTGAAGAAACCAATAGTAATTGTTTTTAAAAAAATTGTAGCAAAAGAACATAAAAGTTGAATTATGTAAAAATTACTCTGGTGTGTTGTACCTTTGACCTGGTCAAAGGTACAACTAGTCGTGGTCAGAGGTACAACACGCCGGTAGTGCAAATTAAAATGCATGCTAAAAATTTTAGGGTTAAGATAAATCAATTTCAGAAGCTACACCATGTTTCTTATTGTAATAGCTACTTTTTCAAATTATTTCCATCTAAAAAGACTTAATACAAAAAATATTATGAGGCAAAACGTCATCAATAAATAACTTACACTTTTATGATAGAAATGGATACGAATTTTTTGCAAGAACCCTCTTTGACTTGAATAATCCAAAGTAGGTTACACAAGCCCTCTAGTGAAGGAGCTAAACACTAATTACAGCAAAATTTATAAAATGTTGCTACGTGCCGCGACAGCCTCGGTGGTCAAAGGTACAAGACGGTCAGAGATACAACACCTTCCCCTATATATATATATATATATATATATATATATATATATATATATATATATATATATATATATATATATATAAATTTGAACGGGGGTCATTTTCGGTGCTTACTAGGTAGGATCGATGAAGATTCGAAGACATTTTTCAAAAATTCCGTCATGAGTGCAACCTCAATAGCTACTTTCCATCGGAGGAAAGTGCTAAAAACTATTTCCCTTGCTGTATTATATTTTTAATAATAAAAAAAATTATCTATATTTCAAAAGAGGCTTAATATTAAAGCTCTGAGGATGGTAGCAGGAGTTACTGAAATCGCTTGCTGCGTAAACAAAAACGTATTGTGAAGGAATTTGAAGTTTTTAATTTTCCCAAGTATATTTCTAATCATTAGTTATATCATTCTTTATTAGCACTTTCCTCCGAAGGAAAGTAGCTATTGAGGTTGCACTCATGACGGAATTTTTAAAAAATGTCTTCAAATCTTTATTGATCCTACCTAGTAGACACCGAAAATGACCCCCGTTAAAATTTATATATATATATATATATATATATATATATATATATATATATATATATATATATATATATGTGTCTGTTAAGACGATAGCGGCCAGAGTTTTTGTTTTTTCCACACGAAACTTGGTATATAGCATTCAATTAGCAAACGATTGAACGAGTTCGTTAACCACCAAAATCGGTCTACCGGAAGGGGGGGGGGGTTTACCCCGAACCCAAAACACTAATTTGTCCATGCCAGCCGTAATATTTGTTATATTTCAACGAAACTTGGTATTCGTAGTGGTAATATAGAGAGACAAGTGAGATATAAAAATAAACTAAATCGATTCATTAGGAGGGGGGCTTTACTCCGGACCCACAATACCAATTCGCCACTACCAGCCGTGATTTTTGATATATTTTGACGAAACTCGGTATTCGTAGTGGTAATCTACAGATGAATATGTGTTGTAAAAATAAACAAAATCAGTTCATTAGGAGGGGGGGGGGGGGAGTTTACTCCGGACCCAAATTACAAATATACTCATGCCGGTCGTAATTTCTGCTGTATTGTAACGAAACGCGGTATACGTCGTGGGTGACTCACGAGAAAGACGTTTTGTAAAAATGATCTAAATCGGTCTATCGGAAAGGGGGGTTTACTTTCTAATATATTTCAATAGAATTGCCCACCAGGCGTAGGTTCGCAAGGCCGCCGCAAGGAGCGCTATCTCCCACTAGAGGGACTGTATCCTGTTCCTGCGTCAGATCAAAAGGCGAAAATATGAAGTTTTTTTTATTAATGAAGTAGTGTAGTAGGTGCCATGTGTAAACATAACTCAGGAAGCAAATTAATTACAAAATTAAAAAAAAGTCCGACTCGCAGGAACTGCGTCATCTTAGCGCGGTTACGTGCATCTCGAAGAAATGGAATAGATTAGCATCACAAATCACAGGAAAATGACAGTAGCCAACATACACGTACACAGAAACGGATAATTCTTAATCTGTATAAGTCAATACAATTATGTACTGAAAATGTACTTACTCTTTGACTACTGCTGAGAATGCTCTATTCTAAACAACCAAAAATTCGTTGTCATTTTAAGTATTTGGTTTTACTAGCAAATTCGTTTTACTGTTATAATCAACTGTAAATATAAGCTTCATGGCGAATAAAATTCCATTCTGTCGTGGGTTAAATCTTTCTATAAAATAAGAAATAACGGTAACTTCAATTAGAGGCTATGAGGAAGGTTATGAAGACAAGAGAATTCAAAACAACCTACGTCATCATGATTAGCCACTGCTATCTTGATTACCACAGCCACTCCAAACTTATTATCACCGTTTCTTAGCTTATTTTACTACTATACTAATTTTACTGATAAATGCAATTTAAAACAAGAAATAGCCAATTAAAAAGTGAGATAAACAAAGAGAAAAACCCTTTCAAAACAACAAAACAAACACTTTTTAAGTTTTAAGCGCTTATATCTCTGATTGACATTGCCCCATCGAATGTTGCTTCAGAACCTTTTTTGTAGAGAATTTAGTAAGAATTCGAATGGTCACCTTCAACTTAGCACGATTTCCCAACCGTTATCGAGATATTTACGAAAAATGTATGAAGATCCGAAAATTTGCTTATCTATTAATAAAATAATGTTTTCGCATACTTCCTTAACTCCAAATATAACCAAAATTTAAACATCTTAGTTGGGGTTAATTTCCAAGTTGTAAAAAATATTTCAATTGAATTCCGCGATTCTAAGTACTCACAAAAATATAATGACTTACAAAAACATTGATTCCACTTTTCTCAGGAACGGTTACAGATATCGCCTTATAAATGGTTTCATTCGTTTTCTTATGTTAAAAAACCTATAAAACAAGTACCTGCAAGCATATAAACTCAAAAACGTAAGCGTTACGATTTTTTTGCGCGAATTTCGCCCCAAACACTATCTTCTAGTGGGCGGATTCTGCGGGTCAACCAACTTGACCTTTCAAATTAGACGACAGTTTTTTATGCCAAATTTCGTTAAAATCGGACCATTTTTGAGCTTGCTAGAGCGCGAACAGACAAGCATATATATATATATATAAATATATATATATATATATATATATATATATATATATATATATATATATACAAATTTGGGCCACTTAAATTTTCGTGATCTATAGGGTCTGAAACGTAAAAGTTTCAAGTCGGCACTTCCGGATTACGTCATGAGGTCAACCTCATAAGCGGGTTCTCCCAATGGAGATAGGGAGTAACCGCGCTAAAACTATTCAATTTTTTTATTTTATTTGTATAGGATATTGTAAAGAAATTATTCTGGAAAGCAGTCTACACTACCCAAATTCTGAGGAAAGTGCTTAGTTATGCAGCTCCTGCGTGACGGACTTTTTAGCGCGGTTCCTCCCTCCCCTATAGGGAGGAACCCCGCTTATAAGGTTGATACAATGAAACAATCCGGAAGTGCCGACAAGAAAATTTCGCGTTTCAGAACCCCTAGAGACCGAAAATAACGGTGGTTCAAATTTGTATATATATATATATATATATATATATATATATATTTGTCTGTTCGCTCATTTCTGGCTTCCCTGATGGTCCGATTTTGATGAAATTTGGTACAAAAATCCGTCGTCCAATTTGAAAGGTCAAGTTCGTTAACCAGCAAAATCCGCCCACTGGAAGATGGCGTTTGGGGCGAAATTCGCGCAGAAAAATCGTAACCCTTACGTTTTTGAGTTCATATGCTTGTAAGTACTCGTTTTGTAGACTTCTTGGCCTAGGAAAACGAATGAAACCATTTTTAAGGCGATAGCTTTAACCGTTTTCGAGAAAATTGGGAACATAGTTGCTGAATAACGTTAATAAGCTTGATATAATCACTTTTGGGTTAATACGGGTGGTCTATACCGAGTCTTTTGTTTGTAAACACAAAGAGCTTTCTGAGTAACGGTAAAGGGCAGTAAAAGTATATGACTTTACCTGGAACCAGACCGTGCATACAGAGAATTACAATACGAGACCTTCTCATTCTTTTTTTCACCAGCTACCGTGTAACACCTTAGATCTGTTTATATTGTTAGCGCGGTTCCTCCCTCCCTTCATAGGGA
The DNA here is from genome assembly GCA_946811695.1 of Gonocerus acuteangulatus. Taxonomy (NCBI): domain Eukaryota; kingdom Metazoa; phylum Arthropoda; class Insecta; order Hemiptera; family Coreidae; genus Gonocerus; species Gonocerus acuteangulatus. The sequence continues at coordinate 120,163,039 of OX328123.1, read as the reverse complement.
GGAACCCTGCTTATACAATTGATCTCATGAAACAATCCGGAAGTGCCGACTAGAAAATTTCGCGTTTCAGAACCCCTAGAGATCGAAATTTACGGTGGTTCAAATTTGTAAATATATATATATATATATATATATATATATATATATATATATATATATATATTTGTCTGTTAGCTAATTTCTGGCTTCCCTGATGATCCGATTTTGATCCGTCGTCCAATTTGAAAGGTCAAGTTCGTTAACCAGCAAAATCCGCCCACTGGAAGATGACTTTTGGGGCGAAATTCGCGCAAAAAAAATCGCAACGCTTACATTTTTGAGTTCATATGCTTGTAAGTACTCGTTTTGTAGACTTCTTGGCCTAGGAAAACGAATGAAACCATTTTTAAGGCGATAGCTTTAACCGTTTTCGAGAAAATTGGGAACATAGTTGCTGAATAACGTTTCTGGTTTTGGTACATAAAATCATGGGATTCAGTTGAATCATTTTTCGCATGTTCAAATTTTATAAAAACTAATTTCTTAAACTTTTGGTTACGTTTGGAGTTAAGGAAGGGTTAGAATAAAATATTTTATGAACAGAAATGAAAAGTTTTGGGAACTTCGTATATTTTCATTATTATCTCGAACACGGTTGGGAAATTTTCATAAGTGGATAGAAGCTATTTGAAAGCTTTCTAAATTCTCTACAGAAAAGATTCTGAAACAAGTTTTGATTAGGTGATGTCAGTCGAAGAAATAAGTGCTTAAAAGTTCAAATACGTCTGTTTAGTTCTTATGAACGGGTGTTTGTCGTTCTTTTTGTAATTTTTGTCTCTTCCCCTTAGTTTTTTATTGATTTTTATTTTTGTAATTTCTTATGTTAGGAAAATGTATTTGTGTGTAAAACAGGATAGGTAAAATGAGACCAATTTTCTATTGCTAGAAATAATGAAAAGTTTTGGGAACTTCGTATAATTTCTTAATATCTCAAAAACGGTTGAAAATATTGGCAAGCGAAAGGTTGCCATTCGAAAGCTTACTAAATGCTCTACAAAAAATGTTCTGACGAAAGTTTTAATTAGGCGATGTCAATCGGAGAAATAAGTGCTTAAAACATTAAAGTAATTGATTTCGTTTATTCGAACGGTTTTTTTTGTCTGTTTTTATTCCTTATTATTTCTTATTTGCTTATAGTTGGATAATTGTAAAATACATTATCCAACTATAAGCAAATAAGAAATAATAAGGAATAAAAACAGACAAAAAAAACCGTTCGAATAAACGAAATCAATTACTTTAATGTTTTAAGCACTTATTTCTCCGATTGACATCGCCTAATTAAAACTTTCGTCAGAACATTTTTTGTAACTGGTTAAGTAAAATAATAAAACAATTTATTGTTAGAAATATAGATTTCCTAGATTCCAAGACCTTGTAACTAGCGGGACCCTTTCTAGTGATGACCGACCCTTCCAGGTAAGATCGTAAATCAAGACCTTTCAAGAATGGTGGAACCAAAATAATAACTGCTTCTATTTTAATCTTTAGGCGATTCGCCAAAGTTGCGAGGCCTTATCAATAAATAAATATTTTAATCTTTCCAAATTAGACTAGGGATAAGAACGGAACCGCGCTAAGATGATGCAGTTCCTGCGAGTCGGACTTTTTCTAATCTTGGAATTGACAGTCGTGCAGCAATAAGGAGGCAGCTCGAGTTTTTGAGTTATTTAGTTTTAGCGCGGTTACTCCCTATCTCAATAGGGAGAACCCGCTTATGAGGTTGACCTCATGACGCAATCCGGAAGTGCCGACTAGAAACTTTCACGTTTCGGACCCTATAGATCACGAAAATATAGGTGGCTCAAATTTGTGTATATATATATATATATATATATATATATATATATATATATATATATATATGCTTGTCTGTTCGCTCTCTACCAGGCTCAAATATGGTCCGATTTTGACGAAATTTGGTACAAAAATCTGTCGTCTAATTTGAAAGGTCAAGTTCGTTAACCAGCAGAATCCGCCCACTAGAAGATAGTGTTTGGGGCGAAATTCGCGCAAAAAAATCGTAACGCTTACGTTTTTGAATTTATATGCTTGCGGGTACTTTTTTATGTTTCCTAACATAAGAAAACGAATGAAACCATTTTGAAGGCGGTATCTTTAACCGTTTCTGAGATAAGTGGAATCAATGTTTTTGTAAGTCATTATTTTTTTGTGAGTACTTAGAATCGCGGGATTCAATTGAAATATTTTCTACATCTTGGAAGTTAATCCCAACTAAGATGTTTAAATTTTGGTTATATTTGGATTTAAGGAAGTATGCGAAAAAAAATATTTCATTAATAGGCATGAAAAGTTTTCGGATCTCCATACATTTTTCGTAAATATCTCGATAACGGTTGGGAAATCGTGGTAAGTGGAAAGTGACCATTCGAATGCTTACTAAATTCTCTACAAAAAAGGTTCTGAAGCAATATTCGATGGGGCAACGTCAATGAGAGATATAACCGCTTAAAACTTAAAAAGTGTTTGTTTTGTTGTTTTAAAATGGTTTTTCTCTTTCTTTATCTCACTTTTTATTTGGTTGTTTCTAGTTTTAAATTGCATTTATCAGTAAAATTAGTATTGTAGTAAAATAAGCTAAGAAACGTAATAAGTATAATAAGTTAGGAGTGGCTGTGGTAATCACGATGGCAGTGGCTAATTATGATGACGTAGGTTGTTTTGAATTCTCCTGTCTATAGGTATAACCTTCCTCATAGCCTCCAACTGAAGTTATCGTTATTTCTTATTTTATATAAAGATTTAACCCACGACAGAATGGAATTTAATTCGCCATGAAGCACATATTTGCAGTTGATTATAACAGTAAAACAAATTTGCTAGTAAAACAAGATACTTAAAATGACAACGAATTTTTAGTTGTTTAGAATAGAGCCTTCTCAGCAGTAGTCGAAGAGTAAGTACGTTTTCAGTACATGCTAATGCTAATCAATTCCATTTCCTCGAGATGTACGTAACCGCGCTAAGATGACGCAGTTCCTGCGAGTCGGACTTTTTAAGAGCAGGGTTTGGCTGTACTAGTCTGTGGAGATGTGATCTGTGGTGAGGTATTCCCTTTTCTAGTCACCTTTCAACATCTCTGCTGTTTTTTGTGAATATGCTATACGATTCATTCGAGCAAACCTTACAGATAACTGGTGTAAAGGGTAAAGAGATATTTCGGACTCCATATTCTGGAATGATCCATATGGTCACAAAATACCAATGTAACAAATTTTTGTGATACTTTTTGTAAGTTAGCCCCCTATGTATATTAAAGACGTGTTCCGAGCTAAAGTTAACTGTATAATTTGTGCAATAGTGAGACAAATAAAATAAACTAGCTGAATACCCGTGCTTTGTCACGGCAGATAAGTAGTTATTTTATCATAAGTACTAGCTGAATACCCGTGCTTCGTCACGGCAGATAAGTAGTTATTTTATTGCGTTAAATAATGTTTCATTAAAATTACGTTACTATACAATTCTGTGCAGTTTATTACAGCACGGAATTGTATCCCAACTTGACGTAACCAACTCTACTGGACGTATTACCACAATGATATCAATCATCTTCATTGTTCTCTATATGTTTTGTCGCCAATATTGCGAAAACATTAATAAATAAATAAATTACAGCACGGTTCCTGTCATACTATATTTTATTCAATGGGCGTTAAAATTTAAAAGTTTATGTTTCCAATAAGTCATATGGTAACACCCAATATATTTACGAGTATTACCAAGGTTATAGGCGAGGAGGCTGTGCAAGGGTTCCGGATATTATTACCTCGCCTGGAAAACCTAAGGATATGCCATACATCACGGTTTGACCGGGACTGTCCCGGTATTTTGCAATTGTTTCGGTGTCCCGCCCAGTTTTATCATTGTCCCGGAAAAGGCTGTAAGATGTAAAAAGTAATGAATTCATGTTTATAAGAATCTTTTTTAAATCGGTTACTTTTCTACAATTAACATTTTTACTACTGCTCACAGTGTCAAAGAAATCAGAAGTAATCTAACTGTAAAACGCTGGAACTACCTGCACAGCGCTGCCAGCTGCCAGACACTACTATTTGGCTGAGAGATTGTTTTAAGAAAATCAAGCAGCAAAAAAGTTCCGTTCTTATTTTTAAGGTTTGGGTAGACTAACAGTTCAGGATTCCCCCTTCCCGTTAGTTGCTAGGCTTAAAACTCACCAACCATTTTGCTTATAATTTGTACTATTTTTATCCCCCCCCCTGGTATGCCCATCCCATATTAATTTGTCTCGGTTTAACTCTCCAAAAATATGGCAAGCCTATCTGACGGGGCAGGCAGAAAAGAAATGCAATTAAAACTCTATGAGGGACAGTTAATTTCTAGTAATTCAAGGTCTGCCATCATAGTTGAAATTAACCTCAATTAGAAATAAAACTATGAGATAGATAATGTAAGGTAACAGCTGTTCTTTATCGTCCTAGCAACGCAGGCTGCCTAGGCTTGCCTTCTCTAACCAACTCAAACTTTAAACCCCCCTAAAAACGCTTAAAAATACGCCTACGTTATATAGGGAGTGTCCATGCAAAATTTCAAAATTTTCTGTCCAGCGGTTTGGGCTGGGCGTTTATAGATGAGTGAGTGGTATTTGACAAATATATAGTAGATTTATTAAATTTTATCAATAAGTAGTTCATCAATAATGTATCATCAAAATTAACGCTACTCTATATTTTTGTGCAGTATATTATAGCACAATTCTCTTCGCACTATATGTTATTCAACATTTGATAAGTAATCAAAGTACATATAATGTTTCTTGACACTGGGGCACTACGGACCAGTGTCAACAAACAGATAACCTTGAGTTATCTATAGGTTACCAGTAACTGGAGTTTAACCAGTAAAGGTCAATAATAAATGTTCGTTAAAATTTAAAAATGTATGTTTCCAAGATGTCATTTGGAAACACCCATTTTAGTTGCGAGCATTACTAAGGAGTGTTGTGACTGGGGATGCTGTTGGGCGAGGAGGCTGTGCAAGGAGATAGATAGATAGATAGATATGGAGTTTGGCGCTCTACAACTAGGTTATTTGCGCCTTCCAATATGTTGGTTCGAAAAGTTTGGGTTCTTTTATAAATATTTGCTTTAGGTATTTAATTAAATTTTGAGACGTCTGTGAGTTTGTGAGATAGGTGTAGTTCTTTGCCTGTGTGTAATGGTGTTATGCTTTGTTTAGTTACAAATTGTTAAAAATAATTAGTTACAGATTATATCATTTATTAGTTAAAGACCATTACAGTCATTATCTTAAAATCCAATATGGCAATTATAATATAAATCAAGACTATTATAACTTAAACTAAGACTATATAATTTAAACTAAGACTATGACAATTATAATTTAAATTAAGAGAATTATAATAAAGTTAGACTAATTAAAATCTTTTCGTAAACTTGAATAATATAATATTGATGTGATTTATATATATATATATATATATATATATATATATATATATATATATATATATATATATATATATATATATATTCCTTTTTTTTTTCTTTTTTATTTTATTTACTTATTTATTTATTTTTTTAATACATTTTTTATTATTTTATCTTATTATTTTTTTTCCTTTTTTTATTTATTTTATTTATTTATTTTTATTTTTTTTTATATATATATTTTTTTTTTTTTGGCTGTGCAAGGGTACAGGGATATTATTACCTCGGATGGACCATCACCAGGTATAGCGTAAACTCTATGAGGGACAAAATCACAGTTTATTAAGGTCACAGTAATTCAAGGTCTGTCATTATAGTTGAAATGAAAAATAACATTATGAAATAGATATAGTACGGTAACAGCTGACCTGTTATCGCCCTCGTAACGCATGCTGCCTAGGAGTGCCTGCTCTAACCAACTAAAAATTCAAACCCCTCTAAAAATACTTAAAAATTTGAGTATCAATAAATCATTTCTTAGCGCGTGTTTATATGCTAAAGGGAGTGTCCATGCGTTATAAGTTCGTCACTTAATGTGTTATAAGTTACGAATTTTATGTAAGCATTGAAAACAGCTGTGATTACAAAAAAAGCTCCGGCTTCCTCCGAGATGAGAAAGGTCACATTTCAAACTAGACATGTAATGTAAAGATTAGAACAAAAATCATCTGCTTTTATCAGCTTATCCGATCATAACACCGGAATGAACGGAAAGGATTAGAGTACACCTTTGTTTGTTGCACTATCTAGTTTAACACTTTAATTCGAGTGCTCGTAGCATGGTGCTACATTGTTTAGCCTCCGTCGCGAAACTCATAATAAATTAAAGAAATTAAATAAATAAATAAACATTGTTTAGTCATGAGCTCTCATGAGTTAAAATTAAATCCCGCGATTTGTGTGACTGCGATTTGTGTGTTGGGAAAGTTACAAACTTTGACGTATTCCTTCAACAAAAGCACCCTGAATTGATTTAACTATACATTCAAAATACTTGTTGCAACTTGTTTTGATGAGTTCAGCCTATTCCTAAAATCTTAAAAATGTTTAACGCCCCAATAGGCTTTCATTTTTCTATTTTTTCTTCAATTTACTTCAAAATTTCACTACAAACACTTGAAAGTGATGTATTTTTTTGTTCTGAGTCGAATGAGACCAGCCCCAGGTTTCTAGGATGTCGGGATATTGATTTCCCCCCCGCTTTTTGACCATTCGGCACCACTGTGCGTCGTAGACTTGTAATAAGTGTGTACAATTAAATATTTAAATGCTTTCATATATGGCATCTTTCAAGTAGTGTCGTATGCAGTATATGTTACGGGCTACTTTTACAGTTCGTGTGGAATAGTTAGTTTGTTTGAATTTATTTGGAATATTTTTAATTATCATTACACTCTTATTCTCTGACTGTAGAATATCTATATTGAACTGATTTCTTGATTAAAATTGAGTATGTTGTTTAGTACCTACCTAGTTTATGAATGTTATAATATTTTGTTTCTATGACAGTTTCAAACATAAAAGAGGTTTGCTCAATAAGTATTGGGAATGCGTAATTTTGAAGGTTGTGTGAGACGAATTGGGACAAAATTTGTAGATGTATAGGTAAACATGTCTGAAATTTATATCTGTCAGCCACATTGGATCACTGATTTTCCATTGAATTTTCTTATAAAAATCAATTAAAATGTATCAGTGATTTAGAAATTTTGGATATTGTTTCTGAGGCGTACGCAATGAGTGGTAGAGCATATCCAAGATGGACGACGTTGGGGATGATATGCGTTAAAAGAATAACTCCCCTAATTCAATAACTGATGAAAACATGGAATAAATAGACTAAATGGTTATGACCGATTACTAACGCACAATCAGAGAAGTGACACTTAGACTTAGAATTAAATCTTTTGGGATGATTCGGCTATGAAATTTCATGCCGAAGGGGCGAATTTCGATCAAAACCAACGTCTTCTTTAAGTCTACGACAGTCCAATGTAGACTTTATGATGGTATTTGCATCAGTTATGTATGAGTAAGGAATGTCCAATTCGAAGCTTTGTCAGAAGGCCTTCGACTTCGAAGATATTGACCTTTCCGGATCTATTTTGAAGCAGACGGTGGTGTTCTCTTACATTCCTACAAGAACTATATTACAGCTCAACATAACCGGAATTCGTGGACCAAGAATGGTATTTCTTCAATTACTGGTAGGATTATAAAGGGCTGATCCTAGCACGGAAAAGGGAGTATTTTGTAGTTTATGTTCTGTGGAATTGCCTTAACAAAGATAGCCCCCCTAGCAACCTCCTAATACCGCAGCGCTAGTTCTGTGGCCAACCTTAGACGCTTATTTATAACCTACCAGAACCTACACAATTCTCCTCAATCCATCATGGTGTCGGGCTACTTCTTGTCTTTAAGTAATGGATCGCTACATCCTTTAGTCGAGAGAAACTTCTAGAGCTAAAAACATTACTTCACCACAAGTTATTATCAAATATCGTTTCTTTTTGGTTTCATAATACAAGGTCACCATTGGTGACTCACCAAGTACACTATTAACTCAATGTTTTATTATTCCAAATGTACAGACTCACTTAGCTCTTTGTGCATTCTCGAAAACCTTTCTACTAAACGCCCAATAATTAAACAAATATACAAACAATTAAACAGACTGCACGTGGACTAAGGCCTTTGGTAGACCACAATACAAAGAAGAAAGAAGAACAAAGAAGGAACTAGAGAACAAAACTTAGACGTTGAAAAAATAACACTACTGGACTATACATACTTGTATTATACATGACTCACAAACATATTAAATGACTGGTTACATTACTTGCTACAATATTTAATACACTAATTATAATAAAATATAAAAAATATAGAACACTGTAAAATAAGTAGACAACTGCACACATAATGCTGAGTGTCACATTGGACACTCTATATTCACACATAATTACCTCCTGGGGCCAAAAGATATACCTAATAAGCAGACTTTACATAAAACTTTTGACAATTAAACATATACTCACTAAATGTAAAAGAGGTGACACATTGAAAATTCCACACGATATTCAAGAACTTATTTGAGAAAGTAACCCATATACTACGTACTGTTCTTTTTAAAACTTTCTATTCCAATTTGAATTCGTAAAAACCACGTAAATTATTAATTTAATTTTTCTATGTTTTTACTTTCTTTTATTATTGCATTTTTTTTGGTTGATTTTCAAACACATCTAACTGTACATTTTACTTTTAACTTTTAATGACAGTTCTTGAGAAGTGTAAGTACCTTTTGCCCTTGTTGCATTTCTCCAATGAACAAATATTATTCCACAAATCATCAGGTTGAAGTTACAAAAAAACTATCAATTGCTAGTTGATGACAGATGACTTTAATTCCATTACAGTTTTTCGTCACCCTTGGCGCAACATTTGGAGATTCCCAGCCATATGACATTTTCCTGTCGATTCCCGGTCAAAATTAATTGCGGCTCTCGCGACCGAAGACTTCATTCTCCTTACACATTTTTATTACCCTTGGAGCGAAATTTGGAGATCTCCAGTCATTTTCATGTAAAACGAGAAAGATCTAAAGAGAGGCGGCATTGATCAGTAGAAATAACTCTACTGTGTTAGTTAAAAGTAAAGTAGTTATACTAAAGTAGCAGAGGATATACAGAAATCGCTCTTCTTCAACAAAGTCTTCCTTAATATGTGGTGATAACTATCAACATGGCGGATTGCAGAATTCAAAAATTATGGTCTTATAGGATTAGATAATATTCATAAATGAAACAACTTAATACAGAAAGTAATAAGTTCGATAGGTTTTTCTATCTGATTTTTAACAAATCCGTAATTTCAATTAACAAAACAAGACATTTAATAAGCACAAGATGGTAGGAAATATTAAAACTGTGAGAAGTAAATTAAAAATACATTAGAAACGATAAGGCGAATGTGATACTTGAACAAGAAGAGATTGTGAAACTATTCCAAGAATTGTTTGTAACTTTTTCACATTCCAGTTCGATAGCGACCTGTTGCTGCAGTACATTACAAGCCGTATATGAGATGCCGTAGCAGGAATCCAACGATCTTGTATTTTCTCTCCTTCAGTTCGTCTATCTCTCACTCTCTCTCATTTTTCGAAAGAAAATCCACCACCCCTGTGGGGATCGAACCCCCAACGGGCCTCCTTTTTTAAATGAATTTCTTTCCAGAGTTTTGCGTCGTACTAGACATCTTAGTAAACACAAAAACTTTACGTTTTCGACTGTTGATCTTGACGTATAATAAGAGCGTCCTATGTAAAAATAGAAGATCTTAGAATAATAACAGGGGAGTCAAATACAGCTCCCCTGTTCTGCACTGCTTGAGGTAGAAGTGAGAAGATATATATATATATATATATATATATATATATATATATATATATATATATATATATATATATATATATATGTATAAAGGGTGTTCAAAACTCGACACCCCCCTTTTTTCCCACAATTTTTGAAATTTAAAAACGAAACTTGGTGCGTCTTAACCTGTCAAATGTACTTTCATTGGACCTAATGAACGACCCCTCAACTTTCTCCAGTTCTTCTCCAGAGACCCTAACTCTGGAATCTCCAATGGAAAGGGGTTATTTTATGATGGATTATTGTAGAGAATTGAATTTTATACCGATTTTATATCGGTCATTTTTTCGCTAAAGTGCACCAATGAGTAACAAATTGCGAAAAACCGATAAAACCCTTGTTTTTCGTTACTTTTTGGCCAATAACGTCGAAATTTTGCCCGTAATAAAAAAAAAGTAATTGATATGAACGTTGTAGAGGATTGAATTTACTTTCCAAAAAGTACCTTTAAATGCCTAAAACCCTAATAGGAATGGAGCAAAACACACATTTGTTTTTGAAGTTTTTAGAAAAGTGTATTATCAATGTGATCCACGCTTCAGTAAAACTTAATAAACATTTCCTAAACTATTTTTCCTCCACCTAGTTTTGGATTTAAGAACATTTGAAAAAAAAAATCAAATTCAATTACTTTATAAAGGCATTAAAATAATAAATTTGAAGCAATAGAACTCACCTAACGATTTTTTTTCTTTTTTGTTCTGTTTTTTTACGGCGTCTTGACATCTAGGCCATTATTGCCGACATCCAGGGTGCAGCGAGGAATTTGCCCAACGAGCCATAAGATAAGAAAATTCCTGCCGCCGCACAGTGGGGTCAACCTACTTTTCGAGTTTCAAAAAGGCTATAGCCCATTTCAATGATTTTTTTTTTAAATAAAAGCTAATAAAATTTAGAACAGCCTTTCCAGACCAGATTTTTGTTTTTTGTTTCGACTGTTTATTAAATTACGTGTAAATAATTCACAAACTTTTACAATCAAAAATAAAATAATATTTTATTTTTCATCTAACTTAATATCAGCACTGATATCGTTTAAATTAAACATTCAAACCCTGATTAGACTTGGAAAAAATCAGACTGACGTCTTTAAAACGCAAATCTATCATAATTCAACAAAGAGAATTATTGAAATAATATGATTTTTGAATGAGTTGATAATAAATTTTGATTTTTTCCTAATATTAAGTTACAAGAAAAATAAAATATTATTTTATGTTTGATTATAAAAGTTTGCGAATTATTTACACGTAATTTAATAAACAGGAGAAACAAAAAACTGACTTTTTTTTAGCTTTCATTTAAATAAAAAATCATTGAAATCGGTTAAGATTTGGAGACTGTAGTCTTTTTTGTCCCCACCGTGCGGCGCCAGGAATTTTCTTATCTTATGGCTCGTTGGGAAAATTCCTCGCTACACCCTGGATGTCGGCAATAATGGCCTAGATGTCAAGGTGCCGTAAAAAAACAAAACAAAAAAGAAAAAAAATCATCCAACACAAAAATCATTACTACTAAATTCTAATCATTAGGTGAGTTCTATTGCTTTAAAATTGTTATATTAATGCCTTTATAAAGTAATTGAATTTGATTTTCTCTTCAAATGTTCTTAAATCCAAAACTAGGTGGAGCAAAAATAGTTTAGGAAATGTTTATTAAGTTTTACTGAAGCGTAGATCACAATTGATAATACACTTTTCTGGAAACTTCAAAAACAAATGTGTGTTTTGCTCCATTGCTATTAGGATTTCAGGCATTTAAAGGTTCTTTTTGGAAAGTAAATTTACTCCTCTACAACGTTCATATCAACTACTTTTTTCATTACGGGCATAATTTCGACGTGATTGGCCGAAAAGTAACGAAAGACCAGGGTTTTATCGGTTTTTCGCAATTTGTTACTCATTGGTGCGCTTTAGCGAAAAAATGACCGATATAAAATCGGTATAAAATTCAATTCTCTACAATAATCCTTCATAAAAATAACCCCTTTCTATTGGAGATTCCAGAGTTAGAGTCTCTGGAGAAGAACTGGAGAAAGTTGAGGGGTCGTGCATTAGGTCCAATGAAAGTACATTTGACCACGTTAAGATGTACCAAGTTTCGTTTTTAAATTTCAAAAATTGTGGGGAAAAAGGGGGGTGTCAATCGAGTTTTGAACACCCTGTATATATATATATATATATATATATATATATATATATATATATATATATATATACAGGGTGTCCCGTAAATGTCTAGTCATATTGTAAGGGGTGATAGAGGACCCTTAAGGGAACAAAAAATGTTCTATGACGATTTCCCGAATTCTCGTCCATAAGGGAGAAAACGTCGTTTTGTCGTTTTTTCGAGACAAACGTGGTTTTTAAGAGAATAATCTTTGTAGCTCCGTCCCAGATAGTACTACTAGAAAGGGAGTGAAACCAATCGAAAGCTGAATAAATTTACTATAAGACTAGTTGGGAGTAAACGTAAAAATAAATGAATGTATGTATTTATATCTTACCAAAAGAAAGCTATTCTAAATTTCCTGACTTTTTCTTGATATTTCTTACCAGCATTACTCTTCAATGGGCAGGACCTGAGGTTTCTGGGTTTTAGGAAAACTTCTTCATTTAACCAGCTTTCCATTCATGTATCACAACCCTGTGTTATTGAAGTATTTGAACGGTTTAAGAACAAAAGTTAAAAAAAAAACATGGATCTGTGAAAAGAAAATTATATTTTTTTCTTCAGTTTATTCAAAAATCTGAAGAGAAATATTTATTTTTATAAATGTTTACATAAATATTAAGTAAATATTTACTTAAAACAATAAAAAAAATTACTTCCACGAACATAAAAAAAAAATTCTAAAACAGTAAATGAATAAAATACACAATTTGTTAATTACAGTAACTAATAATGGGTCCAGGAGGTGGCCATTAATGAACCCCAACCATACATTAAGCTAAAAAATTACTATTTTTACCTAGATCAAGCATTTGAACATATTCTTACAGGTATTTATTTAGAAAACAAATGCTTTACCTTGAATTGATACTGATGGCTATGCTTGTGAAACTCCTGGGATTCTCGTGAGCCCATGCGTTTTTGTTGTGGTACTTAAAAATTCTATCCCTCATAAATAAGATGTACATAGTCCTATAAAAATGTGTTCAAATGCGTGATATAGGTAAAAATAATAATTTTCGAGGTTAATGTCTGGTTGGGGTTCCTTATTGACCGCCTCCTGGACCCAGTATTAGTTCCCTGAATTAATAAATTCAAAATAAATGTGTATTTTATTCATTTACTGTTTTAGGATTTTTTTTTATATTCGTGGAAGTAATTTTTTTTATTGTTTTAAGTAAATATTTACTTAATATTTATGTAAACATTTATAAAAATAAATATTTCTCTTCAGATTTTTGAATAAACTGAAGAAAAAAATATAATTTTCTTTTCACAGATCCATGTTTTTTTTTATAACTTTTGCTCTTAAACCGTTCAAATACTTCAATAACACAGGGTTGTGATACATGAATGGAAGCTGGTTAAATGAAGAAGTTTTCCTGAAACCCGGAAATCGCAGGTCCTGCCCATTGAAGAGTAACGCTGGAAAAAAATATCAAGAAAAAGTAGGAAATTTAGAAAAGCTTTCTTTTGGTAATATTGACATACTTAAATTCATTCATTTTTACGGTTAATATCAACTAGTCTTATAGTAAATTTAATCAGCTTTCGATTGATTTCACTTTCTTTCTAGTAGAACCACCTGGAACGGAGCTACGACGATTATTCTTCTAAAAACCACGCTTGTCTCGAAAAAACAATAAAATTACGTTTTCTCCCTTACGTGAGAGAATTCGGAAAATCGTCACACAATATTTTTTGTTCCCCTAAGGGTCCTCTATCACCTCCCACAATATGACTAGACATTTACGGGACACCCTGTATATATATATATATATATATATATATATATATATATATATATATATATATATAAATTAAATAATTTGTTGTAAAACGATTTCGATATATCGTCGCTACAAAAGCAAAGTATCGAATGTGAAAATCACCACTTTTCAGAGTGGAAAAGCATTTATTCATAACTTTTTTTTGGACAGTCAAATATTCGGCAGATTTGACCTTTTGATAGTGGAATACTTACCCTTTAATAGAGTGAAGTAAGATTAAAGAATTTGCCGTACATAAGTCCAGCAGAAATTAGTAAAGATTGACAATCAAAGATGTATTTTTCACATTCGTTACTTTGCATTTGTATCGACGATATAATAGTTAAAAAATGTTTGCCGAAGAACCAAACTGAAAATGGTTATTGTTTGATCCTCCCCCCCCCAAAAAAAAAGGAACAACAAAAGTTGTAGAATTTGATTAACTATGTATATATCAATCAAGAATCGTATGGCTAACCAGTAAAATATTTTCAAACAAATATGTTGAACATATGAAATGTGTTTCAAACGAATATGTTGTTTTTTTGTTTTTTTTTATGTACATTTAATGAAGTTTGAACCATTAATTGAAACAAATACCATCTAAATGCATTTAGATAGAATGGATGATAATATTCGAAGTATTTTGGAGGAGTGATCTTTCAACTTGTTACGACTGCAATCATTTAGTAATTTCACTAAATGAAAGTAGTAATTTCAAGCTACAAGCATTACTGTATCGTTTTTATAACATTCTAGTATGAACTTCATCCTTTGGGACTAAAAGCCAATCCAAAGGATGCTTTGAACTTTGTGTTGTAATGCTGAGACTTAGCAGGGAGATAGCACTAAATTAGGGCCGTCTGCTTTAAATTACTCTCAGAGCTAACAACTTTTAGCAATTATTTTAAGGTAAGCGAAATGGGACACCCGACATTGTCTGCAATTCAGTCCAATTACCTTCCTTCTAATACAACATACCTGTTTGTAAATTCTCAGGTTTATTTACAAGCAGCTTACTTGTTATTCTGAAAATAAAAACGTTGACAATTTTCTGGAGCCTTTGCCTACATAGTTTTGTGAAGTGCATGCCTAAAACACAGTTGGGGTTAATATGTGGCCGGTATTACATTATATATGTATTTATTGACTTCTAGTACTGCGATGAATTATTTTGTTATTAAAACATGAAATGAATAAATAAAAAACTCCATCAAGCACATTTTTAAGAAAAGTAGTTTTTCACAATGAAGTTATCAAGTAATATTTCGCACTAGTATTTATAAAGCGACACACCTCAAAAATTGGTGTTTTTTTTTTTAGTTATGACTATGAAATACATGGTAAATATCTCTTTATCAATATTCAAAACTGTATGGACCTAGCTTTAGAGCTTGTACACCAGAGGGCACTTTTGTCACCCTTCTTGTCTTAATGATATGCCCCCTAAGTAGGCAAGAGTGCCAGATTTTCAGTAGAGTTTTATTTTGAGTTGTGTCACTTTAGAAATACTAGTGCGATTTGTTCTAAACGAAAATAAAAAGCAATGAAGATATTTACAAAAAGTTTAAACTAAACAAAATAATTCCGACACTCATAATGTTTTGAGAGTTTCCCCATAGTCTAGTAAACAACCATTACTAACGTGGGAGATGCCCGCCTGCTTCAGATTCAATTCTCTCATCATGGGCCCGTTGAACGTTTTTACGGGGCTTCTATAGGAAGGCCATTATCGCCGAGCTATCTATAGGTTGCCACCCAGAACATCCATGGTGAAGAAGGGAATTCTTTCAGCGGTCTTTGGTAAAGGATCAAAAACTCGACCTGCTGCAGGTGAAACTCAAACCGCCATCTCCCACAGGAGAATCCTTGGCAATCTCCACAACATCAGCTATCAGACTATGCAGATGAAATATTCGCCGATAACACCAAACAAGGAACAAGATTTTGTGGAGGTCACAAAACTAATCAGCAAAATTTAATTAGTCGACTTTATCAAAATCATAACTTTTACCACCTCCCAAGTTGAATACTATGATGCTTATTTAAGAGGAAGGCTCCTGGTCAGATTCAATTGCAAATAATTATTGGCTTTTACAAGATTATGTTATATGTATATATATATATATATATATATATATATATATATATATATATATATATATATTATCTCTGATGATTATATATAGGGAACGGATTTTCGTGTTTTAAAATATGTACATACATATATATTTAACTATTTATATATAATGCCTAAAAAATTATAAAATATTAAAAAGAAAAACATAAATAATAAGTAGGAACTCTGTTATTATAAATGGAAAGAACATAAGTTGAAAATGTGTCGAACAAAATGACTAAAACTCTATAACATATTGAAAAATAAAGCATAAATAAAAATATAAAAACACGGGAAGAAGACCTCCACAAAAATATTAGTGACTGTATTTTGTTTTATCTTGATTTTTTTTTTAATTTTCTTCATTGCCTTTATTTCCGCTCCGAATAAATATTATTTACCTTGAATTGTTATTACTTAATTGAACACACTGCTCAGTATTTTTGAGTTCATTGTTTTTTAAATTAATATTAATGTTTGTTGTGTAAATTAATATTTTATTTATTTTTGTTTCATTCCATTTTAGCACTTTCCCCCAAGGAAAGTAGCTATTGAGGTTCACTCATGACGGAATTTTTGAAAAATTTCTTCGAATCTTTATCGATCCTACCTAGTAGACACCAAAAATGACCCCAGTTAAAATATATATATATATATATATATATATATATATATATATATATATATATGCATATATATATATATATATATATATATATATATATATATATATTTGTGTCCGTTAACACGATACAGGCCAAAGTTTTTGTTTTTTTTCGCTACGAAACTTGGTATATAGTATTCCCCCAACAAACGATTGATCGAGTTCGTTAACCAACAAAATCGGTCCATCCGGAGGGGGGGTTTACTCCGGAGCCAAAGTAGTTATTTGCCAATAACAGTCGTAATTTTTGTTATATTTCAACGAAACTCGGTATTTGTTGTGGCCAATTGAAGAGAATAATGTGTTGTATAAATTAACTAAATTGGTTCATTAAGAGGGGGGAGGGGTTTACCCTGGAGCTAAAGTAGTTATTTGCCAATACCAGTCGTAATTTTTATTATATTTTATTCATTAAGATCAGTAGACGAAAATGTGAAGCGTTGTGTATTTATAACTTAGTGTAGTACCCCACATACACAAAACTCTGGAAGGAAATTAATTGCACAATTAATTATTGAAACATGTGCTCATAATAAATTTAAAAGAGCAGAACTATTTATGTTTTCATTTTATTTATCTAACTAGGTTATTTTAAGCAAATTATTCAGGAAAGCACTCGCCACTACCCAATTCTGAGGAAAGTGCTTAGTTATGCAGCTCCTGCGTGACGTACTTTATTGTTTCATTTATGCTTGAACCAATTAACAGGCCTATTGTAAGGGGAGTAAATTAATAAACCTTTATTGACATGAAACAATAGAATTTTCCATTGGTAGTTAAGTAATTGAATGGCTTACTAATTAAAATGTTAATTCTGGCTGGTTTCTAACAATGTTAACGGTGTTATTGAGTATCGTAAAGCTAATGAAAAGCTACTGTATATTCTGTTTGAAGATGATTTTACATTAGAGAAAACGTAAAAGTGCTTGTCAAGAGGGCGAAAAATGGGGACCTATTATTTCACACTCCAAGCCAAACATTTACTGAAAATTGACGCTGATCATTGAACTGCTGTACAGGGAAAATTATCCTCTTTCACGAAGCCTCAAAAACGCTTCTGTGAGGCACTCGTCGGTTAGGGATCCTCAACTGGTGGTCCCCGACCAGTCCCGCGAGTGATTACCGTTACAGAAACCGTAGACCATGTAGCGTAATCAGCTTGGCGTTTTAAAACTTGTCTGAGATACTTCACTAATCCGTCTTGGTATGTTCAATAAAAATCCAAAATCAGATGCATTCTCACTCCAATATTTTAGGGGAGGGTTTAAGGAGGTGGGAGTGGTAGTGGAAAAAGGTGGGGGAATAGCATATGCTTTTACAGATTTTTATATAGGCCTTGTGAAAGACTTTTTATAATTTTGTTTTCAGTTCTTTGCGTTTTCCTCGGAAACAGAGCAACAACGAAATGTATGCCAAATGACATTTTGCTTTTGTTTTTATGTTGTATCGATCCCTTATTTTTGGGGACACAGTGTACGTTTACACATTTAAACCATCATTATTTTCACGATCTATTGGTTCTGAAAGGTGTAAGTTTCTTCTTGGTACTTCCGGATTGCGTCATGAGGTCAATCTCATAAACGGATTTCCTTCCGCACCCATCCTTCATATTTAAGAAGAGAGGGAACTCGCTAAAAGAAGAAAAGTCCAGAGCAGAACGCCTTTTATCACCAGTCAAAAAATCATGAAATACGTGACATTTTTTTTTTAAAACATTTCGGAGAGACATCCTCTAATTTTGCGATGAGAAAGCCCCGCACGAATGATGTGATATCAGAATTACTGTTCATCAAACCCCCCACTCCTTCAAGAGACTTCTCCTCAAAGTAGGACCAATCTCCCCTCCAAAAAGCTTCAATAGTTCAGTCACGTCGGAAAGTCCATTTAAGTTTGAAGGCACTAATTGAAATTGTAGACGTGCTTAAAATGAACAACAGGCCCGTGTCGACCGACAATGGCCTGATAGATTTTTACCCTTTCAACTCCCATCATTCCGCGATTGGATTGGGGCATGATTTTTATACCTCCAATGTATTCAGTGTAAATATAAAAGCGCGCTCTATATTTCATATTTACTCTACAAAATCAACAGACTATTTCCAAGACTATACTGACGTAAATGATTAACCACAGCTTTACAGATGTTGATTATATGCCTATACCTAACGTATATGTGGCACCTGCCTTAGGTTCATTCATTAAAAACTGATGACAGGATAGGCCAAGTCTAAAGTTCAGTAGTTGAGTTCAACACATTTTGACATACTGCATATTAACTAACTTTTGAAAGGCTAAAAATATGGTCTCCCCATGACCGAATGGCAATTTAAATAAGTTTAAAATTTATAAGCAAATTGACAACTATCTAATGAAATAGAATGGGATTTCTGCGAAATATTACGTTCAAAACGCGACCGCTAGAGAAAACCGTATCACCAACAATAATTATCCCCAGTGAAATTACGTCAAACTGAATATATATATATATATATGTATATACCATAAAAGCATACATCCTACCGTAAACACGTATTTGAAGGTAAGGTAATACTGAAGGATGCCCACAAAATTTAAAATTGTGTTTTAATAAATAGTTTGTCAAGATTTCACATGAGAGGTTCCCAATGTTACATGCTCCCAATGTTAGCCTGCGCATGCGCAAGTTTTCAAATACGTTGTTTACACCAGCTTTTGTAACCTCCATAACAGTGAACTTTAGTGCTTAATAAGGTCTTTCCTAGTTGAGAGCGAATTTTCTTTTTAGCAGATTCGTGTTTAGTGCATCAAAATACGTTATAGTGCAAAATGTGGATATAATCGGTTCGGAGGACCGTAAACTTCAGTATTGCCGAAGGTAAGTAATGTTGGGCTAGCTTTTGTGAAACTCAAATCCAATTCTGTCTATAGTATGAAGGGTTTTTACTAACCCAAATGTTCTGCAAGTACCCCTCTGGTAAGATAGCCAGTGGATAAAGACCTAAGTCCCTCCCGCAGAAGCTTTATTTATTTAAATTTTAACGTCCATTTATTATTAACTACGAATTTTAGAACGGGTTATCTATAGGTTACCACCCTTTTCTAGCCAGGATAAGGGTGATGCCTTTTCTTTTTTTCGAAAGAAAAGCCACCACCCCTAGTGGGAATCGAACCCACGACCTTTGGCACGGAGTGTTAAGTGCTCACGCCTTAACCCTCACGGCCATCGGGTCTCCATCGCAGGGTCTCCATAACTAAGCACTTCACTGAAGACAAATCTTCATATTTAAGCAAAATATTCAGGGCAAGGTTCAATGACATCGTCATAAAGCCTACTAACAGTGACTCCTACAGAAGCATCATACGACACCTGGAAAGCAAGGAAGCAGATTTTCACTGCTACCAGTTACCCGAGGACAAATCCTACAGGGTGGTCATCCGACACCTCCACCACTCAACGCCCCCCGAAGACATCATTAGTGAGCTCTCCAATAAAGGCTACTCCGTCAAACGAGCCCATAACGTACGGCACCCAGTCACAAAGGCCCAATTGCCGCTCTTCTTCGTCGACCTGGAAAAAAACGAAAAGAGCAAGGAAATTTTCCGCGAGCAATACCTACTGTACACAAAAATAAAAGTAGAAGAACCGCGACGCAGGGGCGATGTCATACAATGCCAAAACTGCCAAGAGTTCAATCACACCCGCACATATTGTCATCACAAATCAAAATGTGTCAAATGCGGATCTGAACACCCCTCTAAGGACTGCCACAAGCCAATCGAAGCCCCTGCGAGCTGCGCGAACTGCGGCGAAAATCACACTGCCAGCTACAAAGGGTGTGAAGTATATAAAGCACTCAAAACAATCAGAATGCAACGGCAGAGAACCCAGCTCAGTCATCAAATAGACGCCAAGAAATCATTACCACCCAGCGGACCATCCCACTTCCCCAGCCTACAGCCCGTTCCAGCAGCACAAGTATCGTCCCATCACCGGCCGAACGTCACCTACTCCTCCCTGCTAAGTACGCTCGAGAAAAAGAAGCCGCCTGTCCCTAAACCAGCTCAGAAACCACAAGAACCATCTTCCCTTCCTACCTCTTCTACTACTCCTCCGCAACCCCAAACCTTGCCTACCTTCCCATCTACTCCCGCCACGTCTAAGCAAACCGCACAGCACCAGGCTCAAGATCCAATGACCCTTTTCTCCTCTTTCCTAAATAAACTCGAAACCCTTCTTACACCTCTAATTAATCTGATGACCACCCTTATAGCACACTTCCTTCCTAAACCCCAGAATGCAACACTTCCATAATACCCATCTCTCAATTCTTTTGTGGAATGCCAACGGACTTACTACAAGACAACAAGAACTGACACTTTTACTAACTGACAAAAACATTGACATTGCACTAATAACTGAGACACACCTGAAAAAATCAATGTCATTCGGTGTTAAGGGTTACTCCTGTTATCGAACCGACCATCCATCTCTGGCGCAGCACGGGACTCTAATTCTAATCAAGAACCAGATCAAGCACCACCAAGAGTCCAGCATCGCTTCAGCAAGCCTGCAGGTAACTTCCATATCCCTTTCCCTTTCTCCATTCGACATCATACTGTCCGCAGTGTATTGTTCTCCCAACCACACCATTTACCATCCTGAATTCCTCTCAATATTCCAAACCTTTGGTCCCCGCTTCCTCACCGGGGGTGATTTTAATGCGAAACACCCCATGTGGGGGAGCCGTTCAGCTAACTCCCGTGGCAGAATCCTGTATGATATCCTCAATTCCCAGAATTATCTCCCTATATCGCCAAACACACCAACATACTGGCCAACTGATCCATCCCGCAATCCTGACCTAGTCGATTTTTTCATCTCATCTGGCTTGGGAGGCACAGCGACTTCTGTTGATTCGCTCCTCGACGTATCGTCGGACCATTCTGCGATCCTTCTAACCCTCTTCTCATCCGCTGTACCCCGACCTCTACAACCAACCCTTACTCCTGGTCCTATCAACTGGCAGACATTTCAGCTCAACGTAGAGCGCTCCATAGACCTAAACGTTTCCCTAAAAACCCCTACAGAGCTAGACAAAGCCACTGAGACTTTCACTAAAGTTATTCAGGACTGTGCCCGCAACTCATGCCGACCAAGGACAAGGTTACCTCCTCCACCCAAACTGCAACTCCCAACCCACATCCAAGAACTTCTCGCAGCCAAGCGTCGGGCTAGAGCTCTATGGCAAAGATCACGTTATCCCTCCGACAGAAACGCATACAACAGACTGACGCGACAACTGAAATCTTCCCTATCTCAATTCCGTTCAGAATCCTTTAATGAATACCTTTCATCCCTCTCTTCACAAGACTGTTCTTTGTGGACAGTCACTCGTAAAATCCTTAGGTTTCACCCAATTCCTTCCCCACTCAAACGCAGTGATGGGTCCTGGGCCAGAAGTGACGAAGAAAAGGCGCTACTCCTCTCCACACACCTGACTTCAGTATTTTCCCCTAATCCTCAAACGAACCCCTCCTATGATGAAGATATCGTAGACTACCTGAATGCTCCTTTACCTTTGTCTTTCCCTCCCAAAGCTTTCCATCCGTCCGAAGTTAAATACATCATCAAACACCTCCCTAGGAAATCTCCCGGTTATGACCTCATCACCTCCACAATTCTCAAAAACCTCCCCCAGAAGGCCATTATATTCCTTACATACCTGTACAACTCAATCCTAAGAACAACCCATTTCCCGAACCCCTGGAAACACTCAGTTATTATTGTTATTCCCAAACCTTTCAAACCTCCCGATTGCCCTTCTTCCTATCGACCAATCAGCCTTCTGCCACTAATGTCCAAAATATTTGAAAAACTCCTTTACAAAAGAATCCTTCCTATCATAGAGTCCTCGAAGAAAATCCCCAACCACCAATTTGGTTTCCGCTTCCAGCATTCCACCATACAACAGTGTTTACGAGTTGTAGACTCAATATCATCCTCGCTTGAACGTAAGAGTTTTTGCACGAGTGCCTTTCTCGACGTTGCTCAAGCATTCGATCGGGTTTGGCACCCGGGATTACTTTACAAAGTAAAGCTTATACTTCCACACACCTATTTCCTTATCCTCAAATCCTACCTTTCAAACAGATCCTTTCAAGTCAAACAAGGTACAACTTTTTCCCCGACCTGCTCCATACATGCTGGAGTTCCCCAAGGAAGTATTATTGGTCCTCTCATTTTCCTCCTTTACACTGCGGATATTCCCACACACCCTGAAACCTTACTGACCACCTACGCAGATGATACTGCCATCCTATCAACTTCCCCTGATCCTTCAGTAGCATCCCAATACCTGCAGGAACATCTTACCGCTATTCAGCATTGGAGTGAAAGGTGGAGAATTAAAATCAACCCTGAAAAATGTAAACAGGTAACATTCACTCTAAACCGGAGATCATGTCCTACAGTCTACCTCAAAAACACTCCACTACCAACATCCAGCGAGGTTCGATATCTAGGATTATACCTTGACAGCCGACTGACATGGAACCCTCACACGAGACTGAAAAGACAAGAACTGAACAAACGATACGGACTACTTAAACGACTCCTTGGACCTTCATCTAAACTATCGACACAGAACAAAATTACGATATATAAAACAATCATCCGACCAATATGGACATACGGACTTGAACTCTGGGGATCTGCAAAAACATCCAACATCAACAGAATACAGGCATTCCAGTCGAAAGTCCTCCGTAAAATTGTAAATGCCCCTTTCTATGTATCCAACAAAACCCTACACAATGACCTCAACATCCCAATTGTCCTTGACCTCGCTAAAACCCGTTTCCAAACGTTCCACTCCAAATTGTCTTACCATCCTAATCCCGTAGGTCAATCCTTATCTTCCCAATACATCCAGACAATCCTCCCAGGCGGCTTAAGAGACAGTGGCCCCAAGACAATTTACTTGCCTGATCTTTTCATGATCAATAAAATATTTATTAAGACACCTCTGGAAGTGCCAACAATGG
Source organism: Gonocerus acuteangulatus (assembly GCA_946811695.1). Lineage (NCBI taxonomy): Eukaryota > Metazoa > Arthropoda > Insecta > Hemiptera > Coreidae > Gonocerus > Gonocerus acuteangulatus. The sequence goes on along the minus strand of OX328123.1, from coordinate 120,139,328 downwards.
TTGGCTTCTTCCAAATTTTGTATTTTTTTTATTTTTATTTTATTTTACTTTTGCCAGTTTTGTCAACTTGTACATAATATCTGGATCAACATACTTGATCATTGTACTTTTAACCTGTACAGATTTCAAATAAATAAATAGTAAAAAAAAAAAAAAAAAAAAAAAAAAAAGCAAAATATTCAGTAATGCACACTACCCGCCTTTTCAGTGAAGTGCTTATAACAAAGCACTTCACTGAAAAGGCGGGTAGTGTGCATTACTGAATATTTTGCTTAAATATGAAGGTTTGTCGCCAATTTTTAAAACTTCTGTCATGAGTGCAACCTCAATAGCTGCATTACACTTCAGTAAGTGCTAATACTGGCTTACCTGAAGAACACAGGACTCTAGGATCCTATTTGATGACCTTCTGCATTATTGGCGTAAAGAATATTGCATTTCCTTCGATACTAAGCGTTATTTACATGATAATCAAAACAAAAAAAAAAAAAAATACTACTTTCAGGTCATTTATTTCGTCTGGTCTTATTTCTTGGATGAGATGGTTTCACAGTTCTTGCGCAGTGTATTGAATAGTGGAATGTCAATAAGCGGAATATCTGCACCTACCTTCAGCCACGGAAAGTCTTTTCTAGGTTTGGGTCTTTCTCGGCGATATCGCTCTACTGGATTGTCTTCCATTTCATGACCTGCACATTCGCATGAGAAGATAGATTCGCCCATTTCATTGGCAGTAGGAAAAGGATCCATGTGCGGTGTTTCGTTCATATAAATTGGCACTAGTAATTTGGACCAAACCCAAACGAAGAGACAGAACGATATGAGCATAAGGGCCAAAACACTTTTTACTTGAGACCCACTTTCGTAGTTAACCTTCATCCTGGTGGATTAATGGAATAATTGCATAAACCAGGCGTTTATAGAATCATATGATTCGTAATACGAAATGAAATAGGTTACTAGTTACTCGTATATAATATGTTATTAACATATTATGCTTAGAGGATCATACTAACTAACTTTTTTAATATATTTTAGGAGGCCCCTTGGCCGTGAGTATTAAGGCCTGAGCAGTTAAACCTCCGTGTCAAGGGTCGTGAGTTCGATTCCCACTAGGGGTGGTAGCTTTTCTTTGGAAAAAGGAAAATACATCATCCCTCTCGTGGTTAGAAAGAGGTGGTCACTTATAGATAACCCGTCCTAAAATTCTTAGTTAATTATAATGTACGTTAAAATGTAAATAAATAAATAATATATTTTAATTTGGCCACATATTAATTTATGGTTGTTTTATCATTGGTTAATATGATTCGAATTGTTTTATCCTCGTGTGCACTAAGACCTGAGTATTCTGTGCCAATGATCGTGGGTTCGATTTTCACTAGGAGAAGTGGATTTTCTTTCGAAAAAAGGAAAGGCATCAGCCCTATTCTGTCTGGAAAGAATGCTTTACTCTAGATACCATTTCCGGAACGAGTCAAATATCTCCTTTATTTGTGCTGTTAATGACAGCTGTATTCTTCTGTATTTTTTAATAATTACAGATGAAGACGAGAAAAGTGGATGCTAGAATGACCAGCATTGACTAGGTTAATAAATAAATCACGTCAAAGTTTCTTATCTCAGGATAATATACTTCCCATTTATTCTAATCCAAAATATCATTATGGTTACTAATCATTTTATTATTATTTTTTATTATACATTTTACATGCCTTTCTGTTAATTTTTAAATTTGATACTGACCCTGGGTTAATAATTTATAAATTTATTGGATCTCTTCAAGCCAATAAATAAAGAAATACAATAAACAACTCGTCAAAAATTTGTGCTATGAGTAAGTGAAGGTATTCCGCATCGAACAAAACAACTTAGAGACTGCGTCATCTTGCCGCGCTCTCAAAATATACATAAATCTTGTGTTATTCGTAAAACATATTTCTGAAATTTCAAGCATATCCACTTGAAATAGTCATATCGAAATTTATACTCGTGTTTCCCATAATATTGCGATATTTCTTCGACTTAAAATGAAACTAAACATTTTAAATCTCAGTTCTCACTCAATTAACCCTACTTCATCTTAGTACATACATTTCACAAGAATCAAAAAGTAGTTTTAATATACAAGAAAATTCTAGATTTACCCCTTTTTCTAGAAAACGTTTAGAGATCGCCTTGTTTCATTTGATTTAACGAGTCAGAATATACTTAGAAATATTCCAACGCCAAGGAATTGCCTAATCTTTCCTTTTAGGAGTGTCATTGCTTGTTCTTATCTTTTTTTTCCTTCTATATATTTTGTGAAAAATGTAAACACCTGCAAAAAGATCCCACAAAAATGAAATTCTCGCGTCAAAATACCGCTGTACCATCTCCAAGGGAAAATTACTCGATCTCCTCCTCAACTTTCACTCATTCTTAAGTAAATTCTATTACAAAAAAAAAAAAAAGAAAAAAAAAGAAAAAGGAATACAGAAGAGTAGTTATCTAGTTAAGTAGTGTTAATCAATTCAAAAACGAGACAAAAGAAAATTAACCATTCAAAATGTATTTTCCATTATTTACTTGATCTATCCATTATTTGCTTGAGTTCTGAAACATGAAATTTTTCCCTTGAATCGGGTTTTCTCCCCATTAAGGGAGGGAGGAAACGCCTTGAAAGCCTACATGTAAGGCTGTTAGAAAAGATGAGAGAAAAGGTTGGCTGTCCATCTCTGGAGATGTGGGAACAACGAATCCGCAACCGTTGCGTCTGGGTTGTTGGAATCGAACCTGGCTGATTCGTAAGATTTCCTGGAAGGTTTAAGACCTGACGAGAGTTTCTCGTCCAGCCACGTGCTAAAGCAGGGGTGGGGTTAAAGGATATAAAAAGCTGGCTTACCTCCGATGGGTCAGACTCCACCCCCGTTCCCGAGGTCTTGGCCGAGATGGCGATGAGAGGTAGGTCAGCTCCAAATATTCTCTAAACTCCCCCAAAAGGGAATAGTTGTTATCCCTAAATAGCTGTTTCTCTCACTAAATTTTTTTCTCTCATTTTGTGGTTTATGATATTTATGTATGTAATAGTAACCTGAGTGTAAATTATAGTATTGAAAGGACTTTACGCTTCTCTAAAATATTTGCCCATTATCTATTCCTTAAAATCCCTCCTTGCTAATCGGTCCCTTACACACACACACACACACACACACACACACACACACACACACACACACACACACACAGAAAAAAAAAGTTAAGTTTTTCCTTAATTAAAAAGACGGAAAAATGTACCATACTCAGCAGAAAATAGAAATTAATTACAAAAGAAAAAACCAAAAAAATGACGTAACAGCCCAGAATTACAATTATTATACACATATATAATTTAATAGGTGCGGAACCAGACCGCCGATAAAATGAATTTTCTGACTTACAGTTTGGGAGGAATAATTAAAAAACAACTTTCACAATGTGTTTCATTAACTTATAATGTTTTACTTGTTCCAAATGGAAAAAAAAAAAATATATATCACATAACTGAACCTTCCAACATATAGTACGATTTAAACTGGTAAAGTTGTTTAATTTTCTCGAACATACAGCCTGTAGTGGAGTTGGGCAGCGGAAACTTTCAATATGAAGCAGGTCTTGCCATAACTTCCACTTAGCGGGCTCAGCTCCCCATTAACCATCCCTGTGAATTCCTAACCTTGTTTAGATTGTTATCTCCACAATTTCTGCTAAGAATAAATTAACTCTAATTACTGGCAGATTAGCTTAATTTCATAGCGTTTCAGTCACTTGAAACACCTAAACCATTAATTTACACTTTTACAATCGTGTTTTCTCCCTCCACAAGGAATGAAAATCTGCTTAATACGTCGAACTGCTGACAAGTGATCCGGATGTACAAATGAGAAAGTATGTTTTATTACTATATATATGTATGTATGTATGTATGTATGTATATATATATATATATATATATATATATATATATATATATATGTATATATATATATATATATATATATATATATATATATATATATATATATATATATATGTATATATAGGCTACGTTCCAGTCCCCTCCCAAAAACAGTTTGCCTATGAAAGTAATCAAACCATTGTATTGGACCAGGTTTTGTCAAGAAACTCAGTGCGAAACATGTGGTAGCAATCTCGGTGTTAGGCATTAATATTGGACTGGCAGATGATCAGGTAAGACACCAAGCTCCGAATGGCCTGTTGTCGAAAAGAGAGGAGTCCTTGAAAAAATTGATAAAATATTTAAATGCCTTAAAAGTTATAATCTGCAATTATAGCTCCAGTAATATGCAAAATTGTTGTAAATTATTTATAAGAATTCTCCATAGCACTAAAATTATAATTGCAGATTACAACTACAAAAGGGTGATAACCTATAGATAACCCGTCCTAAAATTCGTGGTCATTAATAATTGGACGTTAAAATTTAAATAAATACCTAAATAAATTATTTATGTATATGTTCTACAAGAGTGAATGTATTTATTGTATGATAGCGCTTAGCTTGTTATGTGTATTTTAAGAGTATTTATTATGTGTGTTTGTGTCCCCACTCGTTCATAAGTACCGATTTTTCTGGTCAACTAACACCTCAAATCCTTTACGATGCTACCAAGTTTGATTTGTAAAAACAAAAATTGTGGTCACAGACATAATCTGGTCACCGTCTTCACAGGGACAACAATATGTATGAATGTGCATATATATTTATAAATACAAATTTATAAATATAGGAAATCCCTATATTCCTGTGTATAGGTATTTAAACGGGGATCATTTTTTGTATCTAGTATATAGGATGGATGAATATTTGAAGACATTTTTGAAGATGAGTGAAATCTCAATAAATAAATTCATTTCAAAAGTACAAAAAGATGATATTTTAAAAAGGATTGTTTTTTTTTTCCTTATGAAATAGTTGACCGAAATGGCCAGGTGTGCTGTTCAGGTTTCACGTAGTGAAGCCACGTACAGGCAGTTTAGATAGTATGACATGGGTTGAAACCATTCCCGATCTATAAATATGATTTGTACGCAGCTTAAACCATGGAATATAGCCGGACAACCGAAAAATGCATTAGAGTAGCCCGCTTATTTTCCGAAAAGAAATTTATGAAATTGAGGTTTTACTAATATTTTATAACCTGAGAAAACCATTGCAACTTCTTGCTCATCTCAAAGGTAACCACGCAGACAGTTATTATTTACATTTATTTATTTTTCTCTAGCGGGGGATAAAACGACTAGGAAAAAGTAAATGAAAACGTTTTCTGAGAGTTCTATTATTCGCAAAATTAAATCTCAAGTAAAATTTGTACATTTTCCGGCTTTGAATCCTAATGAAAAACGAAATGAAAAGGATAAAATAATTTTAATTTTTACTGAAAAATATTAGGAATTAAGGTCTAGAGAAAAAAGCATTAATGTAAATCCTAGAACAGGAGAGTTTGACAAAAATGTTACACATAAAGGAGTCTTTTTTGTCGCCATAACTGTTATGATCTTGTTATTTTAGAACGTTTTGAAAATGATATTTCCCGTTTGTACTCAGCAGGAAAATTCTCAAAATAAGGTGTGCAACTCGACATACTTCATTATTTTTTCCAGGATTTTTTTTTGCAAACGTGCTGAGTTATTGTTTATAATAATATGGCATATGTATCTTTTTGTAGGATTTTTTAATCCCGACATACAGAAAACATATTTCAAATTTATCTTAAGCGGTTGCTTAGGTATTAGCTTCGAACCTCGAGTCTGTGGCACACTGTATATGTATATTTATAAGTTTGATAACCCGTGGTCTAGTGGCTAACGCCTCTGATTCTCATGGGTTCGAGTCCTGCCGGCAGCGAGATCTTTCTCATTTCAGGCCCATTAAGAATAATCCCTGTTGCACGATGGATGTTGGGGCTAATAGCCAAGAAGACAGTGCCCCGTAAAAAAATAACACAAGAGAGACAAGCATTTGGATTTCCATGTGAGAAACGAAACTCAAAATTTAACATCTCCACACAAACGCTTCGATGACTTCATAAACAAGCAGAGTCCGTTCAGTAGATGTTGGTTTATACCATAAACCCACAATTTCAGACCAAGGAACCTCTTCAGCGAACCATGAGATGAGAAACATTCCTGCTGCTGAAGGGACTCGAACCCCCGTCTCTTACATAAAAATCTAAGGCGTTAGCCACTACACCACGGGGAGACTCCTTGTTAGCTTATTAACAATAAATTAAAATCTACTCTGGTAGATCTGGTAAGTAATAATTTGTTGCCAGTAGCCGCCAATGAAGACAAATTACTACTTAAAAGTACATAAAAAAGCATAATATTAAAATAATGAATGATATAGTCAAAATGTTGTAAGTGAAGTAATGAACAAAAGAAAGAATGTAGGTAGCTGATGGAATAAGTGCTATTTGTAAGAAGATTTTGGTCTCTCAAGCAGCTTTTGTCAGAAGATTCAGACAAATTTGTATTGTGTTATGCAAGACTTTTAGTGTGTTTCCTCTTTCCTTCCATAGGGAAGAGACCCGCGTATTAGGCAGTTTATAGGAACCATCACCAGTAGTATTTTTTGTATTTATTGTATATGTATGTTTCGGTTGGTTTACGCACATTACACTGCAGCTTGATTCAAATTCAACACAGAGCTGAGAAGTAGTTTGCGTTGCTCGTGCGTGAAGAACATTTATTTTAGTATTAACACTCATTAAATATGTCAAAGTCCGCTTTTGAAAGATCAATGTGTTGCAATGTCAGTTATTCTTATCATACAAGTCAATAGTTTCATGCATTACCCCAGAGGCAATGCAGCCGGTTAGTTTTCCACTAAGGGTGTTGGCTATTAATTGCAAGGAGGGAAAAATATTCTTCCCCTCCTGAACATTAGTCATTTGGGGCAAAAGCCCGACTATACTCGTGTCTTGGCAACACTATCGGTGTTCTAGAAGGGTGTCTAAAACATAAACAATCACAGGTACGCTATGACGCATTACCCATGTTTGTCCTTTATATAGGTTCATTATGCATGTATGCCTTGGAGCTGATAACATGCGGCAAACCCGTTGATTAGATAGACACGCCCCCAGATCCTGGAGAGCTTTGTGCAAGCCATCAAACAAGTAGACCATAGGGGCTGCGGTGTTGTCTCCACTACTATCGCCCACTCCACTTGCTTCTACAGGTAATTGGAGGAAACAATCAAAGCGCAGGCCTTACAATTGTCATTAGTAAATAGCTAGTGCTAGTAAGACATATTTTGCTACTAAAAACAATTTTCCAAAGACAATCACCTTTAAAAAACGTCCTAACTGCCAGAACATGCCTAAATCAGCGCATTTCCATACAGTTCTTATCTCATAACTTTTAATTCGGAAGCATGGCTTAGATATGTGAACAATTATACACCTATTCCAATGATATCTTCATGTGAGGGGTTTCACCTTCTCCTTTCAGAGCCCTATTGAAACAACCAGAAATAGTTTCTCATTTCACGCACCTTGTTTTACCGAAAAATTCAATTTCTGCTAAAATGGATTAAAAAAACAACAAACAATAAAAACTGAGAAAAACATAAATAACCGTTCAGAGGTTTAAAGACTTATTTCTCCGACTAAAATCGACTCATTGAAAATCGCCTTCCAGATATTTAAGAATATGTATTTACGAACATTCCAAAACTCCGCATGTCTGTTTATCATTTTTTTTTTTATAATACCTCCTTAATTCCAGATTTAACCAAAATTGACTTATCTTGGTTTGAACATTTTTTTCAA
>OX328123.1:120066514-120129014 GCA_946811695.1 Gonocerus acuteangulatus | reverse complement strand
GATAATGTATTTGACAATAAAACTTGTTAAGTAAAATAACAAAAACAATTTATTGTAAGAAATATAGATTTCCAAGATTCCAAGACCTTGTCACTAGCGGGTCTGTTCAAGACTTTACTACTCACAGGAATGACGTTAGTGACCTTAAGGGTTGACACGCCAATATAATAATTAATTTTAAAAAAAAGACTGGTGGAACCAAAATAATAACTGCTTCTATTTTAATCTTTCCAAATTAGACTAGGGATATGAACGGAACCGCGCTAAGATGATGTAGTCCTGCGAGACGGACTTATGTCAAGTGAACCTCTCCCGTCGTTTATGACTAGTCCCACCCTCACCAGTCCTAGCCCGAACACAGCCCTGGTAACAACTATCACTGCACGGAGGTAGATATAAGTTCACAATTGTAATTATACATATATTATATGTGTGTGTGTGTGTGTGTGTGTGTGTATGTGGATATATATGCACATATATGGTATTATAGCTATAGTAATAATACAATATAAAGTTATATTATTTTAAAAACTTCATTTAGACACCTTAGTTTATGAATTTGTAATTATTTACTAAAAAACTGTAATCTATAACATTATGTTCCAATTTTTACTATTACCGTTTGCTTCATATATTCTAACTATTAATTATAACATTATGTTCCAATCTATACTTTCACCGTTTGCTTTATAAATTCTAACTATTAATTAGACTAATTACTGTCCAACAACAGTCAAACAATATTAATTGTTATTAAGGAGTCAAACTATATTAATGCATGTTTTTATTTGTTGTTAGCACCTGATGATGGCACATTTGTGTTGAAAGGCCTAGTGCAAAATAAAGAAAATTTGTGGGAAGACTGAATTTTGTTTCACCCTCTGGAATTAAGCAACCCCACTACCGGAAAACATCAATAAAAAAATATATATATATATATATATATATATATATATATATATATATTAAATATTTTATTATTTATTTAAAATTGGAGGCTTTAATTATAGTTAGTTTTCTTGAAATAAAAGTAACAAGATAATATTGGAAGTTAATGAGAAACTTATATTCTCAAAAGCAGGTAAATCAGCTATAGTGAAAGTAAGTATTTATGCATTATTACTATTTTACTAGTTGATTATTTTTTTTTTGTTTATTTATTAATGAAATATTTCAGCTCCGGTTAATTTCAGAGTACGTATCTCATTCTACGTTTTGCACAAGATATTTGCAAGGACAAATGACATACGTTACGGGAATATTTTATAATTTTAATCGAGAATGTACTGTTACTTATTATTATTAGTATAATAACACATATATCTCATTACCACTGTATATTATATAGTGACGTTCCTAAAACGCTGTGAAAAAATAAAATCAGTTGGCTCCATCAAGTTAATGGAAGTGTAGATGTGAATTATTTCACGAATAATTAACCAACTAAATTGTCTCATTTATTTGTAATATTGCGAAGAAGATGTCAGGGGTTTATATTCCCGATAAAATATATGGTATTTTCATATGAATTTTGTAAATATTGAATTAATTTTTAAGTATACGAAACGATATTACAGAAACCACTCTTTACTTTCATGGAGGGTTCTTTCATCTTATAGAATAATAAAGATAGCTCTTACATTCCACATGAAAAAAATATACTAAGTAGATTCTATCTCCAAAAAGAAATAACCAAGTTGACTTAGTGTTCTCAGAAAAGAATTATCTTCCTTCACATCTGCTCCAAGAAACTGCTTCCTAGTTCTACCTCCCAGAGTGCAATAGAATATTTTCTGAGGTACCTGACTTTTTTAAAATTAACTAATTTTTTTTCAGATGTACAAGCAATTAAATGTTAAAATAATTGTGCTACCCGATGGATTACATTAAGATTAACCCACTCCTGCGCAAGGATTGTTTATAAATAATTAATATTTATAACAATAAAGCGTCAGGATATGATGCATATGTATGGCGCAAGAAATTAAATTAAAACAACGGTCTAAAAAGAGCTTATTTATTCTTCTTGCGTTTATTTTTTTTTTCTTAATTTTTTATTTATTTGTTGATCATGTTATTTTGTATATGCCACAGATTATTGGGAATTGAATTAATCTGTCTATACCTTACTCATAGTTTTCCAGAGACTACTACATTTCAAGGTATATTTAGTTGCCTGAACATTGATTCATATTCCGAGCATTCCTCTATTATATGACATAGCGGTGACGTTCTTTCGTAATGAGATCGCTATGACTATGGCTATTTTAAGACGTTTTGTCATAATTTCCTGCCTTCAGTTCTCTCTTTCTGCACTCCGCCATGACTTGGCTCCGATTTTGGCTGTTTTGAGCATGCTTGATTGAGGAATCTTGTTCCACATTCAAACCCAGACGATTCTGAGCCAACCATAGCACAATGGTTTCATGTCGAATTCTTCGTTCGCATGCCACACAGGAGTGTCCCAAGTGTCTATTGCCTATGTTGCTGCTTCATCAGCTATTCTTGGGTGGGCTGGTTTATTATAAATATCATGCTACAGATGCTGTGAATAACAATAAGCGGATATATATTATGTACAAATAAAAAAAATAAAAAAACCTACAAATATAAGCAGTTTGTAATATGCTAATATTATAAATTTATGCGAGAAGTTGAATACACCGGTTCTAGTTGATCATCGAAGTTTTGCGATTTCGAGCCTAGCCAGTGCCTAAATGGGTGACCCATCACGTGCTTTTGGCATTAAAAAACGTTGTTCAACTAACTATTGTTCAAATGCGTTAAATAAAAAACAAAATAAAATTATGAATTAATTGTATGTTTTCATTTGGCCTGGCTTGTCCCCTATGCACCTCGCCTAGACTGGTGGGAATAATCGGCATTGCAATAAAATCTAATATGTTTATCGATTAAAGGAGTAAAACAATAAATCGTGACATCGTGACATTCCCCATGTACATTAATCCTTTAAGCACACATACGTGACCATCGGGTATTTTCTACCTGCGCGAAGAGAAGAAATCTGATGCTTCTTATTATTTTTTTTTTTGTCTCCGTTATCGCGTACACCAATATAATTTTTTTATTAAAATATTACTTTAAACACTTAATATTTTAAATGTTTAGTTAATGAAAATATCTTACCTTGCAAGTTTAATGCATTTCCAACCTCTTCCTATAGTTTCTATTTTTAAAATCACTGTGACTGTCATTCAATACTTTGCATTTCCGAAATTAAAAGCTCACAGTTACTATCATCCAATTGACTTTCTTCTGCCATTTTCACTAGTTCAAAGTTTAAAGATAACTGAGAGCAGCGAGCAAAATCTAATCTCGTTGTTGAAATAAGATAATGTTACGTTTTATGAAGATGTGTCAAGTGAGAAAAATGAAACTTTACATTATGATCAATTGTAGAATTTCGTGAATTTAACTTCTTAACGAGTAATTTAATAAATAAGGGAAACAAAAAACAAAAATCTGACTATACAACGTTGTTCTTTAATTTTTTTTATTTTTATTTTTTTTTTACGGCGCTTCGACAACTAGGCCATTAGCGCCGACATTCAGAGAACAGCAAGGAATTTTCCGAACGAGCCTTGGCATGAGAAAATTCCTGCCGCCGGTGAGGATCGAACCCACCATCTCTCGCTTATGAATTTAAGGCGCTAGCCACTAGACCACGGGAGTCCCTTTGTTCTTTTATTATCTTTTTTGTAGCGAGGAAAATATAATGTCTGGTGTGAGCGACGAGCAAAATTTAATGTCTGGGGCCCCCTGTTGCTATGACTATTGTAGCCAGTTCGCCCTCATTCCTACTGCACTCCAGATTAACATTAATGTGAGCGACGTCGCTCATCGCTTGTATCGTACCCAAGGCCTAAGAGGACTTTATCTTCTGTCAGTCTTAATAGGTAACAAGGCTAAACAACCTGCCATATATATATATATATATATATATATATATATATATATATATATACATATATATATATATATATATATATATATATATATATATATACACATATATATACACACACACACATAATATGAACAGATGTTTTTTCATATAAATGTTATGGAACTTTGATAGAGCTAGTTGGCACTTTGAACATTGAGTCGACGTCATTGGCGATTTATTTTGCTTTTGGAAAGTAGGAAATAAGTACTAAGTAAGAATAAGCATATAATTACGTAATAAATCTTCTGGAACATTCAAATAATTGCTTTTGTAGTAATTACAACTATACAAGGAAAATGCGTTGTTGTTAGACGCTACCACATCACATTGCAATATTACCTAAGCCGTTAACAGGAAATAACCTCACGAGCGACATGGCTCTATGTGATTTCGCAGGAGAGTAGAGTCATAAAGCCAAAGGCATAACTGTTTAAAGGCACTTGAGGATGTGCCCTTTTAACATATGACTTCTTCATGAGCTGCGAACTCGGGGTCCGGCATACGTGACCTGACTCTAGCTGGTCAGGAGGAAGCCCTTTGTCCCATTTCCAAACAAGTCGCTCCGAAGGGGCCGCAGACTTTTTTTTCTGTTTCTTTTTTAATAAAGTCCGTCGGAGGAGTCCGTGACCCGCTTCCAGAATAAGACCCGCACTGCATCAGTGTCTGTTCGGCTGTTTAACTCCTTAGCCGAATGCGGCTTATGTGTGTGCTAAGCTTCCAAGCCATATGGGTTTTCCAAAGGGAATCTTTAAAGCTACTTACAACCGATTTCACAAGGTAAAATAGGAGGTTCTTGTATGACGATCATTAAAAAGGGTAATGACATGAAAAAAAAATATTCTTATTCTGGGTCACGTGTCACCTTGGAATAATTTTGAATTTACCGAATCAGGTTAAATACAGTTTGAAATATAAAAATAAATGTCTACAACTTGAATATTAAATTAGAGGGGGAAATTTACAAGGATAAAAAGTGGCGAAAAAATCGGAATTTAAAAGTTTTTAGGTGGTCATCTAGGAAACAAAATTTTGCAATTTGAAAATTCTATTGGTTCAGAATAAAGGAGTATAATAGGTCTAAAATATTTTATTGATTGTCCGCAGTCATAGGCAAACGTTTTGAGAATGTTTCCTTTTTAGCAGGATACTAAACCAGAAAGCAAAAACATAATAGGAAAAGGATTCAAAATGCATTGGCCAAGCAATAAGAAAACCTATTATTAAATATTTACATCTTTTGTAGTGTATCTTCATGTATCTTTTGAATGTGAAATACATTAAGATCTCTTAGCAAGAAAGAAGTTGGATCTTCCAATAAAATAATGTGGAGGAACAATAATAATTTTTTTAGTCATATAATTGGCAGATTTACCGCCTATCATAAATTACACAGGTCTGCAACCAAAATATTCCATTTCCGTCAAGTTCTTTAGCAAAACTGTTTTTTTTTAATGCCTATCGCTTATGTTATTATTCAGCGTTAAACCTCAAATTCGGTAGTTGCTGCCAGGTTGATGATCTTGGGTACTGTATTGGTTTTATCCCTATTATATTTAGTCATATCACTCGGATAACTAGGATTGAAGAAGCAAAATAGGATGCCCAAAATAATGTCATGACATAGTTCAATATGTTAAGCATTTTGTATTGAATTGAAATAAAAGAATTTGAATACACCCTTATGTGAATGAAAAAAAATAATGGGTTTGCTTGAGAACTCTTCTACTGGATTCTGCATTTCATTAATCCAGTAGAAGAGTTCTCTTCAACAGGCTTCAAACCTGTTAAATTAATGAATGGGTGCTATAGTAATTAGAACCCTATTGTCTAGGTGATAGCAGCTCGTTTGTATCTATTTCAAAATAATATATCAGCTTATTCCATCTAAATTACTTGAATTATTAGTATATTTATATTGGTTTTAGAGATATGTCCTTTCAATATTACATGAAGCTTCCAGAAATATTTAACCTTTTACTTGCCATAGTTCCAGAAGTTAAACTCATTTTAAACATTTTTTTGGCTAACTTAATCATTATTTTTCACCGAAAACAATTTTTTCCCATCAAAAAAAAGGGCGAAAGATTTTTTTTGTTTGAATTTTTTTAATAAAGATTTTATCACTTTTAGTTTGGTGAAAAAAAAGTTAAAGTTTCTGATTTTTGAGTGTCGAGAGGTGTCTTTATTATTTTTATTTTGTTTCAATGCTAAAGCAATGAAATTAAATTTGAATGTTGATTCAATTGATTGTGATAGATTGCTGAAAAAATGCATCGTAGAAAATGAAAATAAAAAAATATCTAAGAATCGTTTTTTTTTTTTTTTACTTTTTAATTTTAATGTTCCACGTATGGAACAATGGCAGGTTCAAGTTATAGACATGTTCGCTCAATTCATTGTTTCTAATCTTGTTTTCTTAGTACTAAACTGGACACTTCAATTCTTAGAATGACTAGTTGCTATTCTTTTGTAAAGATTTTCCATTTTTTGTATAATTGCTTACCGATATTTTTTTTTTTTTTTTTTTTTTTTTTACTACAAATATGGTACTACGTTAAACATCCTTCGGTGTTAGTTATCTCAGTGATTACTGTGTTCTTGTCGCGTTTCTTACTCACATTTCCTAATAATTAGGTATTTTTGAATGTGACATTTTTTTTATAAGCAATAATTAAAAATGGGAAAAATATTTCGACCCGTGGAGGAAGCATTGGAATATTTGAACTATATAAAATCGTTGAGTGATGGTGAACCGGGAAATAGTTCTAATAAAGAAACTGATATATGCCAGATTCTTCCTGGCGAAAACGAACACATAACAGACGAAGAAGACATTGACGTAAGTCAGTTGGACAATATCTGAAATCGTTGAGTGATGGTGAACCGGTAAATAGTTCTAATAAAGAAATTAATATATGCCAGATTCTTCCTGGCGAAAACGCACACATAACAGACGAAGAAGACATTGACGTAAGTCAGTTGGACAATATCTGAAATCGTTGAGTGATGGTGAACCGGTAAATAGTTCTAATGAAGAAATTGATATATGCCAGATTCTTCCTGGCGAAAACGAACACATAACAGACGAAGAAGACATTGACGTAAGTCAGTTGGACAATATATATTTCGGCATCACAAGAAAGGTTTGTCCATTGCTGCACTGAGAGAAAATATCCATGCAAAGAATGCCAGAAATGTATTCATATTCAATGTTTTCCAAAAACTCATTGATTGTAAATCGTTTATTATCATCACAAATATCTTTTTTAAAGGTTCAATTAAAAATCCGTATTTTTACATCCGCATTTTATATTATTTTACAAACAATTATAATCTTTTATAATAATTATTTTTTATCAATATCAATAAAAGCAATACTATTCTTGTATTGAATATTCTATTCAATTCTATCCTTGTATAACCTGAACCTGCCATTGTTCCACTTCTGGAACATGTTAGAAAACCACAATTTAATTTTGGATTTTTTTCAGGAATTTCTAAACTGAACCTTATTGAAACCAATATTACAGAAAAAAAAGTCCGACTCGCAGGAACTGCCTCATCTTAGCGCGGTTCTGTTCTTATCCCTAGTCTAATTTCGAAAGATTAAAATAGAAGCAGTTATTATTTTGTTGAGAGGAGATCGTTGACCGTTGATGATGCAAGGTAGGGATTGTCCGGGTTAGGTCACTGCTACTTAATAATACATACCCCATATGTGTATGTATGTGGGCATATATATGTACATATGTGTGCGTGTATATGTGTATGTGTATATGCATATATATAAATATATATATATATATATTATATATGTATATATATATATATATATATATATATATGTTAGGTATATTTACATAGATATGTGCATATATTAGTGTTAAATATGTCCTACTTGTATTTACAGCCCTGATGAAGGCTTGAAGTTCAAGCCGAAACTTCGGCACAATAAAACCATTTTTACGATAAAATGTAGTTTTATTAAGTAGCAGTGACCGAACCCTGACAGTTATATTTTGGTTCCACCAGTCTTGAAAGGTAGGATTTACAATCTTACCTGGAAGGGTCGGCAACACTAGAAACCGTCCCGCTAGTTACAAGGTCTTGGAATCTTGGAACTCTATATTTCTAACAATAAATTGTTTTTGTTATTTTACTTAACCTGTTTTCTTTTCGAATACATTATCCAACTATAAGCAATTAAAAAATAACAAGGAATAAAATACAGACAAAAAGAACACTTCGAATAAGCGTAATCAATTACTTTAAAGCTTTAAGCTCTTATTTCTCCGATTGACATCACCTAATCAAAACTTTCATTAGAACCTTTTATGTAGAGCATTTAATAAGCTTTCTAATGGTATTCTTCCGTTTACCAAAATTCTCAACAGTTTTCGAGATATTAATGAAAGTTCCCAAAATTTATATTATTTCTAGCAACAGAAAATTGGCCTCATTTTTCATATCCTGTTTTACACACAAAATTTTCGCAACATAAGAAATTACAAAAATAAACAGCAATAAAAAACGAAGGGAAAGAGACAAAAATTACAACAAGAACGACAAAAACCCGTTCATAAGAACAAAACAGACGTATTTGAAGTTTTAAGCACTTATTTCTCCGATTGACATAACCTAATCAAAAATAGTTTTAGAATCTTTTTTGTAGAGAATTTAGTAAGCTTTCAAATAATTGCTATCCACTTACCACGATTTCCCAACCGTGTTCGAGATATTAATGAAAGTATACGAACTTCCCAAAACTTTTCATGTCCGTTCATAAAATATTTTATTCTAACCCTTCCTTAACTCCAAACGTAACAAAACTTTCAACATATTAGTTTTAATGAAAGTAGAACATGCAGATAAAGTTTCAACTGAATCCCGTAATTCTAAGTACCCAAACCAAAAACGGTATTCAAAAACTATTTTTCCAATTTTCTCGAAAACGGTTAAAGCGATCGCCTTCAAAATGGTTTCATTTTTTTTCCTAGCCCAGGAATCATATAAAACGAGTACTTACAAGCTTATGAACTCAAAAACGTAAGCGTTACGATTTTTTTTGCGCGAATTTCGCCCCAAACGCCATCTTCCAGTAGGCGGATTTTGCTGGTTAACGAACTTGACCTTTCAAATTGGACGAAGGATTTTTGTACAAAATTTCATCAAAATCGGACCATTCGTCTTCTATCTAGAGAGCGAACAGACAAATATATATATATATATATATATATATATATATATATATATATATATATATATAAATATATTCATATATATATATATATATATATACAAATTTGAACCACCGTTATTTTCGGTCTCTAGGGGTTCTGAAACGCGAAATTTTCTAGTCGGCACTTCCGGATTGTTTCATTGTATCAACCCTATAAGCGGGGTTCCTCCCTATGGGGGAGGGAGGAACCGCGCTAAAAGTAAAATATCTAATGGAATTAGGGCCCGGCTTGTAAAAGGTTAATATAACTCACGCATATACTTTCTAGTAGTCGCCATTGTTTGCAGTTTACAGTGGGATATACTTTGAATATTAACAGCACAATAATGACTAATAATACATTATCAGATAAAAGCTACAGTCATTGAAGGACAAACAATGGTTGCTAGCATAATGAAGTAAACATCAGTGCAAGAAGACCCTGTTTTATGATATATTAAACTGAAAACAAAGTTAAGAGATTATATCTGTACTGGAAAATGTAGGCGATGGTAAAACAGGCCAACTGGGAATAGGAAATCCAGATAGGGGATGTAGAGGAGACTTAGTAAAGACAGAAGTAAAAGCAAGTTCCCTCGGTATCCGAGTCTTAAGATAATCTAGACGCATAGATCAGAGGGTAAGCCGCCTTCTTTACATTTATCTTATCCTATCTCCATTATCCCGTAACATCCCCACTTACTTATTCTTTATTCTACACTCTTCCAAATATTTTGTCTTCGAAAAAATAGAGTAATATTTGTTACGTAGAAGGTAGAAAAATAATGTCTCTCCACTGTTTGTTAATATTTGTTACACTTAACAGAGGAATGTTTCATGAAAAAAGAAAAATTAAGAAATATTTGAAAGTAAAATATCATTTAGATTTCCACTATAATAATAAAAATTATGACGCAGGAAGGAATTCAAAATTAAGTTTATTTATTTATTATGAACTAAGAATTTTGGGACGGGTTATCTGTAGATTAGCTCCCTTTTCTAGCCAGAATAGGGCTGATGCTTTTTCTTTTTTCTAAAGAAAAGCCTCCAACCCATAGTGGGAATCAAATCCGTAGAGTTAAGTGCTCACGCCTTAACACTCACGGCCGCTGGGCCTCCAAAATTAAGTTGTCAATTGATTCAATTGATGTGTTTTTTTTTTTTAATTTTCTGAGCCTTGGTAGCCCTATGGTAGATCGGTTTATTATCGGTTTGTTAAAGCTTGCCACATAACTTTTTATACACTGCACGCATGTATTTAGAGATTAAATAGGATGTACATTACTCTGTGTTTGTCAGTGCTCTGCTATGAATGACATAAGTTTGTAATTTCAACTCTTAAGAATAGATTGTCATTTATTGCGAGCATTAATGCATTGCAAATATGAGATTTTGTTCTTATTCTCGGCTTGTTGTTCCGCAATTGACGTGTTTGTTTCTTATACCAGACGCGTAATTCATTTGGGGTCAGTCTGGATGAGAACTTACTGTTCCACAAGACTTGCTGAACAAAATTAGCCCATACATTAACGTAATTTTAACACAGTCAAATCAATTAACTTTTATTTAAAAATATAGCATTAGCTTGTTCCTTCTTTACCATTTTTTTTTCTATTTTTTTTTTTTTTTTTTTGCTAACACTATACAAACTTCTATTACATTACGACGACTACATGATTTAAAAATATATTCATATTTTAAAACACCATTTGTAAAATGTAATGATATATTACATTACGATATGTACAGAATATTGATATACTATAGTGTTTATTTTTTTGTAATTAAAATTGAAAAACTCATAAATAATTAAAAAACAATTGTCAAATTCTCTTATTTATATGTGTTGTTTCATTTGCCCTCCAAAAACGAGATTATCTTTTTGGTGGTTAATCAACGCTAAATTAACATCACTGAAAGGTTGTAGTAAGTTTATCTTTGTTAAATACTCTTACATAAATATGTGTATATTAGTTCATGAATGAACTGGCATCAGCAAGTATGTCTGTATGATATTTTAATTATTTAAGATTTATTCTCAGTGTATAGTTTGTCAGAATATCTTTTGTTGATAAGAATGTATATAGGAAAGTACTAAGGCACTAATGGCCCAAATTTGTCGATGCGCCGTTAAAAAAAAAAAAAAAAAAAAAAAAAAAAAAAGTACAAAAATTGTGGCGTTATAAAATGTTTTGTACTTACAAAGGAATCATTGGAAGCAATTTAAACAAAGGAAATTTAAAATGTCACATCGAATGTGTTAATGACCACTTAAAAAACGAGGGTAAAGATTTGGCGGTATTATAGCTAATGAAAGAGTACAAACTCTATGCCATGAAACAAAATATGCTCTTATACCTTTATGATACAATAAAACAGGACTTAATGATGAACAGGGACAGTAAATATACCGCACAAAAATCAACTAACGCTAAAGACACACACAGCGGTTTCGGCCGCCGACTCGGCCCGCTGTGTGTCTTTAGCCTAATTCTTATAAATCACACTCTAAAGAAATAAAAACTATGGCTCCGTTAAAAGTTCACACCTTTTCAACTCACACAATTACTTACAGCACAAAGATAAACTTGACATTATTAATGTGATTGGCAGACAATACAATCATACAACGTCACTTATCAACCAAAAAGTTATTAGAATTAATAATGTTTAAAGCATTCAAAGTAATTGATCGGAATTACCATATACTTTATATTCCAAATATATAAATGTATTGACGAAATTTTCCAAAACAATATAGTTTTTTTCGTAGCATAAAAGATAGAATAAGTTTATTCAAAGTATATTTTATTAAAATGTTATTAGATTTAGCTTCTATTTTTTTGTAGTGCATTTCCCATTTCGCTATTTGTTTTCTAATTTAGTTGGACTATTTGATCATGAAAATGATATTTAATAAGTAAATAAATAAAAAGTTATTCATTTATTATACATTTTATGTTTATTGTGAATTGTACCTTAATTGTACGTACCAATTAATATACATTACTTCCCACACTTTCTTTGCTAATTTACATTGGCAAAGATTACGTTTAAGTTCTTATGGCGACATGACTTTTACCAAAGAATAAACCAAAAAATTATCACTAAAGTTAAATAACTAACGTCTTAGATAATAACCGCTTTTAATCAACTGTAATATACGTAATATTTAATAGTAATTTTCTGTTTTAAATTGGAAATTTAATTTCCCTTCGAAATCAGTTTGCGTTCACGTGACCGATGAAGTTACTTCTGTTACACTATGGTGACGTAAAATTTAGAAACTCACAGCCATATGACATTTTTATGTCAAAAACACCTTTTCTAGTCAAGACGTCAATTGATCTGATATTAGCTCCTTAAGAATTGACTATTTAAAGTATAAGTCTACCTAGATTACACCTTAAGTCGAAGCCAGACGGTGGAAGGATGATAAGGGCCTATAGGGGAGAGACGGGTATCGAATACGACTCTTTCAAGTCCTGCCAACTGCTACAGTCTATACGTGCCTAGAAGCCTAAAGCTTGGTTTTCGCTTTGTTGTCAACCACACAACCGTTCTTACCTTACAAGCCATTCCGCTCTGGCTTCCTTTCAACAAAAGGCCACTGGTAAAATGAGGACTTATACCAGAATGTCGCTATCTTTTCCTTTTATTCTATATCGTTCAGTTAGTTTTGTAGGAAATAGAAAAATCCCTAAAGACGGGCGTTGTGATTTTTTTTGGTTTACGCGTTTTTAACTTCACTACTGAAAGAAAACGTGCTTATGATGTCAGTCCGATAATAGACCCTTGGAATACCGACGTAAAATGTCGACGTTTCATTTCCTAAAGTCAGGAAACGTTTTGTGTTACTAGGCTTTCAGGTAAATTATAAGTGGTATCATATATGTGATAAATCGGTACTAACTGGTAAAGAATGACGGACGGCACATAAGTTATGGCACATTTTCTATATTTCAGACATCACTTAATCCAAGAAAATATTCTCAAAGGTTTCCACGTCTTTAATTTAATAAAAAGAAATAAATATCAAAAGGTTTGCAAATGAAATATTTTAGCTCTATAACTTAGCCTTCCATAATATATTTTAGACTTTTTTTAATTCTCAAACAATGGAAGGACTATAATTTACACAAACAAAGAACAATTTCTGAAATAAATCATGGTAACTGAATAGTTTCGCAATCCCGAGAGCCAAGGAATTAAATAATAACAACCGTAAGCGCGTCAGGAATCCAGTAAAAAAGAATTTTCCAATGGACTAGAAAAAAAAAATTATTCTGAATACAGGAATTAGGAGTTTTTGTGTTGAAAATAATGTCTGAAAAAATGTTCAGAACTTATTTGCTAGATTTGATTAAACAGATAGAAAATATATAAAAAATGGTGTTTGTTCCTATTCATGACTCCTTTCTCAACCTACGTCAACGTTAGGGTGCACTATTTTTGAATGGGCTACACTATGGCTTTTCGAGGTGTTTCTTCGATCCATCTAAATATGCCAATTGGAAATCCATGAATATGTCTATCTTTGGACGCCAAAAAAAAAGAACAATCAGCGACGCGTAATTATATTTGTTCAATGTTATTCTTGTGTAGGCGCAAGGTCAATAAATAAAAGTTAAAATCAACCCAGAAGTGAATTTATTAAAACGGCTCTGAATCTTTCACATTCTAGGAGGCCTCTTCAGGAACATTATAAAAATCCGCACTTCCTAAAGGAAAATATGTATAACCTCTACTATATGAGTAAACATTAAGTCATAGACAAGGCTGATCTACATGGTATCCATCAGCTGTTTAAAATATCTGTAAAATCCTAAAATTAGATTTTTCAGACTGAATAAAAAAGGAGAGGATCTTGCGGTTATTTCTTCCGATAAGAAGCTTTGTTCATTGTCCTATAAATAAAAAAATAAAAAATATTTAAATGTTTGATTTTAATTTCCTTATTTACCTCCTTTAGTTACTTTAGGCTATATTTATTTTTAAAGGCTCCTGAAGAGGTATATAGGAATGCGAAACCTTTTTAATATATTGCGTTATTTTTTTCTTTTCAATTATGGACCTTCCGCCAACTCAAGACTATTTACATTCTTTTTCGAAAGGCGAAATAGCCTAATGCAGTTTTAATATGAATCAAAACTCCAAAGAGTATAATACAGTGGTAAATTTAAAATGAATATGCTATTCTAGGAATATTGTTATATTTGAGGCTGATTGTAGGCTGATAAGAGGGGCTTGGAATGCAATAGGTGGCTTGCTATGACTTTGTAAGTAGCTTATCGCTCGCTTAGTTAGACTATTATTTTATAATCCTTCCTCTCTCTCTGTGTAGTGTTTCTGCAATAGCGTAGGCGTAGCTTACTGGCTTCTCCATGCAACAGCATCCTGCTGATTAGGTAGAGGTAGAATACTACATATCTTATCTATAAGCATAATGTTATTAATATTTGATAATTTTAAAAACACTAGCTATACTAGGGTCTCCCGTGGTCTGGTGGCTAGCACCTTAGATTCCACCGGCGGCAGGAATTTTCGCATCCCACGGCTCGTTGAGAAAATTCCTCGCTGAACCCTGGATGTTGGCGCTAATCGCCTAGTCGTCGAAGCGCCGTAAAAAAAAAAACATGAAAAAAAAACTAGCTATACTCCTACCAGCATGATTTCTCTCTCCTACAAAGAGGCAGATAATATAGAGGTATCTAATTCTTCCACAATAAGGCACACTTGGTGCTAATGACCCTGGCTGTCGGAGCACCAATAATTAAAATCAAAATCAAAATAACAAAATAAGGCACACTGGAAAGATGGCGAGACAATTATTTTGGACCGGCTGAAGTGTGGAAGACCTAGGGACAATCTGAGGTCCCGGACGCGACCCTCAAACGAAGATAATAAAGAGATCATCCAGAATATATATATATATATATATATATATATATATATATATATATATATATATATATTCCATTTGTCTTTTTCTTTATTTGGCAGAGGGTCGATGAAGTAGAACACCATTTGTTTTTGTTCAACTATTTTATTTTATCTATTTTGCCCGACATGTTTCGTGCCTTAATTCGCACCTCTTCAGGGGCTTTCCTTATCGGGAAGTCTTCTTGTCATGTGTACTGGCTTGAGTCAGGCGTAATTCAGAAGAATTAATATATATATATATATATATATATATATATATATATATATATATATATATATATATATATATTGGGTCTCACAATTTTAATGGCGAAACTTCAGGAGCAAATCAAGAAACGAAACAAGTTTTCTTTTTTGTACTTACTTATTTTAATTTTCAAAAAATTGAGAATGCGAATTGTTTCAAGAAACTAATTACTAAAATTCAATCTGTTGATGCTGATATAGTTTTTGAGTACGGTTTCTGCAACGGTAATACTTTAGAAGCGGTTCGAGAGTATGCGCGCCGATTCACAAATCGGAGAGTGCTTAATCGACGAGTCTTTTTGTTAACTTTAATAAACAACAAGAGACTGGGCCATTGTTACTTCATAATGAAGGTGAGCAATTCCATGCAGCATTAAGAGCAGGTCGTCGGCAACTCACAACACGATTGTACCGGGACAGAGCGTGAGATATAAGTCCATCGGGCATTATCAAGAATATAACACTGCCCCGATTTTCAGCTGATCCATTAGCCCCTAAGTAGGGAGGTGGGGTGCTCACAACACCCCAATGAAAAAATTCCCCCCGCAAAAAGGGGGTTGTAAAATTAGCAACTTCTTTATTATTTCACTTTGTTAAACCTCTTTATCGTCTCCCGGCTTCATTCTCCAGCCGTGCTCGTTGTTCGGCCGTTATATTTCACCCAAATCCTATTGGGCTTCATCAGACGTGTTCCTTCTTCTTCGGGGTGTGCAGGAGCTATGGTGGAGGATTGTTAACCCTATTACCAATATTATATAATCAAATAATTAATTAAAATGCACAAATATGGTATTTTTTTAAGTAATAAAATTGTAATCGTTTTTCTTCTTTTGTAATTTTGTTTTTATACAGCTATTAAAAATATCGCTTTGTCGAATAATGAAAAATTCTTAATTAAACTAACCTTGACAATTAAGGCATAGAAGAAGACAAATGAAGTAATTATTTTAAAAAACATTTTTGCAAAGTTTACAAATTTAATCTGTAAAATACTTGCTGTGAGCACCCCAAGCCAATAAAAGACCCAAAAAACAAACAATTAATGTTTTTTCTGACGCGAATGCTACCTCAATGTGTACACAACTACTATTTAGGAAGGTACCAAAGAGTTGAAAAGAATTGAAAATCTTTGAATTGAAAATATAGAGGTAATTAAGTCATGGGGTGCTGTGAACAACCCACCTCCCTACTTAAAGGTTAAAAAAAACTCAATTGTTACGGATGATACATCACTCTTGGAGGCTAAACCGACCATAAAAAAAAACCGTATAATTTAATCCATTTGTATTTTAGTTTTTTTTTTCGCGCATGTCGATTTTAGATCTTTATATTTTCATTGTTTATTCTGTACTACACGTTTAGAATTATATAATTTTATAGGATTATATTATCTATTTACGTTCTAGAACCCAAAGCTTATGAAAATATCGGTGGTTCAAATTAATAATATACGTTAAATAATACAATTATATATTTCTACTCATAAAATTGGCATAAGATGAGTTTGTCAAAAAAACTAGGAATGAGAAAAACGTTTGTTTTATTTGTTGTTAGTTGGTAAACTGTTGTGAGGATCTTCTACTTCGAGTATCACTTCTACTACGTCTTCAAGTAACTTTCTGTGCCTTTTGGACGTTTTACCTTGTAAAATTCCGCTTTCTACGCAGATTGTATTAGGTATTTAAATTTGTTTAGCACTTTGACTGCTATCTGATACATAGTCGGAGTAAAGGCGCCTCGACTATCCTTTATCATTCACTTCCCCACTTTGGTAACCGAGGAAAAGCTTAAAAACTTCAACTGACAATCAATAAGGCTTGTCGTATTTTAAATTTCATATTGTTTTTTGTTTTTTTTTTTCAATTTTACTCATCTAATTTCGAACCGTGGCCCATTTGAATTAGAAATTAAGGTGGAATGGAAACTGTTAACAATAACGGTTTAATGACATATGAAGTTCGAAAGTAAAGACAAAAACAGTTTGTAAGCATGCTTTTAATGATACAAATATCCATGAAAACGCGTTCCGATATTCCTGCAAGTCAGATTTTTTAAAACATAATCACGTAAACTAATACTCAGTTGATGTTTATTCGCACATGTAAACAGACCAATTATGAATTGGACATTCTCACCCTCCTTTTCTAAAAGCCAAAACAATAAATTTCCGATTGTAATTAGGAAAGGACATCATCCATTGGTTGGAGAGAATAAATCCCTGTTTTTAGGATGGTGTTATGGTGGTTTGTTAGATTGGAGAAATGAAGGACTGCACCCAGGGGATACCTTATCTCCAACTCAGTCATGTGAAATTAATCCGCCCAAAACCAAATCTTTAGTCTAACTCAATTGCAAATTCTTTTTTTAATGGATTCCTCTCTCTACCATTCCTGTTATCATTTAATTCCTTATCTCTCAGGGTTCAGAAATTATTCATTTTCAATCGTTTATTTAATAAATTGCCCTTTGTTTGCGTAATAGCCCTATGATATTGGCGAACGGAATTCTGGAATTTAAAAATTCTATTTGCTAATAATGAAAGTGTATAATAGTTCTAAAATATTTTACTGGTCGTTGGAATAGAGAAAAGTTTCATTTACAAACCTTTTGAGCATATTTTATTTTCACCAGGATACTGAATAAATCAGAAAACGCAAACACAATGTGCACTTAATCAAAAGATTTGTAAACTTGAAATCGCAAAAGGAATCAGACGCCCACGTACAAGCATAAAAAAATAATAAGCAGAACTTGTAATTAAATATATTCATAAACTTTTCATATTCTTTTGTATTAAAAACACAGCAAGACCTCTTAAAAGAGCAGAAGTTGGACTATTCTATAAAATAATTAAGTGGAGTAATAATTATATTTATTCTGGTCATGTGATTGATTGATTCACCTTCCACCCTTGATTACACAGGACCGTGACGAAAAAACTGCATGAGAGTTTTCTATGAATTTTTGCAAGCTGAAACCGAAAAAAATATTAAAACATTTCATCACTACTAGTTGTTTAGTTAAACCTTTTTTTTTAAATACCTACGGGTTGTGTTGTTATCCAGCGTTAAACCTCAACTTTGTAAGTTGCTGCCAGGTTGTCAATCTTATAATTTGCATAGGTTTTTTTTTTTTTTTTTTTTTTTTTTTTTTTTTTTTTTTTTTTTTTTTTTTTTTTTTTTTTTTCACTCTCATATTTAGTCATACCATAGGGGGAGGGGGTTGAATAGGCTTGAAGAAGTACTGAAGTACGTATGCCTAACTCATGTCATGGCTGAATTTGTGAGGCATTTGTGTTAGAGTGAATGATGTTTTATTAGTTTGAATATTATAAAAATGATAGTGTTTTATACAGTTTTTTTTTATGTGCCAGGCCGTTATATTTTGAAGGAAAACTACATTAAAACCGCCTGTCATTTGGATTGGATTCAACACACCAAAGAACATAAAATTCAGCCAAACGATTTCTTGCAGCTCATGAAACAATTCCTCTGCATTCTTGTGTTATTATTTATTTAAATTTTAACGTCAACTAATACAAATCACTACTCCTCGATTAAATTTAACCTCTATTATTATATTTTTTTTTCTTTTTGTGTACTACTTTAATATTTTATTATTATTAACTTGTTAAAACTTTCAATCATTATTTTTCCAAACATTTATTTTTGGGGGGCGGGGGGTTAATCAGTTCCCCTTTCATTTTCGCATCCTTTCTCGTTTTTATTAGTCCTTGGCTGGTGTATAAAGACTGTTTGCAAGAGGGATGAAGGGAGTTGCTGGAACGCCCTACTCAGCGAGTAACGTATTAGTGTTTTTCTTCTAAATCTGTCCTACAACATGCATTACATGCCAGATTAGGGCAAACTGTGATTAATTTTGTAACTCATGACTGATGATTAAATGAGTGATCGGGATGTGACTAACGATTTTTGATTGATGGCTTCTATATCAATGACTTCTGATTAATGATTAGTGATTAAAATAAGATTTGACTAATGAATAATGATTAATGACTAAATCTACGAAGATTGATGATTAAAGACTAAAATACTAGATTTATGATTAACTTCAAATAATTTCGAAATAATTATTAAAAAAAAGATGTTAGCAGATATTTTCAGTTTTGAGCGTTATAGTAATCATAATTACAGCAGTAATCACATTTTTAAAGCACAAGGCTCAACATTTTCCTCGTTCACTGTTCTGAACAATTCTATATTTTGAACAGTCTTTTTAAAAAAAAATAACAAAAAAACAACAGAATTGCTTTATGAAGGAATTTATATGAGTAAACAAGGAGCTATTAGCCTAATACCAAGATTATTTATAGCGTAATGTCAATCATTAATACAGACTAATTTCACATGTGAGAAATGATAAATATGATTTTAACGCGAATAGGTTTATCATGACTAATTCTGATAATATTTCATCCCATGATTGATTAGTCATAAATAAAATTTAATCGATTTGACAATCGTTTATTTGATTTGTGCCCTACTCTGTGCATGAGTCGTATTTTGAGCCAGGAAAATGTTGAAATATGAGCTAATTTTCAACTATGAAAGTTTTATGAAATATTTCCTTGTTGTTCTCATCAAATTTCTAAGGTTTTCCTATCAACTGGATGTCATTCTTCCAGGAATAGCTATTTAATATAATCCTTTACTAGGGTGTATTAAAGCCAGAATACCGACAGAACCCCCTTCTACTCCAACCCATCCTTCTGAGTCCCGCCCATTATTAAATTTCAATAACTATCTGGACAATGAAGAGTCTGTTGGAGAGAAAATTGGATGTGAACACAGAGCTCTCAGGCCCTCTTCAAAGGGGCTTCAAAGTAACTTGAGCAGTAACAATAAATCTTTAGAAATTTTGCTCTCCCGGAGTAGACTCGCCCACTCCGTCTCTGCTCAATTTATATCAGAGATAATTACTAGTTCATTTAAAGTCTGAAACTTAAGTCACTTGAACTTCATTTAGTTCTTCCTAGACAGGTGAAACTTATTCATAGAGGCAATCGGCGACGACAGACTGAGTCAGTTTCTATAATATGTTATATGACATGGAATAAAAGTTTATTTACATTTGATTGAAGTAGCTTACAAATAGGAGATAGAACGTTTAAAGTGTATAACAAATGAAAATTTTAATATTTTCCTGGCAGAGGGTCAATAAAAGAGAATTAACCAAGTCAATTCAATTTATTTTATACTAGCTCTACATGTTTCACACCTTAGGCGCCTCTTCAGGAGATAAATAACTCACTAAAGCACAAATACAGCCTAATTCTATTATGATGAATTTTCCCGTACAATGGCCACCTACCAACTGAGGATACTGTATAGCGTCAAACAGCTGCGAGTAGTCAGCTCTGTAAAATCGATAGATTCCAAAAAACGAAATCTGGATGATCGAATTTTGTTTTTTGGAATCATATGCATACACATACATATGTATTTATATGTCAAATGGAATAATCAAGACATCAGGTCTCCACCACAATTATTTAATCTATTTTCAAAGCACGCTTACGGAGTGTACAGCTCTATTTTAAGTGCATCTAGAACTTTACTTAAGCAGTTCACCCGCAGGAAGAAGATGCATCAGTCTGTTGATGAACAGCGTTGATTGCGGTCTCTTCTTTATACAGTATTCAAAACGTGCTTTCAAATCCTCAGTCTGCGTGTGAAAGATGTAGAATGAGGATCCGAAATCAAGTTTTGAAAATTGAATAAATAATAGTGATGAAGACCTGGTGTTTGGTTTTAATATTTAATGTAGTAACACCACCGCTAATCCAAGTCAATATAATGTCAATGTATGTATATATATATATATATATATATATATATATATATATATATATATATGGAGTACTTTTATAAATAAATATTTTGTTATAAATATTAAAACGGAGTGCCTCAGGGAGGAGTTCTTAGCGCCACCCTGTTCAACATAGCAGTAGATTCGATCAAATCTCTCATCCCAAATACAGTGCCAATATGCTGATGACATACTCATCTACACTGCACCCAAAGACTTAAACACATCACAGGACCAACTACAAGACACAATACATCGACTCGAACGTTGGTGTTCCTTAACTTGGTTTAAGATTTCAAAAGAAAGATCCAGCTGCATAATATTTACTCGGAAGAGGACATTCCTCAATCCAAGTTTGAAATTGTACAGTTACTATTTACCAGTTGCAAAAACAATTGTATTTCTCGGGATGGTGTTTGATTGGCGTCTGATTTGGATCCCTCACTTAATAGAACTCCTCATTAAATCTAAAAGATCGCTTAATTTATTGAGGATTTTTAGCCATACAAAATGTGGTGCTGACAGACGCTCTATGCTCACTTTCTATCTAGGCGCACGGTAGTGCGCCAGGCCAAGTTCCGGCCTAAGCATACTGTGTGTATATTACAGGCGGTCTTAGAGCCGATTTTTACCCTCTCATAACTTTCAACCAGGTGAAGATAAATTTATGAAATTTTACACAGGTATTAAACTACTGGATGTGAGTAAAACTGGAAATTTTCATAATTCTACATCGAATAGTTTCTGAGATATAAGCGATCGAAAATCGGGATTTATAGGACTCACTCACTCACTCACTCACTCACTCACTCACTGACTCATCAAAATTATTAGGCACTTCCCATGATGCTAGAGACTTGAAATTTTGCATGAAGATAGATATGAAGGTGTTATTAAAGGAAAAAATCGAAAAATCGCGATAAGTTGTGTTTGACTCCGCTTCCGGGGCGGGGGCGTGCCAGTTTTGTACTTCCATCGGAAACCCGTCATTCCGTCCGAAACCCATGATGTGGAGTATCAAATGAATTGTCTCGGTATGAAGAACCCATATTTGATGTTTTAAGAAACAAATAGAGACGCATACAGGCTCGGTAAAAATCTTATACCAGCTGTCTGTCTGTATGTTTGTTCCTCTTACAAATCCGTACCGTTTGACCGATTTTGACCAAACTTGGGACACAGATGGGTCTTGATACGGGGAGAATCATAGGCTAGGAAAAATTGTCTATCAGCTGTCTGTTTGTCTGTTTGTTCCTTATACAAATACACACCGTTTGACCGGTTTTGACAAAATTTGACACACATGTCGGTCTTTATCCGGGTAGTGCCATAGGCTAGTCAAAATCGTCTATCAGCTGTCTGTCTGCATGTTTGTTCCGTACACAAATTCACACCATTTGACCGATTTTGACCAAACTTGGCACACAGGTAGGCCTTGGTCCGGGGAATGCACTAGGCTAGGTAAAAAAGGTCCTTCAGCTGTCTGTCTGTATGTTTGTTCCTTATACCAATTCACACCGTTTGGCCTATTTTGTTCAAACTTGGCACGCAGGTAGGTCTTGATACGGGAGTGTCATATAACCTATGACGTTTTCTACTTCTTGTTCCATCGAAATGCCATCATTCCTTCTGAAACCCATCATGTGGGGTATCAAATGAATCGTCTTGGTAAGGAGAGCCTATATTTGATGTTTTAAAAAACATTTCGACGCATCTTAAAAACAGTTCTGACTTCTTTCTTAAATGTAGTAAATAAAGTCGTAGGGGTTCACTGCATAATATACTTCAAAACAGATACTAAGTTTTTCAAAGTCGAGTCATTTTTGTTCTTATATTTTTCTTGAAGGCCTTCTACACTTTCCCTATTGTAATCTTTATCCTCGGGATAAGGTTCCTGTGTTTTACAGTGTAATAGTTTAGTTAAGAGTGCAATCAATTTGTCCTCTAAAGTAATGTCATTTGGAAGAGCTTCTAACTTTTCTAGTCTAGTGATTAGATGTATGTAGGTTGATTATTGGTATCAAATATCAAGCAGTATGGAGAACCTTATGCAGAATCCAAAGACCCTGGTTTTATATGAAGTACAAAAGCCTGTAGGTATGCGGCAACTAAATTCTATTTAATACTTAGAAAAAAGAAATGAGATCCCCAAAAAAACATAAATGTGAAATAGAGGCCAAGTTCCTGCCACCACAAAGAAACACTCCCTTCCTCAAAAATATCCCCTCCTAAAACCCCCCAAAAACGCCTTACCATTCTACACTCCAAAAAAAGTAGTATGGGTTGGTGTATTAATTCAACCAAAAATATTTGCCAATACAAGAGATGATACAAGAAAGAAATGGCCAAGTTCATTACTTGGAAGACCTCATAGTTACTTACTAAGAACAGTAAAGACACTTCAACTGACCTTTAAAAACAACAATAAAAATACTTATATCCAGTTACTAAAATATCACTTTCCTCAACCAGGTATATTCTTAAACTTGGCAATGTTTTTTTTGTGCCGAAATTATCTTTAGATAAAAACTAAACATTGCCAAGTTTAAGAATATACCTGGTTGAGGAAAGTGATATTTTAGTAACTGGATATAAGTATTTTTATTGTTGTTTTTAAAGGTCAGTTGAAGTGTCTTTACTGTTCTTAGTAAGTAACTATGAGGTCTTCCAAGTAATGAACTTGGCCATTTCTTTCTTGTATCATCTCTTGTATTGGCAAATATTTTTGGTTGAATTAATACACCAACCCATACTACTTTTTTTGGAGTGTAGAATGGTAAGGCGTTTTTGGGGGGTTTTAGGAGGGGATATTTTTGAGGAAGGGAGTGTTTCTTTGTGGTGGCAGGAACTTGGCCTCTATTTCACATTTATGTTTTTTTGGGGATAGAGTATACACCAGGTCACTTCCGGATTATAGGTGACAAGCATATCCATCTGCGAGTAAGAGGTCGTTAAAATTGTTAGACCCGATTCATAATGCAGGAATTAGAATATCCACAGGTGCATTCAGATCCCGTCCATGTGGCAGCTTGTATGTTGAAGCGAGCGAGCTTCCATTGGAGTACAGGCGACAGGAATTTTGTTCAAGATTTTACACCAAACTGAAGTTCTTAAATACACAATGCACCCACAAATTAATTCAAACCCCATTTATAGCTACTTAAAACCGAACGAGAACAAGACTAAGGCCACTGAACATCAGAATATTAGACTACGCTGTGAACACAGACCTACTGACCAGTCAGTCATACGTACTTACGACGCCAGCAGACTTACTTACCGTGGAGAATAAATATCTTAGAAATAAATACAAAATTATCTAAATTCAATAAAAATAACCCTCTATCTAAACAGTTTTGCAAGAATAACTTTAATTATATTCTATCGCTGTATCCAAATGCACTCCTAGCATTTACAGACGGATCAAAATCTAAAGAAGGCACTGGATCAGCAGCTATGATAGGAAATTTTAAATTTGGCATAAAACTAAACTACAAATCAACTGTTTTTTTTAGCAGGATTACAGGGAATACTTTTGGATTTAAGAAATATAACTATAGTTCCAAATAAGACAATCATCTTATGTTCAGATTCACTAAGTTCTCTACTCTCATTAATTAACATATACGAGACAAACATACTAGTGACAAAGATATTTGAAGAAATAAACCACGTGTTGCTGACAAATCGCCATTTAATGACGAGAGAGGTCGGACCAGTCTGTGACATGTGCAACAGAAACTTGACTATAACTGACTGCAAAAACCGAGACGGATTAAATCCACCAAATGAATGAACTCTTGACGGAAAACAGTCCACACATAAACACAATACTCGCTTACCTTAAAGATACAAACATTTAAAATACACACATTGTAAAATCTATGTATAACGTGAAGTTGCGTAATAGACACAAATGTGGAAAACATTTCTATAGATAATTTTTCATATATATATATATATATATATATATATATATATATATATATATATATATATATATATACATATATATATATATATACATATACACACACATACATTCACGTATTACCTTTTTCTAAATTTTGGAATAATTCAATAGGTAGTGTAAAATGTTTACATTAAATTGTTGGCGACAGTTTAACATTTTGTTTACAAGAATAACTGCTAATTTTTTTTTTTTTTTTTTTTTTTTTTTACGGCGCGTCTACATCTAGGTCATTAGCGCCGACATCCAGGGTGCAGCGAGGAATTTTACCAGCGAGCCGTGGGATGATAAAATTCCTACCGGAGGTTGGGAATCGAACCCACCATCCCCCGCTTATGAATCCAAGGCGCTAGCCATTAGACCACGGGAGACCCCAATAACTGCTAATATTTATATTTTTAACTTGTTTAGCTGTTAGTGGATTCTACTGCGAACATCTGGATAAAAGCGAGTCGCTACGTTTGCGAGCTCTATAATAAATAAATAAATAATAAATAAAAGAAAAGTAACGTAAAATAAATATTCTTGACACACGACAATTAATAATAATTAATAATATGTTTAATAATAACAATAACGATTAGCGTTTTTTACAATTTTTTGTTTACTAGCGAACATTTTGTTTGTGAGGCTCCCAGAGGAAAGTAACGTAAAAATTTAAGAATTCAATTTTATACAAATAAGGCATTTTTGAAAACTTTAGTAGGTACTGAAAAAGATTCAGTATTTTCTATTTCTCTTTTATGCTCCAAACGGTCTCTTCTTGCCTATATTAAGCACATTTTTTCGTTTAAAGAAACGACATATCTTCAAACGAAGTCCTTAGGAGTAAATAATTTATTTAAATTTTAACGTCCATTATTGTTAACTGAGAATTTTAGGACGGGTTATCTATAGGTTACCACCCTTAGAATCAGTAAACCTGAATAAGAACCCAGATCCTTTGTTCGTTGTCTAATGTTTGAACAGTAGACAATGAACAAAAGATTCTGCCTGCCGCAACAAGCATGAAACGTTTAGTGATATGGCCGATAGGAAAACATAGATTTTAAGAAATTGGGGACTTTGGATAGACCAGTCTCGAGCAGCAAACTAAGTGATAATTTCCAGCGTGAGTCATCAGAAAGCCGACAAAATAAATAAATTAAAAATATTTTTTTAAGACTCATAAATAATACTTTTTTTTATTCTTATATCGAGAATCCACTTCTCCATGTATTCTCAAATAACAATGTACGCGCTTGTGGCCCAAAATGAAATTTCAAAACAACTGTCATACAACGTATGGCCCTTAATGGGGTCACCACGACATACTGGAATATAATGTGTAATAAATTTTATTTTTAATTTAAAAAAAAAAGTGAAGAGAATTACATGCTGTAAATAAAATTAATTTGTTGGAGGGTGTGCCTGTTTGATTTACTGCTTCAGCTTCTACTCCAAACAAGAAGCATTCCTCTCTCTCTCTCCCCTTCCCTACCAACCTATCTCCTTTATTTATTTCAGGGCAAGCTGTGTAATTAAGGCTCGTATTTCGCTTATCTTGGAGGAGAGTGGGGAGTCCTTTCCAAAACCTTCATGTAACTTGAAAGGACACCCAAGGAGGGATGGAGCGTGCTTTTGGGGTAGATTTCTCAAAGGGAGAAACTGATAATTAACGCTAGTAAATCTAAAACTAAACTTTACAACTAGCGAACGTATTTATTTCAATAAGCTCTATTTTTTCACATTATTTTTAGCTATAATTATAATTCTCGTATAATTCCGTTTATTAGAAAATAAAACTATAAGTGACATTTTATGAAAATATTTTATGTCATTCTGGGTTCATCATTTTTTTTTTTTTTTTTTTTTTTTTTTTTTTTTTTTTTTTTTTTTTTTTTTTTTTTATAAATCTGACAAATATTTAAATAGCTAACCACGACTGTAAAATGTTTTATGTATATTTTATTCAACATATGACCGAACCCCGATTATCTACCTTCTAATATTTAATATTCTGTCTTTTTTTAATGTTATTTATTATTTCTTACGTTACAGTGGTGGTTAGCTATTTAAATATTTGTCAGATTTATAAAAAAAAAAAAAAAAAAAAAAAAAAAAATTGTCGCTAAAACTAGTCTCTAAAATGAACTGTTTATGAATACTGTTTAATAATTAATTACCCCTCTTCATTCGAAATGTGGGTATCGTAAAGCATTTATTTCTCACTAATAAAATAATTAACTTTCACATAACTCCTGTTTCAACTCCTTCCGAAATATGAAAATGTTTAGATAAGTGATATTGAGCTTTTTTGTATTAACCCAATAGATTACGTAATATCTTTTGAGTACTAAGTAAAAATACTGTCCTCTTGCAAAAAGTTGTGTTACGAGGTTTGTTAATTAGGCCAAAGTTATATAAGTTTATATTCAAAATAAAATGTTTCAACAAACCAATTTTCAGATATTTCTAAG
The DNA here is from genome assembly GCA_946811695.1 of Gonocerus acuteangulatus. Lineage (NCBI taxonomy): Eukaryota > Metazoa > Arthropoda > Insecta > Hemiptera > Coreidae > Gonocerus > Gonocerus acuteangulatus. Next base: position 120,101,382 of record OX328123.1, on the reverse strand, counting down.
TGATTGATGTTGGGAGGATTAAATTTCATTGGGGACATTTTAATACAATATTACTAATTAAGTGATCCTTTACTCTGATCTAGAAATTTATGAAGTAGCCGGATGTTGAATAATACGCCAATTTACACATTAGTTGTTTGTGTTCCACCCCTTTTTGTGAGTCTTCAGATGAATACGTTATAAATACTCAGGGTTACCGCCTACACTTAAGGAGAACCATTTGGCAGCAGTTAGTACTCGTATTTATTTGTATATTTATGGAATGACTTATGTATATATTCCCCATGATATGAACCAATAAAGTAAAACATGAAGAAAATAAATAAACAATTGAGAAGAAAATTGTTGTGATATTGACTTTCCGCATATTTCACCAATTCCTAGAGAAATAACATACAGCAATAATCCTATTAGTTGAATTACAATAATAACTAATAATTGTCATACATTGTTTAAAAAACTGATATTTATACCAATGAATGAGCATATATTGTCTAACTGACTTACTTTTGATGACTTGTTCCTTTCAATTTTTTTTTTATTGCGTTGTTTATTTAGTTACTTGCCCTGTCGTTCTTTTTCTTCTGTTTGTTAAGAATTTTTAACATTACCGTAAAGATGAAAATCACCATCCTTATGTAAAACTATATTATATGTACACCTCTATCATCTATCTACGTTTACGTTTACAGTTTACTTTATTTGGTTTTTCTTGCTTAAGATTTTTATATAATTGCCTTATTTGGTAAAATTCTTTTATTATAAACCAAAAATATATAAATAATGTGCTTCAACAGGCTCAAAAGTTGTTTTGACCCCGTAAAATGAAAATTAAGAGAGATACAAATTTGTTATATATAATTTCCTATGTGATTGTTTCCTAATATTGCGGAAATAATCTATTTTAATTTCACGTTTTTGTCGTTTCCATGGCACAGGCCACACCAATAAGTAGCTCCTCATTTGCAGCTTTGTACAACTTTATTCAAGCATTTTTTCCGAAAAGGTTTCAAATCCTCATTTTCAACAGAACCCTGAATGTGGTCTGCTTTCCAACAAATATGCAGGTTCCTCAGAAGAGGCGCAAGAAAACCAGGAAAAATTTAGAGCAAGATGTGCAAATTTATCAACTACCAAAAAGCTCTTGACTTAATATAACAAAAATACATCTGGGAGGCATTAAGAGTTGCAGGAGTGGATGATGTCTGTACAGAAATAACACTAGAAATAGAAGGAAGAAAAATCATTTGATGGCCTTGACAAGAAAGGAAGAAAATTTAATGTTAGTCTTAGAGTAAAGCAAGGATGCCGCTTACTAAAAGTCTAGAATGGGAGGAACTTGGCATCAAGATACATGCAGGACTCCTCGACAATCTCTCTCCGATTTGCAGATGATGTGCCACCTGGTCCTATGCTTTTCCGATATTAAGAAAATGATAGAAAAAGTAATGGACGTAAGTAAAGAATTTGGGTTAGTCATAAATTTACAAAAATCCCAGATCATGACCAAGAAATAGGAACACCCCACCACCAACTCTTGGATTAATCTGAATATCCCCCCCCCCCCCGTTGCTTCCCACGTTGCCTGGATTTAACTCCTTACTATTGTGCAAGACAATATGGTATTGTCATTCGTATCCCATGCACCAGGACCCATTGATGGTCGAAAAAAAATATACATGAGGCGAAAATCTTTTAAGCCAGCTCATAAATTTTATTTTATTATCAGAATAAAATTTGGTACAATATCTGTACATTTCACATCCTGGCAATCATTTGCAAGAAATGTTACTATTCTGTCTCAAAATGCGCTTCTTGAGAACAGCAAAATAAGTACTTCTCTAAACATATTCAATAGGAAATGAATTCATTTCTTGTATATCTATATCAAATTTAGACAAATCAGTTAATGACGGTACTTTAAGTGAAGCATATTTCGCAGCAATATAATTAAATACTTGAATCTTTTCATAATTAAGACCCTCCCGAATATAATTGGTTTAAACATCGAATAAAAATTATTACTTGTGATACTTTTTTGCGGGTCCCTTCACCTATTGTAGAAGAAGATATCGTTATAATCGGTTCAAGTTCAATTTAGTCATCGAACTCAAATTGACTTTGCTCAATATGTTGCAAATGGATTTGGCCAGAGTTATGTCAGTTTAGGAACTCCTTTTCAATTAATTTTAGCACCACAATTGAAAGATAATAGCTTCCGTGCTTGCCCTGAGCTTATTAATTTGTTGAAGACATATACACGTGTAAAATTGCATAGAGTCACTTTTGTTAAAATAATTTTAGATTTTTTAATATAAATTTAACTGTAAAGGATGCAACTGTAAGTAACGCTGAAAAGATTCAAGTATTTAATTATATTGCTGCGATATATGGTTCACTTGAAGTACTATCTTTTACTGAATATGTTTACCTTGGATAAATAATTTCTTTTGTATAGAAGCTCGGAAAATAATTATAAAAGGAGATCAAAATACGATGGAGCAAGTTCAAGGACAATATTTAAAGGACAATATTTTTAATATATATCAACAGAACTCAAGGTTAAGATACTACAATCTTGCATTTATCCCGCTATTTTAAACATAGGAGCCCATTGAACATGGACTCAACCTAGAAACCTGGAAAGGAAGCTCAACACACCTCGGTTGGCAATGCTGAGGATAGGTGTCAGAAGAAGGGAAAAAAGAAGAAACTCTGAAAGAGGATGATGAGCAAAGTTTCGATCAGCCTGAGCCATGAAGCTTTGGTCAGTTGGTTTGGAGATGGACCAAGGCAGCAACGGAGTGGAACCCAAGGGAGAATGCCAGAAGAGTAGGCCGACAAAGTACAGGATGGAGAGACAAAATGGACAATAGAGTCGGAAATAACTGGTGGATAGTTGCGAGAGGCAGAGTGTGGTGGACAATTATTGTTGTTGTAATTTGAAAATAGAACTGATTTCATGAAGAGTAAGCATTATTATTTTATTTATAAAGTATTACTACTTGTATTATATTCAGCTGTTACCTTCTTACACCGTAAAGGGAGAGGCTTTTGTCAGAAATTACACAAAGCCATAATAATGCTATTATTATTATGGAAATTTATTTTAAAAAAAATATAGAGGTACCACTTATTTATGCCAGCAACGCCACGTACAACGATAAAAAATGAAACTGATTTATTAAGCCATAAAGAAACTGCTGATTTTTAAATGTATTTAAAAATAAAGTGTTTACTTACGTATTGAGCTCCAGATCCAGTCTAAATTTGTGGTTGAAAGCTTTGATGAGCAACGATGTTCTGTGAAAGTGCTTCCCAGTCTGAAACACAGAAAAAAAATCAGATTCAACAATCTAATCATCTCCTGTGGAAAACGTTTTCGAGATATTCTGCTATTTTTTCTCTACCTAGGCTCAATTGGTTTCCTACTTTTTTATTACTTTATTTTTCTTTTTTGTTTCTTTTGAGTATTTCTATTATAGAATAGAAAATGTTAATGTTTTGTTCCTTTATATAAGTTATTTTAAGCAAATTATGCAGGAATGCAGTCTACACTACCAAAATTGTTAGGAATACTCTTAGTTATTTAGCTTCTGCGTGACGGACATTTTATAGTTTCTAGAGGGTGAAAATAAAATGAAAACAATATATATATATATATATATATATATATATATATATATATATATATATATATATATATTTAATTATTTTATTTTATTATCACTCTTAATATATGGCAATCATTTTTTTTGGGCTGTGTTAACAATTTATACTACCCTTTTCTAGGCAGTAGGTGCATTGTGTCATTCAAATTTCACAAGAAAAGCCGCCATGCACATTGGAAATAGAATCCATAACCCTTAGCAAACATTTTTAATTTATTTATGGAGTAATATTTTTAGCCATGTACATAAGTATGAAAGAAAAAGAGTTTTCTTTTTTTTTGTATTATCTTCTTTCATATCCAATCTAATTAGTTTAGTTTTTTTTTTTTTTTTTAATATTCCTCAGGAAGTTAATTTAACAGTTTAAAATTTCTCAAAGATAAATTTTACTTACAAGATTAAAGAGTTCATATTCAATTTAATGTATATTTTTTCAAATTCAATCAAAGGAGGAAAGTATCCAAAGAAAAAAGTAAATCCACAGCTTTGCTCTTTACATAGTCATGGATGCAGAATCTTGACTCTTCAGTGGATCCTATCCGATCTCAAAAGAGTTGTCCTAAGGATTCAATTAGATTTCTAAGGAAAAATCCTCCAAGTCGTCTGAACTCTGCCTTGATCCTTTCATCTTGGAATTAGGTCTAGATCAAAAAAACCTACAACCTCAAGTGGAGGAAATCCAGGATTGGTAGATTTTGGCGAATTCAATGCTCCAGAGCAGTGTTTGACACGCTCGAGTAAATTTTTCATTTAATTTTTACTCATGAGTGATTTCTATTCACCAGTCGTTATAAGTGAAGAGCGACGGTCAGTCAGAATTTGTCAATATTCCATATTTCAGATAGAGGAATATGTAACAATGTCCAGGGACCTAAATCTACTATATATTTGTCAAATACCACTCACTCACTCACTCATCTATCAACGCCCAGCCCAAACCACTCGACAGAAAATTTTGAAATTTTGCATGGACACTCCCTATATAACGTAGGCGCTCGCTAAGAAAGGATTTTTTGATATTCGTATTTTTAAGCATTTTTAGGGGGGTTTAAAGTTTGAGTTGGTTAGAGAAGGCAAGCCTAGGCAGCCTGCGTTGCTAGGACGATAAAGAACAGCTGTTTCCTTACATTATCTATCTCATAGTTTTATTTCTAATTGAGGTTAATTTCAACTATGATGGCAGACCTTGAATTACTAGAAATTAACTATCCCCCATAGAGTTTTAATTGCGTTTCATTTCTGCCTGTCCCCGTCAGATAGGCTTGCCATATTTTTGGAGAGTTAAACCGAGACACATTAATATGGGATGGGCATACCAGAGGGGGGGGGGGGGAATAAAAAGAGTACAAATTATAAGCAAAATGGTTGGTGAGTTTTAAGCCTAGCAACTAACGGGAAGGGGGAATCCTAAACTGTTAGTCCACCCAAACCTTAAAAATAAGAACGGAACTTTTTTTGCTACTTGATTTTCTTAAAACAATCTCTCAGCCAAATAGTAGTGTCTGGCAGCTGGCAGCGCTGTGCAGGTAGTTCCAGCGTTTTACAGTTAGATTACTTCTCAGTTCTTTGACACTGAGAGCAGTAGTAAAAATGTTGATTGTAGAAAAGTAACCGATTTAAAAAAGATTCTTATAAACATGTATTCATTACTTTTTACATCATACAGCCATTTCCAGGACATTGATAAAACCGGGCGCTGGACACCGAAACAGTTGCAAACTACTGGGACAGTCCCGGTCAAACCGTGATGTATGGCATATCCTTAGGTTTTCCAGGTGAGGTAATAATATCCGGAACCCTTGCAATGCCTTCTCGCCTATAACCTTGGTAATGCCCGCAAATATAATGGGTGTTTCCAAATAACTTTTTGGAAACATAAACTTTTAAATTTTAACGCCCATTGAATAACATATAGTATGACGGGAACCGTGTATAATAAACTGCACAAAATTGTATAGTAACGTAATTTTAATGAAACATTATTTAACGTAATAAAATAACTACTTATCTGCCGTGACGAAGCACGGGTATTCAGCTAGTATAATATAACGAGACAATAAAAAAAATATATACAAGAAAGAAGAATAAACATTTTTTATTAGAACGTTGTGTTTTTTTATTTTATTTTTTAAACTAATGGAAACATCCCCATAAAAAAAATCCCCGATTCTCTGAATGTATTCTGAAAGTAAATAGTCTGTAATAAGGTAGTATCTTCTAAATAAAGCAATCAAACATTTAAAATTACCAGCAAAAGCAAATAATAATTAGAATGACCTGACTCCACTAATTAGCTGAGATGAGTTTTTAAGTGTTCCTTGAAATTAATTAAATCCTGTACATTTATAAATATTAATTCCATAATTATTTCTAAATATTTTTATATTTGAAGACAAACTACATATTTTTATTATTCTCGTCATGTTACAAATTTACTTTCTGATATTGTTCTGAGAAAATTCCTGAATTATTATAAAAGAGAATAGTATTTTAAAATGTTTGAACAAACATAAATAGTGTTGCTTTTACAAAATTGTAATTACATTTTATCTTTTGACAGTAACATCACTGAGTTACACACATCCTGGTTAAATGCCGAGAATTCAAGGGGATGAATCTTTTACCAAACACACTGAAAGAACTAATTGGCAGAACAGACGGTAAAAATGCAGTTTCCAGCCCTCCAAACCGATTTCTTTCAAACTTTGAACAATAACGTATTTTGATGCACTAAACACGAATACGATAAAAAAAACCGTCGGATTTAACTAGGAAAGAAGTTATTAAGCACTTAAGTTCACTGTTGTGCAGGTTATGAGAGCTAATGTAAACAATTAAATTTGTCAACATACGCATGCGCGTGTATGGAAAAGTTCGTAATAAGGAAGTTTAATTGAAATTTACCATAAATTATCGAAATTCATCAGCAATTATATATTTACAATCATTTTTTTAAATAATGAAACACTCTTCACATTTCTTGTTTCGTTCATGAAAAGTATTATATATCAGAAATCCCTTAATAATTAGCTAATGCCTTTATAATTATCGTTCTAATTCGCGCCTACCGAACTTCAATTGTCAATGTCTACTGTTATTGTCAATTGTCTACTGCGAGAAGAACATTTAGATGGATATTTAGCCGAATTTCTCTTCAAACGCGCTCATAAATATGAAGAGCGTTTTAAGGCATTTTTCAGTGCGATTGGGGATTTGTATCCACCGAACATCCAGTCTCAAGAAGAAGAAGAAGAACGCTAAGAGAGATGTCTTGGAGGATTAGAAGAATGTCTAGGACGACTTTAAGGGCATATACATGCTATGCGTTTCATGCGGATCATTTTGGATAGAAGCAGCTTGAGCTAGAGAGTAAGAGATACACACATATATATATATATATATATATATATATATATATATTTATTTGTTTCCTCCTTACAGTAACCCTGCAAGAAGGGAGTTTATTACTGTCTGCAAGTCTCATGCAACAATCAGCATACCACTTGCAATATATATGTATATATATATATATATATATATATATATATATATATATATATATACAGGGTGTCCCGTAAATGTCTAGTCATATTGTGAGGGGTGATAGAGGACCTTTAGGGGAACAAAAAATGTTCTATGACGATTTCCCGACTTCTCGCCCCTAAGGGAGGAAAAATCCTAAAACAGTAAATAAATAAAATACACATTTATTTTGAATTTATTAATTCAGGTAACTAATACTGGGTCCAGGTGGCGGCCATTAAGGAACACCAACCATACATTAACCTCAAAAATTACTATTTTTACCTAGATCACGCATTTGAACACATTTTTACAGGACTATGTACATCTTATTTATGAGGGATAGAATTTTTAATTACCACAACAACAACGCATGGGCTCACGAGAATCCCAGTGAGTTTCACAAGCATAGCCATCAGTATCAATTCAAGGTAAAGCATTTGTTTTAAAAAATATAAATACCTGTAAAAATGTGTTCAAATGCGTGATCTAGGTAAAGATAGCAATTTTTGAGGTTAATGTATGGTTGGGGTTCATTAATGGCCGCCTCCTGGACCCAGTATTAGTTACCTGAATTAATAAATTCAAAATAAATGTGTATTTTATTTATTTACTGTTTTAGGATTTTTTTTTATATTCGTGGAAGTAATTTTTTTTTATTGTTATAAGTAAATATTTACTTAATATTTATGTAAACATTTATAAAAATAAATATTTCTCTTCAGATTTTTGAATAAACTGAAGAAAAAAATATAATTTTCTTTTCACAGATCCATGTTTTTTTTTAAACTTTTGTTCTTAAACCGTTCAAATACTTCAATAACACAGGGTTGTGATACATGAATGGAAAGCTGGTTAAATGAGAAAGTTTTTCTAAAACCCGGAAATCACAGACCCCGCCCATTGAGGAGTAACGCTGGAAAGAAATATCAATAAAATGTCAGGAAATTTGGAATAGCTTTCTTTTGGTAAGATATACATACTTCCATTCATTCATTTTTACGTTTACTCCCAACTAGTCTTATAGTAAATTTACTCAGCTTTCGATAGGTTTCACCCCCTTTCTAGTAGTACCACCTGGGACGGAGCTACAACGATTATTCTTCTAAAAACCACGTTTGTCTCGAAAAAACAATAAAACGACGTTTCCTCCCTTAGGGGCGAGAATTCGAAAAATCGTCATAGATATTTTTTGTTCCCCTAAGGGTCCTCTATCACCCGTCACAATATGACTAGACATTTACGGGACACCCTGTATATATACATAGGGTGTTTCATGTCATGTAGCCTGGTCTATCCACAGTTAAAGTATCTTCTGTTAATAGATTTACTGAATCAAATTACTGCTTTCTTAAAGGAAATTTTGCTTATATTATAAAAGCATAATTAGAATTTAATTATATTCAAGATTTTTGAGCAATCCCTTCTTATTCAATAAAAAATATGCCTACATTAAAAAAAAACATAAAGTTTCTTTTCGTAGTTGGACCATACTTCAAATGAACTTATTTCTTAAAAATTACGTCCAGAGCCACCTCCTAGAGTTTTGTTACTTAGACCTGAATCACCCTGTATATATAGACATTTTTTCCGGTTTGCGTCATAGGCAGGTTTCCTCCCTTTGGTGGGGGGGGGGGAAGAAAAAAACGAGCAAATTGAAATCTGCGCATAATCCGCCCCGTGGGATGTTCCGTACTAAGCTACGAAGGGTTAAATTTCTTATACTAATATTATTAAAAAAAAAAAAATCCATTCGCAAATATTTTTAAAAACATAATTGACATAGTAAGTGCTAGGCAATAACTGAAAACGAAGTTCTGTTGAAGAATCTTTTAGCAATTGCAAACTTTTTGTTTTACTAATAATAGGCAGAAAGAGAAGGCCCGGTGGCCGTGAGTGTTAAAGCGTGAACACTTAACACTCCGTGCCAAGGGTCGTGGGTTCGATTCCCACTATGGGTTGGTGGCTTTTCAGAAAAAAGAAAAGGCATCAACCCTAGCGTAGCTAGAAAAGGCTGGTAACCTATAGATAACCCGTCCTAAAATTCTTAGTTAATAAATAAGTTAAATAATGGACGTTAAAATTAAAAAAAATACGCACAAAGAGTTTTACACATAAACCCTAACTTTATATACGAATGCAAAACTTATGGAGGATCAGTCAGGATTGATTCCAGAGCCCGTAACCACATTGAAAATTCAAACGCAGTAAATTCCATATGAAGGATTCATGCAAAGAGACAAAAGATAAAATCGTGTTTCATGCATTCCTTGGCAAATAAGAACTAAGTAGCAACGACAGGATCTAGTAGAAGACCGTGTGCCTACTGTGCAAACAGTATAAAGTTGATTGAGTTATGCTGTGCAGGAAGGTGCAGAATCCACCCCCCCCCCTTCCAAAGGCCTAGTTAACTGTGTCAACGCCTCCATCCTCTACTCTTCGAGTAAATATTTGACAAAAGAATGGCCAGAAAACTTTCACTGTATCGGCAAAGAGGTAGTACTTACCCATCTCGAAAAGGTATTCATGAGTAATTTATGAGTTACGCAACTATTGTTGATTTACCCGTCTTACCTCTGAAAGGTTTTTCCGATGCATGGAATGTTAACCCTCCGTCGACCAGGTGAGAGAGAGTTACACCGTCACCCACGTGGGGTCCACCAGGACCCCAGTTACATTTATAGTGGTAACGTGCTAATACTTCATAAGACTACCTTCAAAAAATATTCAATCAATTTGTAGATGTCTGTGAAGATACCCTCCATTTATGGAGTCTCAGGATCCAAAATTGTGGTTGTAGGATTTAGAATTGCATTACAAAAAGACAATCAGACAGGAAAATGGAATCCTTTCGCCAGATTGTAAAATTCGACGAATTCGGTTTTATATTGATACCAGATACTACTATGATGCAAACTAATTAAATTGTAAAAATAAAATACATGTAAATATTCTAAAAAAAAAAATTATACGGAAGCCAACGGTCAGACCCCAACCCCGTTTTTCAACAAAAAATAATCAATTTGAGGGGTAGACTATTCTTTATGAGTGATTTGACACTGCCGATCTTCGGAGCACTACTGACTAGGAAGCTACTCAAAGAGCAGGAAGGTAGAGATACGGTGGCTATAAGGGAGGGGGGAAATAGTGTGCGTGGGGTCCGCCTAGACCCCACGTGGTCGACGGAGGGTTAAGATTGGTACTCTTCTATTGTATTACGTTTTCCCGAATTTTCTGCAAAATCGATTGCGAAAGGTGCTGTTCCCTTTCGACATTAAAGGATGGAGTAGCTTGTTCGTATCTATTTTTAACAAAATTGAAATTAGCCTATTTAAATCACATCTAAACTTACTCATTTACAAATTAACAATTACTCAATCAAACACAGAAAGTCTTGTCCTAAACGAATTAAATTATTAAATGCAGCCATACATACAAGACTATCACCCGCTTCTATGTAATGCAGCCATACATACAAGACTATCACCCGCTTCTATGTAATGCAGCCATACATACAAGACTATCACCCGGTTCTATGTAATGCAGCCATACATACAAGACTATCACCCGCTTCTATGTAATGCAGCCATACATACAAGACTATCACCCGCTTCTATGTAATGCAGCCATACATACAAGACTATCACCCACTTCTATGTAATGCAGACATACATACAAGACTATCACCCGCTTCTATTTAATGCAGCCATACATACAAGACTATCACCCGCTTCTATGTAATGCAGCCATACATACAAGACTATCACCCGCTTCTATGTAATGCAGCCATACATACAAGACTATCACCCGCTTCTATGTATTGCAGCCATACATACAAGACTATCACCCGCTTCTATGTAATGCAGCCATACATGCAAGACTATCACCCGCTTCTATGTAATTTTTTGGTTGTATTCTTTTAGTGAGGTTCTTCCCTCCCTTCATAGGGAGGAACCCCTAATAACAAATAATAATACGGTTGACCTCATGAAGCAATCCGGACGTGCCAACTAGGAAATTTTACGTTTCAGAAGCCTTAGAGACCGAAAATAACGGTGGCTCAAATTTGTGTGTGTGTAAGTCGTTTTTTTTTATATTCTAATACTGGGGGGGGGGGGGGGGTTTGAATTATTAAGAAGTTCCTCATCGGCTCAAAATGGTCCGATTTTGAGCATATGTGTTTGCCGATTTTTTTCATGCAAATTTTGCTCGAAAAACCATGTTCCAGTAAACGGACTCAGCTGGTTAATGAACTTGACCTTTCAAATGAGAAAAAAGATTTTTTTTACCAAATTTCATCAATATCGGTCCATTTCCGAACAGACAAATGTATATATACACACACACACACACACACACACACACACACACACAAATTTGAGCCACCGTTATTTTCGGTCTCTAAGGCTTCTGAAACGTAAATTTCCTAGTTGGCACGTCCGGATTGCTTCATGAGGTCAACCGTATTATTATTTGTTATTAGGGGTTCCTCCCTATGAAGGGAGGGAAGAACCTCACTAAAAGAATACAACCAAAAAATTACATAGAAGCGGGTGATAGTCTTGCATGTATGGCTGCATTACATAGAAGCGGGTGATAGTCTTGTATGTATGGCTGCAATACATAGAAGCGGGTGATAGTCTTGTATGTATGGCTGCATTACATAGAAGCGGGTGATAGTCTTGTATGTATGGCTGCATTACATAGAAGCGGGTGATAGTCTTGTATGTATGGCTGCGTTACATAGAAGCGGGTGATAGTCTTGTATGTATGGCTGCGTTACATAGAAGCGGGTGATAGTCTAGTATGTATGGCTGCGTTACATAGAAGCGGGTGATAGTCTTGTATGTATGGCTGCATTACATAGAAGCGGGTGATAGTCTTGTATGTATGGCTGCATTACATAGAAGCGGGTGATAGTCTTGTATGTATGGCTGCATTAAATAGAAGCGGGTGATAGTCTTGTATGTATGGCTGCATTACATAGAAGCGGTTGATAGTCTTGTATGTATGTCTGCATTACATAGAAGCGGGTGATAGTCTTGTATGTATGGCTGCATTACATAGAAGCGGGTGATAGTCTTGTATGTATGGCTGCATTACATAGAAGCGGGTGATAGTCTTGTATGTATGGCTGCATTACATAGAAGCGGGTGATAGTCTTGTATGTATGGCTGCATTACATAGAAGCGGGTGATAGTCTTGTATGTATGGCTGCATTACATAGAACCGGGTGATAGTCTTGTATGTATGGATGCATTACATAGAAGCGGGTGATAGTCTTGTATGTATGGCTGCATTACATAGAAGCGGGTGATGGTCTTGTATGTATGGCTGCATTACATAGAAGCGGGTGATAGTCTTGTATGTATGGCTGCATTACATAGAAGCGGGTGATAGTCTTGTATGTATGGCTGCATTACATAGAAGCGGGTGATAGTCATTTTATGTATGGCTGCATTCCATAGAAGCGGGTGATAGTCTTGTATGTATGGCTGCATTACATAGAAGCGGGTGATAGTCTTGTATGTATGGCTGCATTTAATAATTTAATTCGTTTAGGACAAGACTTTCTGTGTTTGATTGAGTAATTGTTAATTTGTTAATGAGTAAGTTCAGATGTGATTTAAATAGGCTAATTTCAATTTTGTTAAAAATAGATACGAACAAGCTACTCCGTCCTTTAATGTCGAAAGGGAACAGCACCTTTCGCAATCGATTTTGCAGAAAATTCGGGAAAACGTAATACAATAGAAGAGTACCAATCTTAACCCTCCGTCGACCAGGTGGGGTCTAGGCGGACCCCACGCACACTATTTCCCCCCTCTCTTATAGCCACCGTATCTGTACCTTCCTGCTCTTTGAGTAGCTTCCTAGTCAGTAGTGCTCCGAAGATCGGCAGTGTCAAATCACTCATAAAGAATAGTCTACCCCTCAAATTGATTATTTTTTGTTGAAAAACGGGGTTGGGGTCTGACCGTTGGCTTCCGTATAATTTTTTTTTTTAGAATATTTACATGTATTTTATTTTTACAATTTAATTAGTTTGCATCATAGTAGTATCTGGTATCAATATAAAACCGAATTCGTCGAATTTTACAACCTGGCGTAAGGATTCCATTTTCCTGTCTGATTGTCTTTTTGTAATGTAATTCTAAATCCTACAACCACAATTTTGGATCCTGAGACTCCATAATTGGAGGGTATCTTCACAGACATCTACAAATTGATTGAATATTTTTTGAAGGTAGTCTTATGAAGTATTAGCACGTTACCACTATAAATGTAACTGTTTATTTATTGGGAGGGAAGATTATTCCGGAGCTGGTGGGTGCTAGGACGATTTTCATCCCTAAGGTGAATAGTCCGGAGAGGCCAGGTGATTATAGGCCTATTTCTGTAGCCTCGGTACCCCTTAGGCAGCTTCATAAAATCCTAGCTGTGCGCCTGAGGGATCTGGACTTGCATGAGGTGGGACAAAGAGCGTTCATTTCGGCCGATGGTACGGCTGAAAACACTGTGATCTTGGATGCGGTGATCAAGGAGGCGAGATTTCGACGCCGCGAGCTGCACGTCGTCGCCCTTGATATTGCCAAGGCTTTTGATAGTGTGAGCCACCATGCCCTCAGAGCTGCAATGACCCTGAAAGGCTTACCATCCGAATTCATTGAATACGTGATGGAGGTCTACGGTTGCGGGTTTACTCGCATCACCGACGGTAGGGGTTGGACGGGCCCAATACGTTGCGGGAGAGGGATTAGGCAGGGCGATCCATTGTCCCCTTGTCTTTTTAATCTCGTAATGGATTGGGTTCTCCAAGCAGTTCCAAGCGAGGTTGGATTCAAGCTCGATGGGGTGGTGATTTCCTATCTTGCCTTTGCTGATGACTTGGTCTTGCTCACTTCCTCGGAGGCCGGTATGAGGTTGGCTATTTCGGGGGTGGAAAGTGTCATTCGCAGTATGGGAATGGCACTGAGCCCTGGAAAGTGCCTGGCCCGGTCGCTGGTTCCGGCTGGTAGGTGTCACACGATCAAGGTAGTCACTAACCCGTTGTTCAGGATCAATGATTTGCCTGTGCGACAAGCTCAGGTAAATGACGCTTGGAGGTACCTGGGTGTTGTTTATGGGGGTAGGGGTGCTGAGGGGCCGAATTTGGATATTGGTGTAGCACTCGAAAGGCTGGGGAATGCACCTCTCAAGCCGCAACAGAGGCTCTTAGCTCTTAGAAGTCACCTCCTTCCGAAGTTTGTACATGGCATGGTGCTTGGCGGTGTCGCCCGGAAGTCGTTGGCCAAGATTGATATCAAGGTCAGGGCTGCGGTGAGACGCTGGTTGAGGCTCCCAAGGGATATTCCCTTGGGCTACTTTCATGCGGCGTGTGCAGACGAAGGCTTGGGGGTGCCTTGCATGAGCACCCTTGTCCCTGGGTTAGCCATAGGCCGTCTCCAGCGTTTGGAAAGGTCAGGGTTGCCTGTGGCCAGGGCTGCATACAATTCGAGGGCTGTAGCCAGAAGGTTGCGGGACGCGAGAGAGGCCCTGGTGAAACATGGCTTGAACGAAGACGCCTTCTACACGACGGAAAGGAAACGGTGGTGGGCCGAGAAGTTATATTCCTCCATAGATGGTAGTTCCCTGAGAGATTCTTCGAAATGCAAAGCCTCAACTCACTGGATCTCCGCTGGCGCAGGTGTCATTCCGGCTAGGGACTTTGTCCAGTTTGTTCGCGCTCACATTGGCGCACTTCCGACTGCCGTTAGAGGATCCAGGGGCCGCAGAAATGATGGACTGCCCCTCTGTCGGGCAGGTTGTGCTTATGCAGAGACGGCCGGCCATGTGCTTCAAAGGTGCTTCTTGTCTCACGGCGGTCGGGTTCTGCGCCATGATGCAGTGGTGCGTATTTTGGCTGACAAATTCTCTCGGCTTGGCTATGAGGTCCACGTAGAGACAACCTTCAATGCCCGCGGTAGGATGTGGAGGCCTGACATGGTAATATTGAAGGAGAACAAGGTGCATATTGTCGACGTCCAGATCGTTGTTTCCGCTCCTGGGCTTGATGATCTTCATGGGAGGAAATCGGCGAAGTATGCTGGGGTGCTGGAGGTCAGGGAGACTATTGGGGGAATGATGGGTGTTTCCCAGGATCGGGTGAAAGGAACATCCTGTACCATCAGCTGGAGGGGTGTATGGAGTCCTAAGTCGGCTAGGGATCTGAGGGACCTTGGCATACCAATGTATACCCTTCAGAGTATTGCTAGGAGTGTGCTGAAGGGCTCTTGCATTCTCTTCAGCAGGTGGAGGACTCATCTCGCCCGGGGGTACCCGTAAGCATTTTAGTGAACATTTAAACTTGTTTTAGTGGTGGCGTTGTAAGTACCATATAGTTGGATCTTTAAATTAGTGTCCTCTCATTCTTTCTTATTATGCTTTTTTAGCTTATTTATTCAATGTAATTATTTGGTTATTTTTGTTTAATGTTATTTTTTTTTCTAATGTTTATTTATATTGTATTATTATTTATTAAGCGTTTCCTAGTATTTATTATTTTTATTTATTTATTTATTTTTTTATTTTTATTTTTTTTTTCCCTTACATTTTATTGTGTCGGTGTGTAGATCTTTACTTATCTTTATATTATTTCTATGTACGTATATATATATATATATATATATATATATATATATATATATACATATATATATATATACATATATATATATACATATATATATATATATATATATATATTTTTTTTTTTTTCTTCTTCTCTTTAGTGCTATTGAGGAACTTATGTAAATTTAATTATTAGTTTATGTGTATGTTTTAAATGATTCTAGGACATAAGACAACAGGTTTTGTAACCTGTCTACTTTTATTTTGATTGGACTTCTGGAGGGGTTAGTAGTAGTAACCCTTAACTCCGGAATTATGGTTGGCACATAGCATATGGCTGAGGTGTCCTGGGTAATAAAATACCCTTTTTGTATTTGGTACTATTTATTACTCGGTGGTTTGCCACCAATTCATTATGGTAAGGAGAGCCATAGCTGTATTAAGTTTATATGAATGTACAACTCACTATGTGACAATAACATTGTAGAACACAATACTATTGTGAATGCTTATTGTACTATTTCTCCCAATAAAAAAAAAAAATAAAAAAAAAATAAATATAACTGGGGTCCTGGTGGACCCCACGTGGGCGACGGTGTAACTCTCTCTCACCTGGTCGACGGAGGGTTAACATTCCATGCATCGGGAAAAACTTTCAGAGGTAAGACGGGTAAATCAACAATAGTTGCATAACTCATAAATTACTCATGAATACCTTTTCGAGATGGGTAAGTACTACCTCTTTGCCGATACAGTGAAAGTTTTCTGGCCATTCTTCTGTCAAATATTTACTCGAAGAGTAGAGGATGGAGGCGTTGACACAGTTAACTAGGCCTTGGGAGGGGGGGGGGGGGGTGGATTCTGCACCTTCCTGCTCAGCATAACTCAATCAACTTTATACTGTTTGCACAGTAGGCACACGGTCTTCTACTAGATCCTGTCGTTGCTACTTAGTTCTTATTTGCCAAGGAATGCATGAAACACGATTTTATCTTTTGTCTCTTTGCATGAATCCTTCATCCTTCATATGGAAAAAGCCACCAACCCATAGTGGGAATCGAACCCACAACCCTTGGCACGGAGTGTTAAGTGTTCACGCTTTAACACTCACGGCCACCGGGCCTTCTCTTTCTGCCTATTATTAGTAAAACAAAAATTTTGCAATTGCTAAAAGATTCTTCAACAGAACTTCGTTTTCAGTTATTGCCTAGCACTTACTATGTCAATTATGTTTTTAAAAATATTTGCGAATGGTTTTTTTTTTTTTAATAATATTAGTATAAGAAATTTAACCCTTCGTAGCTTAGTACGGAACATCCCACGGGGCGGATTATGCGCAGATTTCAATTTGCTCGGTTTTTTTCTCCCCCCCCCCCCCCACCAAAGGGAGGAAACCTGCCTATGACGCAAAAAAATGTCTATATATACAGGGTGATTCAGGTCTAAGTAACAAAACTCTAGGAGGTGGCTCTGGACGTAATTTTTAAGAAATAAGTTCATTTGAAGTATGGTCCAACTACGAAATGAAACTTTATGTTTTTTTTAATGTAGGCATATTTTTTATTGAATAAGAAGGGATTGCTCAAAAATCTTGAATATAATTAAATTCTAATTATGCTTTTATAATATAAGCAAAATTTCCTTTAAGAAAACAGTAATTTGATTCAGTAAATCTATTAACAGAAGATACTCTAACTGTGGATAGACCAGGCTACATGACATGAAACACCCTATGTATATATATATATATATATATATATATATATATATATATATATATATATATATATATATATTGCA
Source organism: Gonocerus acuteangulatus (assembly GCA_946811695.1). Lineage (NCBI taxonomy): Eukaryota > Metazoa > Arthropoda > Insecta > Hemiptera > Coreidae > Gonocerus > Gonocerus acuteangulatus. Next base: position 120,083,779 of record OX328123.1, on the reverse strand, counting down.
AGTGGTATGCTGATTGTTGCATGAGACTTGCAGACAGTAATAAACTCCCTTCTTGCAGGGTTACTGTAAGGAGGAAACAAATAAAAATATATATGTATATATATATATATATATATATATATATATATATATATATATATGTGTGTGTGTATCTCTTACTCTCTAGCTCAAGCTGCTTCTATCCAAAATGATCCGATTTTCGTTAAATTTTGCACGAAAATACCTAACATGATTTAAAAGATCCATTTTGTTTACTATCAGGATACGCCTAACTTAGGTACGTAAGGTACGTTATTTCGTAGGTAACACTGCTTATTTTGCAAATTTGCGGGGAAAAAATCGCAGCGTTAACGATTTTGTGCTTTTAGGCATAAAGGCACATTTAATTTAGGCAAAGGGACGTAGGAAATTAAATTAAACCATGTTCAAGCCTATAACTATAACAGTTAGCGAGAAAAGTGAAAAAAAAAAAACCTGATTGTTCCAGGAATTAAGTTGAATATCTCAAAACCCGTTGTAAAATCATGTTAAACTTAAGGGATTTATTTGAAAGATTAATGGCTTCTCCAAAAAAAGGATTATTATGCAATTTTCAATAGAATAAGCTAATTAAGAGACATGCTTAAAATTCGAAATAGTTTTGAATATTCTGGTAAAAAAAGGAAAGTAGACGAGAAAGAAATCAGTAATAGTGTTTTACTAAAGCGCGCAGGGAGTAATTTTCCCTTAAGATATTCGATTTATTGCTTCAATCTGATATTTTATTTTACATTTTTACAAGTGTTTTTCATTTTTCACGAAGTTTTCTTAATTGCGGTACGGATAAAAACGTAAACACTAAAGATGACGCAGTTTCTGCTTGTCCGAATATTTTATCATAAACTCTAGAAGCCTTCCTTAGACGTGCAGAATTCAGATACATTCATTTAAATTTATTATATATATATATGTATATATATATATATATATATATATATATATATATATATATATATATATATATATATACAGTGACACACAAAACTGTTGCAATGATAACTCTTGCTTACAAAATTCGAATACCACGCTGTTAGAAATGTGAGTAGGGTAATGAAACAAATATATATATGGTTTTAACACATACTTAATAATTAGAAATGAATATAATAATAATTTTATTGAAGTATAAAAATAAATTCTTAAAAACATTGAAAATTTTCCTGATTGCAACACTTTTGTGACTGAATTAAAACTATTAAAAAACGTTATAATTCAGTACTTTCTATGGCTTCCTTTGGCTTTAATTATGATCTGAATTCTATTTGGACTACTTTTCACTAGATTGTTTGAAAATAATTACGGGATATTGTTCTATACCGATTCGTTTCGCACACATAATTCTTCACTCGATTATGATGAATTTTCGCACTTTGCCAAATTTAGTTTTTTATGGAACGAAAAGTACTCAATAATATGTATATTAGTAGACCGAGGGGCAAATCTAACAAGGTAATTGACTGATTTTCAAACCATTCAACTTATTTTTGCAATGTGCTTTGGATCGTTATTGTGTTGAACTATAATATCTTTATACAGAATCTAAAACATGGCAGTTAAGATGACTGTATAATACTTAGATATTCCTTAAGGTTCATTTTCCTCCCTATTTTGGCAATCCGTCTAGCATTTTGATCCTTTATGCACCCCAGACCATTTGACTGCCACCAGCAAATTTTCAAGTAGACTGAAATTTCTTGTTAGTAATGGAAGACCTAGGTTTTTCCCCAAAGCCAACATTGTCTATCAGTCCCAAAACGATTCATTTTTGTTTTGTCTGACCTCACAACTCTTTTCCAATCATTAGTTGTCCAATTTTCATGATAACTACAAAATTACAGTTTTTGTTGCCTGTGTTTTCTTGATGCAATGGCTTCTTGAGGTTTACCCTTGTCACATATCCCTGACTTATTAGCTTTCTTGGAAAAGTTTCAGCAGTAAAGTGAAGCCCTATGTCAGTTTTAAGTCTGTGTTGGCCTTGTACAGGAGTGTCGATCTCGCCCATCCTAATCAGTCGAACCAGTAACCTGCTGTTTCTTGCTAAAATATTTCTTGGTTGATCTCCAAAATGTTCCAAACAATGAAGAGGCATTTTTATAACATACCTACTTACTGTAAAAAAATTCAAACCAACTCGAGCAGTTATTTTTCTCATCGAAGGGCTTTCATTCGCCAAAAGCTTAATACTGTTGTTTATGTTAGAGAAAACTGAGTTCATCCTCATTTTTTTAATTTATCTGGCTCAAATATTATTTTTTATGTATGTTCTGCTTGGTAGTAACAATTCTGAATTGTTAACTTGACACATTAAAACTTGAACTTCACTCTAAAACATCCGCCACAAAACTGTTGCAATGACCCAAAAACGGAAATCCTACCCCTGAGAGTGCTAACATTGACTAATCCCCTCAAGATCTTTTTTAGAATTATACCTCCTAGTCCCAATTAAATTATTTTGGCCCGGAGTAGTAAATATTATAGTGTTATAATTTTGTTTTCTATAATATAACTTAACTTACATATCATTGCAACGGTTTTGTGAGTCACTGTGTGTGTATATATATATATATATATATATATATATATATATATATATTTGTTTATTTACAGGATATTACAATCTACAATTTCAATTGTATCATGCAATTTTGATACTCGTTACTTGCCGACGCCTCAGGTGTCCCCAGTTGTCAGCCGAATACCTTCCTAAATTTATAATAATATTATGCTTTGGCTTTAATGCGTTACGTAAACTTTTAATTCAAATAAAGGAGAACCCTTTATGTCCTTAATCTAATAAGAACTTTATGAAAACATTCCTGTTCGATTAGGTAAAATATTTGAATTTACAGTTAATATTAAATAGCTAGTATAGAAATAACTTGTACGATGACAGTTGGTTCATTAAATGCTAAAGTGGAATTAAATTAAAAATGTGTGTTTGTGATAATATATATGAGGGCCAGGCTAGCTCAGTGGTAGAGCCCTGGACTCAAATGCTGGAGGACCTGAATTCAAATCCCAAACAAGCACTTAACATTTTTTCTTCAAGTGTCTTCGTTCATGGGTTGAATTCGGACTCCCTAAACGTCCCTAGGCCAACCCAGCCTTTAATTAATTTATTAATGGGTACCTTGGTGCTAATGATTCTAGCAGTCGAAGCAGCAAGAGGTAAATCAGGCGGCCGGAGCATAGTACCTTGTGTGCCGTATGGTCATGCATCAGATGCCTCTACAGTATCTGCCCCTCTGGACACTCTTGGCGTATATATATATATATATATATATATATATATATATATATATATATATATATATATATTCACATGACTATGCTTTTCCTTAATGAATATATTTTTTTTATTATAGGTAGGACTGCTTGAGGTTCGAATTTTAGGAATCAAGTGTAAAAAAAAGGTACGTATAAAGCCAGAATAAAAATGGAACTGCGTCATCTTGGCACTTATCTCTAGTGTGATTTGCAAAATAATCATTTTACTATTAATTATGATTAAAGCGAACGGCAATAGCCACGTTAAATACACCGGTTCCTGACTGGGTGGCCGACCGCATGCTGTTGGCATTTTAAAAGGGTGGCAACCTGTAGATAGCCCGGTGCTAATGGCCAAGTTGTAGATACGCCGTAAAAAAAAAAATAAAAATAAAAAATAAGAAAAAATTAAAAACTTCTCCCGCATGAGAAACCAAGGTGTAAGCCTCAGGACCACGGAACGTATCAATTAAAATTATTTTTTTTTAGCTGGTATAGATTAACTCCTATGTTGGCTCTGACGAAGTTACATCTTGATTATCCGAAGAATTTGAGGTTTCCAAATTCTCTGAGGATGTGCAGGATTATTTTGAAGAACTTTAATATATAATATACTTAAAGCATACATTATACTCTATACATCATGAAGCGAGAACTACCTCTCCGAACTTTAATATATAATATACTTAAAGCATACATTATGCTCTATACATCATGAAGCGAGAACTACCTCTCCGAACTTTAATATATAATATACTTAAAGCATACATTATACTCTATACATCATGAAGCGAGAACTACCTCTCCGAACTTTAATATATAATATACTTAAAGCATACATTATACTCTATACATCATGAAGCGAGAACTACCTCTCCGAACTTTAATATATAATATACTTAAAGCATACATTATGCTCTATACATCATGAAGCGAGAACTACCTCTCCGAACTTTAATATATAATATACTTAAAGCATACATTATACTCTATACATCATGAAGCGAGAACTACCTCTCCGAACTGGCAGACTGACCCCACGTTCTTCATATTTCGATTGAAATTACCATCGCGTTAATATAAGGGTAATTTAATTTGGAAGGACGGTGGCTGCCTTGTCGGCTGAATACCTGGGATCGGATTTCATTATATATACTCCGTGGATTTTGGCGATCCTGGCGTTCCTCTCTTTAGCTAGGCTGGAAGTAAAATAAATGAGATTATCTTTAGCACGCTAATGAAAATCCACGTTCATCCTAATTTAATTAAAAATGCGTAATTGGACGAGTCTGTAAGCCAAAAAAATTGCTTAAGGTTCAAGCATGAGTTATTTTATGGACAAGTTTAGATAAAGTGTCTAGAAAGTAGAGTACTAATAGTGACATAGAAACAAAATAACTGACTTTTATAAACAAGGAACAATATCAACTTTTCTGGCTAGATAAGATTGGTAATCTGGAGATATCCCGAACCGAAAAATCATTAATAAACGTACTTTGAAATCCAAATTGATAATAAAGTACTTACATAACCTTGCTAAATTTTGAAATCATTGAGATTATTCTTAAATAGTTTAGGACGACATCTATAATTACTTCATAAGTAAACAAGAAAACTTCAGTAAATTATTTACATGTAGGCCTTCTAAAGGTGCTAGAGAAAGGGACATGGTCTTCTGAATGAAATGAAACAGGGTGAAGAAAGAGAACAAGGGGCAATTCGATCAAGTATCCTTCATATGGTAATGTTTTTTAGGTAAATGAAATATGTAATTTTTATACATGATACCAAACATAGAAGAATATCTTAAACGACTAATGCCCAAGAAGCAGTTATTCATTCGTTTACAGAGCTCCACAACAGCAAGGTGATTTGCTCACATAAAAATAATTAATAAACACTCTGTACAAATAAAAGAGTAAAAATATTTTAAATTTGCTGGGGGATTTCATGGTTCTTATTGGTTATTTTAGCGCGGTTACTCCCTACCTCCATAGGGAGAACCCGCTTATGAGGTTGACCTCACGACGCAATCCGGAAGTGCCGATAGATCACGAAAATATAGGTGGTTCCAATTTGTATATATATATATATATATATATATATATATATATATATATATGCTTGTCTGTTTGCTCTCTAGCAAGCTCAAAAATGGTCCGATTTTGATGAAATTTGGTACAAAAATCTGTCGTCTAATTTGAAAGGTCAAGTTCGTTAACAAGCAGAATCCGCCCAATGGAAGGTAGTGTTTGGGACGAAATTCGCGAAAAAAAATCGTAGCTCTTACGTTTTTGAGTTCATATGCTTGCAGTTACTTGTTATATAGGTTTCTTAACATGGGAAAACGAAAGAAACCATTTTAAGGCGATATCTGTAACCGTTTCTGAGAAAAGTGGAATAAATGTTTTTGTAGGTCATTATTTTTTTGTGGGTACTTAGAATCGCGGGATTAAATTGAAATATTTTCTATGTCTTGGAAATTATTCCCAACTAAGCTGTTTAAATTTTGGTTATATTTGGAGTTAAGGAAGTATGCGAAAAAAATATTTTATTAATAGACATGAAAAGTTTTCGGATCTTCATACATTTTTCGTAAATATCTCGATAACGGTTGGAAAATCGTGGTAAGTGGAAAGTGACCATTCGAATGCTTCCTAAATTCTCTACAAAAAAGGTTCTGAAGCAATATTCGATGGGGCAACGTCAATCAGAGATATAAGCGCTTAAAACTTAAAAAGTGTTTGTTTTGTTGTTTTGAAACGGGTTTTCTCTTTGTTTGTCTCACTTTTTAATTGGTTGTTTTTTGTTTTATATTGCATTTATCAATAAAATTAGTATTGTATTAATATAAGCTAAGAAACGGTGAAAGGTATTGGTAATAAGTTTAGAGTGGCTGTAGTAATCAAGATGGCTGTGGCTAATCGTGATGACGTATACATAGTTTGTTTTGATTTGTTATTTTATAGAAAGATTTAACCCACGACAGAATGGAATTTTATTCGCCATGAAGCACACATTTACAGTTTATTATAACAGTAAAACGAATTTGCTAGTAAAACAAGATACTTAAAATGACAACGAATTTTTGGTTGTTTAGAATAGAGCCTTCTCAGCTGTAGTCGAAGAGTAAGTGCGTTTTCAGTACATAACTGTATTGACTTATACAGATTAAGAATTATCCGCTTCTGTGTAAGTTGGCTACTGTCAGTTTCCTGTGATGTGTAATGCTAATCTATTCCATTTCTTCGAGATGTACGTAACCGCGCTAAGATGACGCAGTCCCTGCTAGTCGGACTTTTTGAAAGTATTGTACTTGATAAAACTTCGAAATAATATGTCAAAATATGTAATTTTGCGTCACGGGTGGGTCAAGAATGTAACGGAAATGACGTCATCGGTCTCATTACCGGAAATGGATTCGGCAGAAAAGTAAATTCTTAATTCAGCGGGAATTGTTTTAATCATTCCTCAGTATTAATGATGTAAACGAATGATGTTTTTAATTTTAGCTTTTCACCATTAGGTAATAAAACTATATACTTTTTCTTAATACATTTGGAACTATACTGTATTTGTTTACGTGCAATCTGACTTTCCTTTACTACAAATGATATGAATGAATTGGTATATTCAATATATGGACAATTTATTACTAGAAAATGAATAAGTTCTTTTATTTAATTCCCAAATGACATTTTACGATCAAAATTATTTTCCTTTAGAGTGAAATTTTATAGGCTGATTTGAGGCTTCATTTCTCATGAAAATTACTTTAGAAGCAAGTATGCACCGTGCTAGAGACTCCAGGTGGAGCGGTTTGATCAAGCTATGAGTGTTGTTAAGCTTCATAATACTATTTATGTATTCCTTTACCTCAGTAACCTGAGAAGATGTTTATTTACACATGCCCATGCATCGCATATCCCATGAATTTTTTTTTTTTTTTTGTAGCGTGCCAACCTTATGGTCATTAACGCCAGCCGCATGGATTTTGCAACAATATTTTAAAAATCAAATAAATTACTTATAATTTTGGTCTTCCGTGATCTTGACGTTGAATGTTATCAAAGCTTCCTTGAAGTTCCTGTACAGCAGAGCAGGACTCGCCGACCATTGGTTTCCAGCTCCTGTAACTACGCGTTCCAGTTCCTGTCAGTAGTCCTAGGTCAGTCGACTGTTATATATGAGGTGTGTGTAAGTCTGTTACACAAGGAAATTCGCTAAGTCCCTAATTTTAAACCTGTAGCTTCCGTCTGCATGGATGATTTGAAAGTCGATTTGGTTTGCCAATATTTCGAACGAAGGTATTATTCTTATTTTTGTCAAGATGATACCCTCTTTTCCTTTTGAATATATTTTAGATGTTGTAGAGATATTTTGTCAGAGCTTATGGGTAATGTTAGAGTCATGTAGTAGTCTAATTATGTGTCGTATGATTAAGCCTCAGAATACAGAAACAACTTTAAATGAATGTTGATGTATTATTTCGTTCCAGGTTTAATACAGTGACAATTTGAAAATTGCTAAAGTAGAACAAAAAAAATCAAAAATAATAATAGTTTAGTTTGATAAATTACTGATTCAATTTATATTATATATCATATGTCTGAGCCTGATATCATTATCCAAGTAAGTAGATGAAATGACTGAGAGTAGTATATAGCTTTTCCCTCTTGGATTCCCCCGTTCGGTGTGTGTTTCAATTATATTAATGAGCATGGCGTCGATAATAGACTCATTAAGTGAGGAAGGTGCTTGACGGGATTTACAACTGGATGAGAAGAGAGAGGGAGTGTTGGTATTGATTGCTGTCGCAGGTTAGTCCACAATTAGGGGTTAGAGAACCACACCCAACGAGCAGTTTGTCACGGGACTGTGTCATTCAATATACAATTTGCTCTCGAATAAACTTGTCGCTTTTCCTTGTCGGTGTATTATAGGGAAATGTCCAGTGGTTTGCCTGTCCTCCAGTTAGTTGGAAGGTGGAAGTTGTCAGCGTTGAGTGAAATTTAAAATTCGTCAGCAATTAAACTTATAGGCACTACTGCAAAGATAATACCCGTTTGTATTATAGAAATACGAAACATAATTCCTATGGTACAATTCTCTATATTAACACAATTTCAATTAGAAACATGCATTCCTATTAGAAATGTTTTCCACTTGCCAAACAGCAGAGGAAAAAAAAATACTGCACAGCGTCGTTAAGCCTCAGGCTGATTGATAAAATAAATAATACAGTCGATCATTAGGATCAATAATATATACAATAAATTAGGGAAACATTAATTTATAAGAAACATTAAAATAAAATATTGTAATTAATAACAGAATAATATAATATGAGCTGCAGCTGTAATAACTTAACAAATATTAACAGTAAGAATTAACAATCTGTTAAGTATTTTTACCGCTGAGCTCTACGGCTTCCTCAAGAGTCCAAGAGCTGGTAACGCACGTTTCATGAAGTATTCTATGCACCTTGAAATTTGTCTATGGTGCATCTCTTGGGTAGATAAAAAGGTAAATATGCATTGGCTAGACTTACCGTGGAACACCAGGTACTGCGCATAGAGGAAAGGTGCTAAAAATATGGGGGACAAAATAAAGGGGTTATATTCAGAAGCCAACAATCTTTAATGTAAAATTAAGGCAATTTTACAATGAATAATGATTAGGGCTGACATTTTTAACGGGTTCAACATGTAAACAAAAAAAAAAAACCCAAAGTATTTCTTTTTAAATATTATATGAAATGTTTTATTCACGCTAGGATTTAAACATCGCATTTAATAAACATAATTGAAAATAATTACAAAAGGGCAGACACTTTTTGTGCTATTTAACTATCGGCAAGCATGAAAATAAACATTGCCTATGATAGACTGAAAATGTACAGACGTTACAGCTGTACAAGATCATCCGACCAAGACACAATGAGATCGCAAAGAATAACCACAACTGCCCCGATGATGGGTGTTCTCGTACATACACTAAATGTAAATATACAATTACTATAATATAATAATATATACATACTGTACATGTAGACAAAATAATTTAACATGTATTGTACACATGTGAATACGTTAAGATGTCACATATTGTAAGGTGTACAAGCCATGAAGTGGAGTAACATCTATTGGCCTGGGAATCTTTTAAGGGGCCAACAAGAGTTCAAAGGAATTAAGGAAGGAAAATCAGTTATTATTGAGAAATAATGCAACTTCATTATTAAAGTAAAATGCAATTTTTATTAATGTATGGAGCAAACCTGTGGGAGAAGGACATTTACTAAAACAAAACTAAGCAAAGGAAACTTGAAATTTAATTGCAAATTGACGCGAATTGTGTAAGTTACAAACATAAGAGAAGTAATTACGAAGGAATTGTCAGAAAGAAAAATGAAAAAAGTGGTATATGTCTTTAATCTTAAGTACATTGAATTAAATAAACAACAACAATATATTAAAACAGAATAATGAGATCTCAAATTAATTGAAATTCCACCTTTTAGGCTTTAATAAAATTAGTAGAGCTTAGAACTGCTTTTTAAAAACCTTATAAATTCCGGGACTTGAAATGAAGATTCAACTTAAGGTTCTGAAGTGCTAATATATTCCGTAAAAGCTAAAGCTCCTGAAGAAGTTGAAACACGAGCCAACTTGAACCGGAGTTGAACTTCCTTCCGACTCATCTGCTTTTCCCCCTTACATGTTTAAATGACAAATTCCTGAAAGATATTAATATTCAACAACTCAGGATTTAGACAAACAGAGACGCAATTCCATTCTGAGTTTATTGTCCAAATATATTCGTTTTATCCTGCTATTATCTTGTGTTTTAATTTTTTTAACCGAGTTATTTGTTTATGCTGCCTCCACTAGCTGTTTTAAGGTCTATTCAGGGACTTTAGTCATGTCACGGGTCCGATTCAAAACCGTCGTCTGCTAAATCGACACCCAAAACAAAAAGATATCGTTGTAAAGTCATATTCTTTTGACAGGCGGAACCGGCCAGAATGGTAGCAGGGATCAAATGGTTTTATGCTTAGCAGTATGTCCCCGTTTCAAGAACCTCTTCAAGAAAAGCTAAACCGGATATATAAGACAGTAGTAACGCCTAGTGACGTTCCGATACTTGTAAATACGAGTAAGTATTCGATACTTTTGATTCGATATCAAGTACTAATGCGATACTTACTCGGTATCGAATCGAACCAGACTGAATACTGAACTATGGAAAAGTTCGAAGCTTGTGGTGCTCTTTGTAACTCCAGATTATCCAAAGTAGACAATTTCTGTCTAACGATAAATATGCGGGCAAATAAAATGAAAGAAGAGGGATTCATGGGCGGCACGATCCATTCCGTAGAAAATTACGAAATGTGTAAGTATTTTCTTGCAACTCCTGCATTATGTGAAAGAAATACCGCTGAATAGATATCGGAAAACATTCTTGATTCATTTTATCAAAAATGGGCTATTCTAGTATCCAAAATTCGTGCAGCTGATAATGCCAGTTCAATGTTGGCTGCCATAAAGATGTCTTAGGTTAAAAAAAAAAAAAAAAAAAAAAAAAAAAAAAAAAAAAAAAAAAAAAAAAAATAAAAAACATTTAACGTGTTTTGCGCATACTATAAATCTCGTTTTTGAAGAGGCACTAAAGATACCGTGTGTTAAATCAGCTCTTATAAAATTACGAGAAGTATAAGGCGGATAAGTTATGAAAAATCAGATGAATCAGTTAAGTCTCAGTTTAAAACTCATTGCCGATATCAGAAATAAATAGAACTCTACATTTATTGTGTAAGAGCGATTCCTAATGTTGAGAATAGTAACATCAGAAATTGTAATCGAGAGTGTAGTGGCTCAAAATTTGCCAAGTGCTTTGGAAATTAAAACATTGAATGAGCTAAACCCAAGGTTTAAAAACCTGCACTTCCAAGACCCCTATGCATGTGGAAGAGCTATTCAAGAACTTGGAACTATGGTTGTTATGCTATTAAGACATACTGGTTGTGACGGCTGTGTCATGTAGAATGCAACGAGCCTACCAAAAAAAATGTGGGATTCGCCACAAGGAGCGTGATGGTGTGCAAAGCCCAGATAACCAGATCGCTAAATAACCTTGAGGGTGGTTTACAAAAGCTAGGAATTCGGAAAAGGCGCATCCTGGCGAAGGGTGCGTTTATACCAGTCATTTCTCGCAGGAAATAAATCTCAGGTGTTAGATAGATAATTATCATAATTATTATATCTGGCACCTTCAGGAATATATTTCCTGCGAGAGGTGTCAGCTGTAAACGCTCCTTTATTGCTCGTGATAGAAATATATATCTCAGACAAAATGTGTTTGCAGTTTACATTAGTCAACATTTCTGTCTGACATAAATATTCTACAATAACTATCAGATGTAAACGCACCCTAAGGGAGGGTTTACACTTGCTAGTTATTGCTGTATATTTATATCGGAGAGAAATTGCGACTACTGAAAACCCATGTAAAATGTATGTCTGTAATTAATTGCTACCATCAGCAATTTATTGCAGACATACATTTTACATGGGTTTTCAGTAGTCGCAATTTCTCTCCGATATAAATATCCTGCAATAACTAGCAAGTGTAAACCCACCCTAAGACCGAGAGGATTGTTCAATGTTGATGGCTGAGGCGCAGGTCTTCCAGGGACTGCAGAACCCGATTGTTACACATAAATTAAAATTGGTTCATTGAAGTGAAACTTTTTAAACCGTCATTTTATTTTCCAATGTGAGATTTCAATAACAAGAATTGAAAATTTACTCTTTTATTTGAACAAAAAATAAATTTACAACAGGGACAGTCTGATTGTCAGCTTGAAAAACCCTTTGAGGTAGTCTTGAACTCAACAGTAGTTGGGAGCTTTTATACTCCTAAGCCAAATAGCTCTACGTGGGCTATTGAATGATTTTACTGAAATATGTTAAATGTAGTTGTAGTACCAAGGCAATATTTGGACACCAGATGTTAATAATCTAAGGAACAGAAGTGAATAATATAACAACTTGACACACTTATTTCAATATTCACATATACAACCTCTAAAGAAGATACGAATTAGCCAAGTTTACTAATGTGGTAGATGATATTGACAGTATACTGACTCACCTCAAGAACACAAGAATGTACAATCTTATTTGATGACCACAAGCAGCACCATAAGATGTGCCCATAAAGAACAGACATTAAGTAATATTTTCAATTGCTGCCTTAACCCACTACTTTAACAAATACATTTTCACTTCAACAAAGCTGATTTCATAGCTTGAACAAGTTCATAAGATAGATTCTGTTGCTGTAGTCCCAAAAAATAGGTGCATTAAATAAATATATAATTTCGAAGAACTAAGTGATTTAGTGCCACCAGCAATGACGTTTACGCTATTATCGTACATTTTGCCCTTATTTATTATTAGAATGATATTCAATAATTCTGAAATATTTTGTTCCCCTAAAATGTTCAAATATAGGAGTGTAGAAGCGTAAAGAGGTCTGTTTGATCCTTTGTGGCTCTTTCTCAATAATGCAATATACCCAAAGTTGCTTCCATTCTTTCCAACCGCCTTTGATGGTTTTTTTTTTTTTTTTTTTTTTTTTTTTTTTTTTTTTTTTTTTTTTTTTTTTTTAAATGGTAACCTTTTATAAGTCGTTTTATAATCACAAAGAGAGGTGAAATAGAGATTTTTTTTGACAAATATTGATTTTTTTAGAGAAATTGAATGCGATATTTGATGGGCATGTTGAATTAGCTTACGCAACCAATGTAGAAGAGTGAGTGGTTAACATTTTTAATTAAACATTTTAAACAGCATCCATTTACCTGGAAGAAGGCTTTAAAAAATATTTGAACAGTCTCTGGCAATATTTTATTTAAGCGATTTAAAACTGAAATAAAATCGGAAAAAGGGAAATTATTAATAAAATATTTTAACGTTTTATTGCATTTCGGGAATGTTTTGAAATGATTAAAACAACCATATTTATTGACCCTCTAGGTGCTACTGTATAATATCTAATTACCCACTTTAGTTAGTTTCGGTTTATGAAAATCGTCCGAGAGCAAAAAAATAATAAGACATTTCTAGTTGAAAATAAAACAGATTTTTTTCCATTTCGCAGTAATGGTAGAGGGGCTAAATGTCAACAACATAACAAAAAAAAATAATACATTTTTAGAGATTATAATGAAAGATGAAAAAATGTTGATGTGTAAAATATGTTATATCAACGGCTAAGTAACATTTTAGATCTATCTTAAATACCTATCTGTTTAGATTATATTCTGCTATTCATTCATCAAATTTGTCTATTACATTGTTCCTGTCTGAGAAAAATAATATGCTTATTTTTGGGTGCTGAATCCAAAAATATAGGAAGAAAAACTACATAATGTTTTCTATGCCAGTGGATTGTATTCAGCAAGGCGTCCTGACTTTTCGGAGAAAACAAACCGCAGCTGCTGTATTCTTATGGCTTAATTTTGATCATCCTTACACCTGTTCTTCTTCAATCCTATCCCACCTCTCCTTCTCTCCTACTACCTCCTGTTCGGGAGTGATATGATTTACGGGCGTATATAGGAAATATTTCAGGGGAGATTTCGGGGGAGGGGGGCTGGGAGAATTTCGAGGCGGGGCTGGGAGCATTAGGAACGCATGGAATACTAACAATCTAGAACTTGGAATAGTTATCCAACTAAATCGCTATTACATTAAAAGAGAAATATCTTTTCTAAATAAATGATCTTATTTAATTTATTTTTTAAGGTTTTTATGACAAATCTTTATCGATTCAATCAAAATTTGCGAGGGGGTTTGAAGCCTACTCAGCCCCCCTTATATACGCTCAAGATATGACTAAATATAAATATTGAAAAATTTATGCAGTATGCAAATTTTGTGGTTTAACGCAGAATATTGAGATAGGCTATAGGTATTAAAAAAAAAAGAACTAAGCGCGATGGAATTTTGTAAGTATTTTGTTTCTGTTTCAGGAAGTAGAAATCCGCGGGCAAAAATAAAAATCTCATGCAGTTTTTTGGTCGCCGATCTCTGTTATTTCTACTTTTATCTTGGTTCATAAAACTTCACGATTTGCTTTGCTTATCTCAAAGGATATATTCTCTTTATGGAACCTTAGAATTTTAATCTCTTTTAGCGCGGTTCCTCCCTCCCCCATAGGGAGGTACCCCGCTTATAAGGTTGATCTCATGACGCAATCCAGAAGTGCCGACTAGAAAATTTTGCGTTTCAGAACCTCTAGAAACCGAAAGTGATGGTGGTTCAAATTTGTATATATAAATAAATAAATATAAATATATATATATATATATATACATATATATATATATATATTTGTCTGTTCGCTCTCTAGGTCGAAAAATCTTCCGTCTAATTTGAAAGGTGAAGTTCGTTAACCAGCAGAATCCGTCCACTGGAAGATGGCGTTTGGGGCGAAATTCGCACAAAAAAAATCGTAACGCTTACGTTTTTGAGTTCATAAGCTTGTAAGTACTCGTTTATAGGCTTCTTGGGCTAGGAAAACGAATGAAATCATTTTCAAGGCGATAGCTTTAACCGTTTTCGAGAAAATTGGAAAAATAGTTTTTGAATACCGTTTTTGGTTTGGGTACTTAAGAAACATTTTCTGCATGTTCTACTTTCATTAAAACTAATACTTAATAACTTTGTATAATTTCGTTAGTATATCGAAAACCGTTGACAATCTTGTGAAGCGGAAAATTACTATTCGGAAGCTTACTAAATGCTCTACAAAAAAGGTTCTGAAGAAAGTTTTAATTAGGCGATGTCAATCGGTGAAAAAAGTGCTTAAAGCTTTAAATTAATTCCAAATTATTATTTCCAATGGTTCTTTTTGTCTGTTTTATTTCTTGTTATTTTTTAATTGCTTATAGTTGGATAATGTATTTGACAATAAAGCTGGTTAAGTAAAATAACAAAAACAATTTATTGTTAGAAATATAGATTTCCAAGATTCCAAGACCTTGTCACTAGCGGCTCCGTTTCTAGTGTAGCCGACCATTCCAGATAAGATTGTAAATCATGACCTTTCAAGACTTTACTACTCACAGGAATGGCGTTAGTGACCTTAAGGATTGACACGCCATTATAATAATTAATTAAAAAAAAAAAGACTGGTGGAACCAAAATAATAACTGCTTCTATTTTAATCTTTCCAAATCAGACTTGGGATATGAACGGAACCGCGCTAAGATGATGCAGTCCTGCGAGACGGACTTTTATTTGTCTTTGATTTTTGTACTTAGAATTATGGGATTCAGTTCAAACATTTTCTGCATGTTCGAATTTCATCAACACTAAAATTTTGAAATTTTGGTTACGTTTGGAGTAAAGGAAGGGTTAGAATAAAATATTTTATTAACAGACAAACAACAAAGTTTTGGTAACATTGTATACTTTCGTTATAATCTCGAAAACCATTGACAATCTTGCGAAGCGGAAGGTTACCATTCGAAAGCTTACTAAATGCTCTACAAAAAAGGTTCTGTAGAAAGTTTTAATTAGGCGTCGTCAATCGGAAAAATAAGTGCTTAAAACTTTAAAGTAATTGATTTCGTTCATTCTAACGGTTCTTTTTGTCTGTTTTATTCCTTGTTTTTGTTTTTTTGTACTTACAATCATGGGTTTCAGTTGACATTTTTTTTTGCATGTTTGAATTTCATGAAAACTAAAATGTGAAACTTTTGGTTACGTTTGGAGTTAAGGAAGGGTTAGAATAAAATATTGGTAAATCTGAAGGAGAGCGTCCTCAGCTACGATTTTCTTCAAAGTTTTCACTATAACGTATTTTGTTGCACTAAACACGAATCCGTTGAAAAAAAATCCCGCTCTCAACTAGGAAAGAAGTTATTTAAAAAAAAAGTTCACTGTTATGAAGGTTAGGGAAGATTGCCTAGGACGACTTTTGGGAATAGAATTCTATTCATTTCTGCGAGTTGGATTGACTAGGGGTTTTGATGTTTTCTTGAGCGAGCGGAGCGAGGGGAAACGCATAGCACGTATGCCCAAAAGCCACAGTTTACGACCAAGTCAGCTACCACAGGTGAGTCTGAATTTCAATTACACTTCGTGATTAAGGACTATTGCGCATGCGCGTGTTTACATATAAGCTGTTTACCCCGTCTTTTATAACCGCCATAACAGTGAACTTTTTTTTTTTAATAACTTCTTTCCTAGTTGAGAGCGGGATTTTTTTTTCAACGGATTCGTGTTTAGTGCATCAAAATACGTTATAGTGCAAACTTTGAAGAAAATCGTAGCTGAGGACGCTCTCCTTCAGTTTTACCAAAATATTTTATGAACAGACAGGAAAAGTTTTGGGAACTTTGATTACTTTCATTCATATCTTGAACACGGTTGGGAAATTTTGATAAGTGGATAGAAACTATTTGGAAGCGCTCTAAATTCTTTACAAAAAATATTCTGAAACAATTTTTGATTAGGTGATGTCAATCGAAGAAATAAGTGCTTAAAACTTCAAATACGTCTGTTTAGTTCTTATGAACGGTTTTTTTGTCGTTCTTTTTGTAATTTTTGTCTCTTTCCCTTAGTTTTTTTATTGCTTTTTATTTTTGTAATTTCCTATGTTAGGAAAAGGTATTTGTGTGTAAGACGGGATAGGTAAAATGAGATCAATTTTCTGTTGCAAGAAATAATGAAAAGTTTTGGGAACTTTTTATACTTTCGTTAGTATCTCGAAAACGGTTGACAATCTGAAGCAGAAGGCTACCATTCGAAAGGCTACTAAATGCTCTACAAAAAAGGTTCTGAAGAAAGATTTAATTAGGCGATGTCAATCGGAGAAATAAGTGCTTAAATCTTTACAGTAATTGATTTCGTTTGTTGGAACGGTTCTTTTAGAGCGTTTACTCCC